>JAJOZX010002737.1:310000-623327 GCA_023014485.1 Bathynomus jamesi
GGTTAGGTCAATTTTGAAGGTGAAATTTATGTTTTTCCTATGGTTTTTGATGTATTTTGAACGAATCTGACCTTCAAAACCGTCGGAAATGACTCGTTTTCTGTGTTTTTCCCTACCCGAGAACTCTCGGTTCCCACCAGGGTCCCCCAGATTGCCGGCTGGGGGGGAGGGGGGTTATCTAAAAAACGAGTCATTTCCGACGGTTTTGAAGGTCAGATTCGTTCAAAACACATCAAAAACCATAGGAAAAACATAAATTTCACCTCCAAAGGGAGACGGGTGTAATACTATAAATTTACCGTGATCCCTCCTGGGAAGCAATATGTTAAAGTGATTAACATTGAGAAGCAATATGTTAAAAGAGAAAGGTTGGTTGGTTAGAAAGAGGTTGGTAATCTAGGCTAACTAACGAAAATATCACGACCTAACCTAACCACTCGTCAAAGGCGTACGTTGACCTAACGATTGGTTAGGTTAGGTCGTGATATTTTCGTTAGTTAGCATTATAAGGCTAACTAAAGAAGGCTGGGGGCCCTGATCTTCAGGTGATCCAAATATTTTACATTCACAAAAAATGGCAAAGCATAATAAGTTAAGTTGTCTATAAACTTACATTTTCTCGACTAGCTAATCTCTAAATATTATAAACTATTGTAATGTAACTGTAATTGGTTGTGTAATGCCTATTTTTGGGAAGCAATATGTTAAAGTGATCCCCCCCTTCGTCATAAGATCCATAAATTAGGCTACTTATCATATTAAAAAAATATCTTTCAATTTTAAAGTATCGTTCCTGCAGTGGCTACAATGCATAACGAATATAAGAATATTGGCTAACATTAACAACAGTGGTGTTTCTTTTATTTAAAAAAATAAATTGTTTATTAGACTTTTAATACACCATACAACCATATGTAAGTGTTTTTTGTAGGTTAGGTTACAGTAATTACCTTAGAATTTTTGCTTTTCTATGCTAAACATGGGACTAATTCGTGTAGCTTATAGTCATTCGATATTTAGATATTTGGGCGATTAATTATAATACTCGAAATCAATATTGGGTTGCAAATAAATCGCCCAACAGAGCATACAACCACATGTAATTGTTTTTTGTAAGTTAGGTGAGGTAAGTTAGGTTGGGTTAGGTAGGATAGGTTAGGTAGGTTAGGTTATGTTAGGTAGGATAGGTTAGGTAGGTTAGGTTAGATTTATTTGGAGCCCAATACGGATTTCGGCTAATATAATTAATCACCCAAATATCTAAATATGTAATGAGTCTATGCGCTACACGAACTAGTCCCATGTTTAACTGTTATTTCTAGATTTATTTAAAATTTCTATTTACCAAAACCACTTATTCATGCATAAAAGGCTATTTGGAATTTATCGATAATTTTATTTTAAAATACAACAAAAAATTGTCCACTATTTTTAACTTTTACCAAGAATAGGCCTGTTATAAGTTTTTAAAATTTATAACTTACTTTTTGAACATTGTAAATCGAAAAATTAATTTCCACAAAATATTTTTAACTTTAAATTTATAAATTCGTCATACTTTTTCCTTGAGATATTGAAAAAAGTTTCTCGTATAGGAAAAAGTTATTATCTTTATGTAAACAAATCCCAACCAAACTTTCTCTTTTACAATGAAGGAACAATTTTTATCAGTGTAGTGTAGGGGTCAAGGGTTCTCCAAATGATACTCGGATTCCTTGTAGGTATTAAGATAATATTTACTTATCTGAAAAGTATCCTTTTTAAATAATGGGAGGGAATGCCAATAGATTTCTGTTTGGTGTTTAAATAAGAATTAGACTTTTGTGTGCTCGTGGGAAAAGATAAGCTCAGTCGTTTTCTGATTTCAGTTTTGTTTGTATGTCTCGGTGTGCAGCTTTGATAAATAATAAGTTATATATATATATATATATATATATATATATATATAATATATATATATATATATATATATACGGGGCCACCAGCTTGACCTCCGTGTGAAGGAGACCAACACACGAAACAACATAAGGTTCATAAGGTACACACATTCAACTGCAAAGAACACGCAGTATAAATAACGTAAAGAACGACGCTTGTATAGGAGATATTCCGCGCAAGACGAGAGAGAGAGAACGAAACAAATGAAAAAAATGAGGTAACCACCCGGGAATCGAACCCGGGATCTTCCGATTGCCGGTCAGATGCGATACCATTACACCATGGGCCTCACTCTTCCAAATGCCGTAATTCTTCTACATACTCGCAGAAACCAATGCCCCAAGGGGGCACCTCCCGCATGCCGTAACATTATATACATTCAACTGCAAAGAACACGCAGTATAAATAACGTAAAGAACGACGCTTGTATAGGAGATATTCCGCGCAAGACGAGAGAGAGAGAACGAAACAAATGAAAAAATGAGGTAACCACCCGGGAATCGAACCCGGGATCTTCCGATTGCCGGTCAGATGCGATACTATTACACCATGGGCCTCACTCTTCCAAATGCGTGTTCTTTGCAGTTGAATGTATATAATGTTACGGCATGCGGGAGGTGCCCCCTTGGGGCATTGGTTTCTGCGAGTATGTAGAAGAATTACGGCATTTGGAAGAGTGAGGCCCATGGTGTAATGGTATCGCATCTGACCGGCAATCGGAAGATCCCGGGTTCGATTCCCGGGTGGTTACCTCATTTTTTCATTTGTTTCGTTCTCTCTCTCTCGTCTTGCGCGGAATATCTCCTATACAAGCGTCGTTCTTTACGTTATATATATATAAAATATTTATTATATATATATATATATATATATATATATATATATATACTGTGTGTATATACACACACACACACACACACAACACCAGGGACTGAATAACCGTATATACACACTGCAGGTATAATAGTGGTATAGAAATAAATACAAATATAGATATAAGTAGGAAAATGAAGTATTTTGAAAGTATAAGGTACTATGACTAGTATGGGTATAACAGAAATATCTTTCCTATTCTTTTCTACACTTGTGAAGCGTAAATAAACCAATATTTAATTTCTTTTTCTGAAGAAAAAATAGTGACGCAGTATATGAAGCAACGAAAGTACTTAAAAATAAAAAGGACTTGCTGAAAAGGAAGATAGATATTATTCAATTATAATCAATCTTCTAACTTTTATTAACATCCTTTGTAACATACAAGCTTCAACTTTAAACTCAGAACTTAGAGTTTAGTAGGCTAATGCTTTAACCAAGTTTTTGAACTTCGAACGAAGTTAGAGATATAATAGGTATACATGTATATCATGGAATAACATGCATGAGCACGCGTGGTTTTTGTATGAAGCAAAATTACTCCCACGAGAACTCGATTCCGGGAACTCTTGAACAGAAGTCATGAGCGATACCATCACACTGCTTCTAGACGCGAAAGCGACGTGTGTTTCCTCGGTTATTTAAGCATATGGCAGGTTTTATATATATATATATATATATATATATATATATACACACAGTGGCGGCTCGTGGTCATATGAACAAGTGGGGCCAGGGTCAGTAGGTAAGTAAGCATTGTGATTTATTTAATAAAATAATGTGTATACAGTATACTCATATTTATTTATATAAATACTCTTCTCTTCTATTTTTACTTTGAGCACATTTTTCAATGACCTTTTGATTAAATTGTGGAATTTCTGTTATGTAATATAGACAAAACAGCAAAAGTGTTCAATCTATCTTGTGACACTGAATTTCTTAAAAATGTTTTTATGCGCTTCAGAAGACTGAAACAACGTTCGGCATTAGCTGTAGACACAGGTGTCACTAGGACGATTTCTAATAATTTTGACACCTCTGAGAATGTATCAAGCCACTCATTGTCATGTAAAAATCGACAAAAATCACTAATACTTGAAATGTCACTGAATGTATCCTTTGCATAGATAACAGTTAATTCAGAAATTAATTTTTCTACATTTCCATAGGATAATTGGTTTTAATGGTATTGATGTGATCGGTTGGAAAGTTTTGCTTGTAAATATTAAACTCTTTGGGGTCAACGATTATAAAGGAACGAAATAATTTTGATTTTCTAAATCTGTCGTTCATCTCGTTAATCATTAGGGTACATGCTCCTTATGCGTCCATTTCCATTGTACTGCTTACGTCTCTTCTCATTCTTTTCACTTGAATTGGTGTCTCATCATTATCAACTGTAACTGGTTCAGGAACGTGATTTTTGACACACTCTCGCATGTGATTCATTGATGATTCAAGGTTCTTCAATGCCTGTGCGGTGGTAACACTAGATGACTTGTTTGACTGCAGAACACTGTACAAAACGCCTGCAGGAAAAGATTCCCCGGAGGAAAATATCCCCCGAGGAAAAAATCCCCCTAGGAAAAAATCCCCCTGGAAAAATATCCCCCGAGGAATAAATCCCCGATTAGTCATGAGAAATAAGGATACAGATAATGCTAAATAAAATTTATTCTTTATTAAGAAACAATTAAAAACGAATAAATAATGTATGTGAAAAAATGCCGTGCTTAAAATTTTAGATTGAAGGCGATTCCTTTCAGATAATTTCTATAATGGATCGGTTATCAACATCATCTACGATACTTTTAATACGAGCTACTGCACTCTTGTATTTTTTTCTTTCCGTATGAGAAGGATGACCAGCCATAGCTTGAGTAGCATAAACTTGTTGTATAGCTTGCTCCTTTTGAATGCATCTTATAAAAGCCCACACCTAACCTAACCTAACCTAACCTAACCTAACCTATGTCAGTTCTAGATAAATTTTTATATGTTTCATGACTAATGGGGGATTTATTCCTCGGGGGATATTTTCCAGGGGGATTTTTTCCTAGGGGGATTTTTTCCTCGGGGGGATATTTTCCTCCGGGGGATCTTTTCCTGCAACGGTACAAAACATCTACATGCTTCAACGCCGTATAGAAAAACGACAAAAAGAAGTTGAATTCTTCACCTTCTAACGATTTCTTAAATCCCACAGATTCGCATATACTTTTGTCATCCCAGCTGTTTTCATTCTGAATTCGGTCGAAGCATTTCAATAGCTCTTGTTTGTTCTCTCTAATACAATTGACAATTCTGGAATGAAAATGAAAATTCCATCGTGTTTCAGAAACTTTTGGAATGCATGTGTGGCAAACTTCCCGAAGTAACCTGCTACGTTTGGGAGAGGTAGTGAGAAATATACCAATTCCACTGACAGTTGAGAAAAATATTCTTATTCTTTTAATTGATGAACAGACTTCCTTCATAATTAAATTTAACTGATGTGCATAACAGTGGATATAATGCGCATGAGGGTACTATTCTTTCATTTGCACCCGCACTCCACCATGAGAGTCTCCATTACTGCTAGGGATGGGGGAATAATGACTTTTTTTTGGAAATTGCCAACAAGACGAGTGATTTCTATGGCAATTTTCGCTGCTCAATACGAATCTGGCTGGTTCTTGGACCTAAAATGAAGTTTTGACCTGGTTCACTGAATTTTTTTTCAAAATGACGGGCGAGAAAAATATTTTTTTCTTTTTGATGCTTAAGAAAAACGCTACCCCTCATATGTAATATGTCTTTTTATGTTTTCATGGTCGCTGAAGTTGAAAATGAACAAATCAGAGACATTCGATGCGTGGTTTAGCGGTTATAGGCAAAAAATGGAAAAGAAAGGTATTATTTTATTAAAAAATCATGTACAGAAGAAACACAAGGCATGCATATCAGTTCCATGATGTAATTCAAATCATGAAATCATCATAGTTACAACACATTGTTCAATAAATTATCAATATCACCAGTAACATTGTCCTCTGGTCGTAAGGCATTCTTAATAGAATTTCTCATTTCATTTACACTAAATTTTTCCATTTTGAATTTCCCGTCTCTCATTTTAACACGTCTCATTTCAGTCATTTGACGAATATTTGGTGTGATGGTGAGTCTCAAATAGGCAATTTCCATGAGGAGCTGGTTTTCGTTCAGTTTGTACAGAGCATCCAGGTTGTTTGGAGTCATAGGGCCTCCATGTTTCTTGCAATTTTTCAAAACCGCCAATATTTTGCCAGTTTTTTTCTTTTTGAGCTCTTCTTTTTTTAAGTAGGGACAATTTCTTTGCAGCATGCACAGTAGCTAGAAAATCTTCCTCTAATTCCTTCACTGAAAATTCTGATTCGCATCCTAAATTTGTCAGAGGGGCATACATCAAGTCTAGATTAGCGTCATCGTCTGATCCTGTTAAATAGTCCATACAAGACAGCTGATTATTTACAGTATCAATGACTTCCTCTAGAACTAGAGCTTCAAGTTTATCTTTACCAGATCTGGCTTCTTCCTTCCTTACAGCCATCAAGTCATTCAATTCAACCATCTTACTTTCAAAGAAACGTTTTACTCCAGACCAAGTTCTTTCACTTTTCTCGTCACCCTTCTTGTCAATTCCAAGAAGTTCGATCATGTGGAAAATCATCACTTCACCCATCATTGCATAAATTTGGGAACAACACATGAACCATTGACTTTGGATGAAAGTTGACACTGCGAGAACTAGCTTGTTACTGTTGACATCTACTACGGCATCAAAGAAAGCTTGGGTGGAGTCTCGCCTCGCCAAATATTCTTTTGCTAACTCGGCGATTCTCCCAAACCGGTTTGCAACGAATCCTTTAAATCCATCACATTTGAGTCCATTATCCGCCATCCAAGATTTATAGTCATTACATAAGGATACCGAATGGGAGGCGTGGCTGGGAGAGAGCAATTTAGCAATTGCAATGAGTCCCAAAGCATGAATGGAAGAACCAGGAGAACAGAAAACTTTTTCTCCTGCCTTAACTTGAAGTAGATTGTGTACTCCGATTTTCTTTTCCGTGTTTTTAAACAATTTGTCTATAGGGTGATCTACTCCTAAAATGATATGGGCGCAGCACTTCAAGATCTTGTTTGATTCGATTCCAAGATGCTGTAAAAGTATTCCACATTCACTACCTCGCTCAGCCATCCAGAAGTCTATTTGATATTTGAATTCGTCAGTGGTAGAATTTGCCAGTACGGCTAGACAACTCAATTTGAATTCGTAAGCTCTGGCAGTCTGGCTCCATCCTCTCCGGAATGACTAACGTTTTCCAGATATCCAGTTGTCAGCGACTTTTTCATGCCAGATGGACCAGCGATGGTGATGTGGTCAGCCTTCACGTCGTACAGCCGGTGGCCGGCAGTCTTGGTCGTATCGTCAAGTCCTACACTCACAACGTTAACCTCTTTGTTGAGGATTTGTTGAGCGACATACTCTAGATTCAAGTATGAAGTATCTTCCAAGTATTGCATTATCGATCTGTGGCTCGGAAATACATACGTCAAGTCTGAATACTGGTGACGGACTTGTAACTCTTCGTCTTCACTCTCCATCTCACCCCCACAATCTTTCTCATTATCATCTGCCTTCAGTTTCCAATCTTGATCAAAAACCATGTTAGCTACTCTTACTATCACTCTCGAAAGCTCTTCAGGAGAAGTTCTTGTCTCGGCAAGTTTTTGTTCAGACATTTTTTTGTCAGTTCTGATTTTCACTGTCGGAAATGCAGCTTCTTGTTCTTTACTCTTCTCCTTGCTTAGGTCTTCTTCCGATGAGCGAAGTTTACGTTCAGTAGAAGGAACTGTCTTTGCCGTTGTTGGTTTTTCAAAACTCGGATCGTTTTCAGAATCGAGTGAAGTTGCTTTCTGTTGCTTTTCATTTTTTCTCCGCTGATCTTTCACGAGTTTCTTTCCTCTTTTTCTGTCTCACCCAATCTTTTGGTACTGCATTTGTACATATGGCCTTTTACGCACAATTATCCCAATAAAAAGTCTTATCCTCATCAGTCATTTTGACCCCAAATTCTTCTGCAAGTTCTGCTTCGTAATCCTCATCGTCAGTTCTAATGTTGTAGGCGTTCTTAGTGAGCTGATCACTAAAGCCGCTCGCTTTTTGGTACCATTCGACACTTTTAGGTTTTTGTTGGCAGCGTTCGTGCTTTCTCAGTTTGTTAAAATGTTCATAATCGTCTCATTTTTTTCGCCCCTGTTTTTTCATGCATGGGATAAACATTTTTATTAATCCAATTTCGTCTTAGTTCATTTGCAACTATCTTGCTGCCATCATCTCGAGTCATTGACTTTTTCTGTCCTTTTACTCCATTTTTGCAAAGTGCATCCTACTAATCACAACTGTCCCTGGTGGCAACTTTTCAGTCGGTTTAAATTCGTCCACTTCTGTGTAGGTTTCCCCAAAAAGTTATTTTCTGGCGGCAGTGCGTGATTTCCTTTCACCAGCCATCATTACCAATAAGCAGTCACTAAGCATTAGAATCTGCAAGTATAGTAAAACCCCATTAGTCGGCATATAACACCGAAATATGATAGGTAATACAAATTATAGTCATGCTAGATGTATCATGTATATTATTATTATTAAAGTGATTATATCAAATATTGTATGTGATATATTATTTGTTATTATTATTAAAGTATATACACTATATTATTATTAAAGTAATATATACAATTATTATTAAAGTAAATTAGCGCAACATTGATAGTACAAGAAACCACAAAAGAGAGAGCAGCCAAACACCAGAACAAGCCAAAACACTAAAGTAAGCCTAAATAAAACACAATATTACTACACACTAGAATGACTAGATACTTAACAACATTGAAGAATGAACATAACCATGATTAAAAATATAGCAAGCATTTATCAACTAATTATTTTTTTCTATCAATTATAAAGGTTTGGAGGTGGGAGGCCTCATTCATCCTTTATGTTGAATATGGATCAGTCATTTTTTCAAAATTTTCGTCATCTATCTGCTTAACCACACTCCTAATGTCTCTCATTTGTTCATTTTCGAGTTCAGTGACCATGAAAACATATAAAAAGACATTACATGTGAAGGGTAGCGGTTTGTTGATCATTAAAACAAAAAATCGATTTTTTTGGCCGCCATTTTGAAAAACCCCCTCTGAACCAGGTCAAAAATTCATTTTAAGTCCAAGAACTAGCCAGATTCGTATTCTGCAGGCAAAATGGCCATACAAACCACTCGTCCTAAAAGGCTAAAAAAAATGTTAGAGTCCCCCACCCCTATTACTGCCGCCCCATCATAGGCCTGAACAACAAGCTTGTCCTTTAGGCCAAACTGTTGCAGCTCGCCTCTTAACAAATTCGTAATCCCAGCAGCTGTCCTATCTTCAACTTCGACGAAAGCTGAAAACCTTTCAACAGGCCGACATTCTTTCATATAGTGCGATATAACTACAAATTGCGAACGGCAAGCCACATCCGTAGTTTCGTCTGCTTGCACAGAAGCATAACGGACTTTATCGATTTCGGATTTTATTTCATCCACATACACTTGATACATGCAGGCTAAAAGATCGTTTTGGATTGTTTTAGATGTGTTTTTCGCCACTGTAGCATTTTCAAGATGATCACTTAAGCCACTGTCAAACGTTGCTATATAGGAAATCATGTCTAAGAATACTCCACGATTAAAAGATTGTTGCGTTTCATCATGACCTCGTAATGACAGCTCATGAGAAGCACAAAATTTTAAACAGTCTATGATTCTTGTTAAGATATGTTTATTTTTTTCAACTAATTCATTGTGTTTCTTAATGCTGAGGCGATATCCGGCATCTACGAGTATTTCAGATAAAATGTTCACTGTTCCAAATGTTTTAAACTTGACAGCATTATTCATATGAACTCTGCTGCATTCATGTTTCTGGATCCGTTCAGAAAGATGCTTTAAATCTTTACAACCAGTACTGGTGCACAAACTTTCACCCCCAAATAAAAGACAGTAAAAACAATATAATGTATTCTTTGCATCACTAACAGTGAGCCATGATTTTTTTTCGAACCAACTAAATGAAAATGTTCTCAGTTTTTTACCATCTTGTTGAATAATTTTGATATCTTTAGGCTGATACGCACCAAGTCTTTTAATTTCTAACTTTTCCTCAAGTTTCAACGAAGAAAAGGGAATTTCTAGTAAAGTATCAATACTATTCATTATTATTGTTAATGGGTAAAATTTTAAGGACTAAATCAGTGAAGCCAATAGTGATGCACTATAAATCACACTCACGGGTGATAAATACACAATAAATGGATTAGGGGAGAAACCTCAACACTACCATATCACGTCACGTCACTCTCATTACTGCTTGATGAGACAAGGGCCAGATCTGCCTGGCCCAGACGCAACGGTGCCACATCTCTTATGAATCAGTGGAAATAACTGTAAATTTTCTAACTTTTGGCAACTCGGATAGAGGACTCACTGCCATAGCTTGAATACAATGCAGCATACTTTTAGGGCCAGTGTGAGGGGGCCCATTTTAATTAAAATAGCGTGAATTATTAGCGTATATTTATATATTTTTAAGGAGCTCCTTGAAGGCCTCATTTAGAAAAATATCGATGAATCTTTGAATCTTTAATTTTGAATTTCCTTTCATTTTGATTTGGTCAGTGTAACTACTGGTGGGGCCCGGCCCCACTGGCCCAAAAGAAGGAGCCGCCCCTGTATATATATATATATATATATATATATATATATATATATATATATATAGTGGCGGATCCACGGGGGGCCTGAGGGGACACCAACACCCACTATTGATAGAGAGGTTTCGCATTCCCAAAGATGTTTCCTGTCTCAATCAACCACATTCTCTCTGAGTAGACGAGCATGCAGCAGGTAAATATGACGTTTATTGCATATCATTTTAGGGTGGGTTACAAGTGTAGACATTTCTATGGGTGCATGAATTGTGCACGTACTGTGCCTGTGCTGTGACTATCATTCACGCAAATCAGTGCCACTGGCCTTTCTTTTACAATAGTCTAGATTTCTAACGGATAATCGTCGCTTTAGGTGAGTGTACGGTTGTGCATTGTCCTGGTAATTAAGTTTAGCCGAGTGAATTCGTGGTTGTCTCGTCCTTTTTGTTTGGCGCTATTTTGAATCTGTCGCGGTCGCGTCCAGTCTATTGATGTCATTTCATGGCATGGAGGTGATGCCGGAAAAAGTTGTTGCATTTTTGCCAACAAAAAAAATTCGGCCGATCCTCCTGAAATGAAAGGAATTTGTTTGGTGTCTTATGAGATGGGACGATCCATTGGCACATTTTTTCGTAATTCATTCCTCATTGTAATTTTATAGCATTTCACAGATTTACAGCACAGTAATGGCAGCAAGGTAAAGATTGGCAGATGTAAATGTAATTTTAGTTATCTTATTAATAAACAAGAGTCTTCTTTTTTCTAGGTTTGGTTGGACAGTAAGCTAAAAATTGGCTGTTCATTATTTCTATTGTCAAGTAAGTGTTTTCTTGATTCGGTTGAACATTAAAAGAATTATAGCTTAGCTGTTTTCTAATAAATTAGTAATCATTGAACATTAAACTTATTACCGAGTGTTTTTGTGGGTTGGGTTCAGAACGGCATCCCAACCCAACTAACGCCCCCCAAACAAAAATCCTAGACCCCTTTTCTGTACCCTCTTACTTTCTCTATACTCAATTTCACTCCAAAGGTGATTGTTGCGTATATGTACGCAATGACCTAAATTGTTCTCGTATTCATGAACTCGAATCTTCTGAATTCTATACCCTCTGGCTACGGCTTACATGCCAATCTCAAACTAAATACATCTGGGCAATTTACCTTTCTCCTAATTCTACTGACCATCCAAAATTCTTTGACTACCTCACTTCCAAAGTGGAATACATTCTTTCCCGCTCTCCCTTTGCTGAAATCTCCATTTTAGGAGATTTCAATGTTCACCACCACCTTTGGCTTTCCTCCCATTTCACTGACATTCCTGGTGAACTATCTTACAACTTTTCTATCCTAAATGACCTAGAGCAGATTGTGCGGCACCTACTCGTATCCCTGATCACCTTGGGGATAGGCCCAACATTCTGGATTTATTTCTTACCTCTCATCCTTCTTACTCTGCCAAACTTTTCTCTCCATTGGGCTCTTCCGATCACAATCTTATGTCTGTTTCCTGTCCTATCACTTCAATTCGGCCTATGGATCCTCCCAAGAGGAGGCACCTTTCGCACTTTTGGTGCCGCGGATTGGGAGGCCCTTAAGCAGTATTTCTCTGATTTCCCATGGAATGATTACTGCTTCCGTGGCCGTGGCCCTTCTAGGTGTGCTGAGCGCATCACAGAGGTGATTCTTTTGGGCATGGAGGCGTACAATTTAGGGTGTATCATGCTCAGGTCGAATATTGAAAAACTTGGAATTTCAAGATTGGAAGTATGTATTCCTATGTAAAACTGAATTTTAAGAGGGGTTCGTCTTCTGCAACGTTTGCGAGAAATCGCATTTAAGTGTTCAAAATCGCACTTTTTTGTCGAAAAATGGGATTTTTGGCCAATTTCAAAGACTTGGTAGCCTCAAATGAGCTCCATATGTTCCATATTGTTCACATACACCCTTACGCATTCCTAGGGGCAGGCTTGGACCCATTTAAGATCAGCCAAAGTGGTTCATAACCCCTAAAATAACCAAAATCACCCAAAATGGCCCAAAACTAAGGAATTGTATGATTTTTAGTCTCTTATACACCACATTTCGCGGCTGTTCTCTTCATCAGGCAGAATCTTTTTGTTCTTCTTTCTTAGTCTTGCATTTTCTTTTTTTAGAAACGCCTCCACCAATTTTTATTTAGTTTCTTTTCGGCATCACTGAGTGTGATGGCAGCTGCCTCCACCTTTCCGCAAGCTGCTGTGACGTTCAACCTTTTTTTTCCAATTGCAATTCTTCTTTAATATTTGTATAAGTCCCTCCTCCACCCTCAGTTTGTAATAATATGCTGGTCAACTGAATGTTTTGAGAGTTTTTCTTTTGAAAGCATCTTGATTTGTCTAGCAGGTCTTGTAGAGATCTAAAACATGTTCATAATGTCTTGCTTTGACTTGAAAACTGGCAACAATTCTCTGTGATCGATCCTAGCACGAACAAAACCATCTCTTCTCTCTTGCCCATACACTGCATGAGCTGCAGCTGAAACTTCCTGGACTGCTCTTTCACAGCTTTGAGTGTGAACTGAGAAGTTCTCAACTTCAAGTGGAGACCTGAGAAGCTCCTCAACTTCTCTTGACATCTTACAAGTGAAGAGTGGCTCATATAGTTTCACTTTATCCCAATTAATCAGAGTAATTGGAGAAGTGGCATCAAAATTCAGTTTAGGGTTTCTATGAGTTCTCAGACTCATGTCTCCATACTCAGACTTACCTCTGATCTTCTTGATCATCTCAACCCCCCATGCCCTTATAGTGTGGGTATAAGGTGAGGAAATAAAGAGAGAACCAGATTTACACTTTATTCTATTTTTTACTAACAATCTATACATGGCTATACTACATAACTTCCCCCCAAGAACGGAGTTCAAAAGTAGTAATAATCATCTTTCTCAGCGAATTTAATGCGTCTACCAGAGAGAGGTTTTGATTGCTGGAGCGAGAACGCTGGTAGGGACATCAGGATCAGCAGAAGTCTTCTTTTCTGCTATTGAGGGTGAAACACGAGCTTGAGGAGGATGACTGTTTTGTGCACCAGGTAGCACGGCAGGCTTCAAACGTTCAATAGAGACCATGTCTGACTTACCAGAAGGAAGTTCGATTTGAAACATTTGCTGAAAGGTTCAACAACTTTGAAGGGTCCAGTATATGGAGCTTCGAGTGGTCGTCTAACGCGGTCAATTCTGAGCCAACATAAGAACAATCCTTGAGGTCTTTGGGTATGTATGAACTTCGTTGGGAGTGGAATTCTGGGAGTTGAACGAAATCCAATTCACGCATGCGAGATGCGAATTCACGAACGAAGGCGTTAGTGGCATCCTTCTCAGTAGGAGTTTTGATGAAGAGGTCTCGAGGACTGAGAGGCATTTTTCCGGTAACTGCCATGAATGGAGAAAACCCGGAGGCGTTGGGAATACATCTTATTCCGAGGAGAACTACAGGTAATGCAGTTAGCCAATTCTGTTTTCGTGACATGATAGCTGTCTTCAAAGTTCGATGGCAACGTTCTATTAGCCCGTTGGTCTGGGGGTGATAAGAAGTTGTTCTCAAACGGTGAAAACCAATGAGTATGGACAATTCTTGGAACAATTCGGATTCAAACTGTGATCCACGATCACTGATCACGTAGAGAGGGACTCCGAAGCGAGAGATCCATCCATTAAGAAATGCGTAGGTAACAGACTTTGCGGAGACATCGATGAGTGGTATTGCTTCGATCATTTTGTTGATCTGTCGATGCAAGTTAAGAGGTATCGATAGAAACATTGAAACTCGGAGCCTGGGATAGAGCAAGGAGGTAATGGACCCACAATATCAATGTGTACCGTTTCGAAGCGTTGAGAAGGGATTTCAAGTGGAAGAGGCTCTGACTTGGTATGTCGTTGAATTTTTTCGGATTGACAACCAGAGCATTCTTTTGTCCATGAACGTATGTCGCTCCAATTGGGCCAAAAGTGACGAGACTTGATTAAGCGAAGAGAACCTTTGACGCCAGGATGGGACAAACCATGGAGGTCTTTGAAAATGCCTTTTCGTAGGGGCTTAGGAATAAAAGGACGAGGCTGGTATGAGAAATATCACACTTCAGAGTCGTCTTTTCATCGAGAGGATAGTCTTTGAGACGTGGGAAGTACGCCTTTATTTCTTCGTCGGTTTCTTGTAGGCGTGCGATTGCCGGCAAATCTATGGCATCAGCAGCGATGGCATTAACTGGTCTGGACAGGCAATCAGCAACGATATTGTCTTGACCGCGGATATACATCATTGATGAGACATATTCTGCGATACACGAGAGGTGACGTTGTTGACGGTCAGTCTTTGCTGGAGTTCTGCAATTGAAAGCAGCGACAAGGGGTTTATGATCTGTGCATAAGGAAACTGTCCGTCCGTCCAAAATAGTTTGAAATGGAGGACAGCCAAGTAAGCTGCGAGGAGTTCACGGTCATAAGTTGAATATTTTCTTTGAGGTTCTGACAATTTCTTTGAGAAGAATCCAATGGGAACAGGCTTGCCTTCTATGTACTATTTGATGAAGAGCTGCTCCAACAGCGAACTGGGATGCGTCCGTCACCAGTTGAAATGTGGATGAAGAGGGAGCAGTGAAAGGTAAGGCCGAGGCGTTACAGAGGGCTTCTTTGATTGCGGAAAAGGAAGCTAATGCGTCTGTTGACCATTGGAGATTTGACGATTTAGGAAAGTTCTTGATAAGCTCTGTCATAGGAAAGGCAATGTCGGCAAAATTAGGAATTAGACGACGATAGAAGCCGATCATACCAAGGAATCTTCGGAAACCTTTTGAGTCTTGAGGTAGGGGAAATTCTTTGATAGTTGATTTCTTAGCTGAGGGAGGTTGAAGACCATTTGCAGAGACTGAAAAGTCAAGGAAGTCAACTTCTTTCTTAGCGAATTCGCATTTTTCAATGGAGATTCTGAGAGAATGTTCATGTAGAATGCGAAACAGTTTCCAAGTCGTTCTTATGTTGTTCGGAACTTTCGGAGAAGATAAGGACGTCGTCCAGATAAACGAAAACGCGTTCAACATCTCTAAAGATGGAATCCATGTAGCGTTGGAATGTAGCACCAGAATTACGGAGACAGAATGGCATGAAAAGATATTAAAAAGGTCCAAAAGGGTTGTTACAGCGGTCTTCTCTATGTCAGCAGGGTGCATTGGGATCTGATGATAAGCACGAAGCAAATCGACTTTAGAAAATATGGATTTCCCATGACACTTTTGGGACAAACTTTGGATATGAGAGAGTGGATAGCGATCCGGCTTCGACAAAGAATTCAGCGCTCTATAATCTCCGCACGGACGCCATTCACCGGGTTTCTTCTTAGGTACCAAGTGAAGAGGTGACGTCCATGGAGAGTTTGATGGGCGGATAATGCCAGCCTGCAGGAGGCTTTGGAATTCTGCTTTAGCTGCAGCTAACTTGTCCGCAGGAAGTGGACGAGTCTTCGCATACGTTGGTAGAGCATCGCCAGTCTCGATGCGGTGAGTGACTGCGATAGCTGTCGGTTGCGATAAGTGAGGATTGTGAGGTGACAGCACTGAGGGATATTTCTGGAGGATATTTCGGACGAAGTCGGAATGGGATGTGGCTTGGTTGATGCAAACTTGAGAGACTTCACCTTTGAACAGACAGGACGAAGTTCGCCGAGAGGTGTGTCCATCGATGATTTCTTCTTTGCCACAATCCACCAACAAGTCGAAATGGTTGAGAAAATCGAAGCCAAGGAGCGGGTTGGAGATTTCACACAAAAGTCCAGTTGAAAACTCTTCTCAGGTTATGAATTGAAACATTAGTGGTGATTTATCCATGACATTTGATCGCGTTGCCGTTTGCTGCAGAAATGGATACAGCGGTCGGGCGTAGGGGGAATCCTTTTGCGGCAGAGACGGGCAGAAGTGAGATACTTGCACCGGTGTCCACCACAAAATTCACGCGTGTGTCTTCAACCTTAGCTGCGACGATGAGGAGGGGCAGACCGGAGGTCGCGAAAACGCCGGCCTGCTCATTTAGTTTTCCGATCTCTGGTGAAGTGGGGGGCTTGGAGAGCGAGAGCGGGAGTTACGATGCGGTGATGTTGGCCGTGAATTTGGTAGGATCTGCACTTTTGACGTCTTAGTTGGCCATTTGCACCAAGGCTTGCAGGTTCTTGCCTTCTCTGCGAAGTAGAGATGAGCACGACAGACTTTAGGGCGCTGGGTACTGTTGAATGGACGTAGTCCCCCAGGAAAGCCTGACGAAGTTGCAGTCGAAGGCGCTTGTCGATGATACTTGAGCGAAGAGGAAGTACCGATGCTGAAGCATTTATTCTGAATAAGAGGGGCGAGTTCCTCTGCCAGTTTTCCAAGTTGCGTGAGTGGCATATCTTTCTGGGCGGCAAGGACAGGAGCGATGGAAGGGTTCATTGTTTGAATGAATTTGTGCCGCACCAGGTCTTCGTTTACACCGACCTTCGATGCTGTTTGAGCAATCTCTTGAAGAAAAATTGACGGGCGGCCGGTGAGTTTCGTCGTCGAAATTAATTTTTCAAACAGCTCAGGCTTGGTTCTCTCGTAGATAGCGATGACTGCGATTCTCAGTGATGAGTATTTATGTTCTTCAATGTCGCTTGCCAGTAGTCGTTCCTCACTGTGAGCATGATATGCTCTACGAACTATTACATGAGTGATTATGTTCCTGACTTCAGAGGTCTGGCTTCTCAGCAGTCCCAGAGCAGTCACAATATGGTGAGGTCCACCTCATGTGGTGCTTCACCTTGATCTCAAAATACATCTTGAAGTTAGAAGTCCAGGCAGAAATTCAGCAGCACCTCCAGCTTCTTCAACACCTCCCCTTCAGACCATACTGCCTCATCCACAGCATCAACAGAGCCTCACCTGTAGTCAGCCAGCGTGACTCATTCGGTGGGCCACACTTCAGACCAGTAACTTCCTTGCTCAAATCTCCTGTCTTGAGAGCTTTGATCAGTAGGTAGCAGTTCTTCTGGTCAGTGCCAAGATTCTGTACAATGTCTTCTGGCAGTTCAATTATATCTTCTCCTGGCAGAGCCTTGAAGCTGAAGTTGACATGTATATCATTGATCTTCTCCAAACGTTTTCCTATTGGGCCACTGAACCCAGACTTGTGCGTGTAGGGACCATCAAGCTTGATGATCATGTGCCTGAGGCTGAGTTCATTAATATGCAACTGGCATATCAGCCAGTGACACTTGTGACCTAGCAGTCTCTCCAAGTGAGTGATGGCTCCTCCATCAGGTTCTGTGTTTGTGTTGGTGGAGTCACCATCAAGGACCACAATAGTATCTTTAGCACCATGAGCACTAATCCACTCAAACAGAGCCTGAGCTATCTTCAGTGCAGGTTTCTCATTTCCTTCAGGTTCTTCTGGTGTACAATGGAAGATATACTTCCCCTCAGGTTCCCAGGTAACACTATAGTGCTCTTCAGTTGCAATATCAGGATGGAAACGGCCAGTTTCTTTGTACCTCATGATCTTTGTCTTCTTATCTTGTTTTCCATCAAAGAAAATTCCCTTGATCTCCTCTCCCTCTGTCCTTTTCTCCAGGGCCTCCACCGAGGCACCTATTACAGACTCCTTGCCTCTCCACATCTTCATCCTGTCAACAGCTAGATATGCCTTATCAGCAGATAGATGGCCAGCTTTGATGAGATCTTGCAAGAAACCAGTTGTAATGGCTGCTGCAGAAGTGTTTGCCACCTTGAACCTGACTGCAGCCGCAGCAGTGCTTGAGATATCCATGTAGTTCCTCCTGGCAGAGGTGGAGACTTTGCCAGTGTTGACACTGGAGCTTGTGCCTGGTGCAGTACTGGAAAAATCTGTGTCAGCAGTACGAGCTGCTCTGCCTGGAGACTCTTGCAAGGAAGTCACCTCATCTTCATCATCATCACCATCATCAGCTCTAAGCAGTAGCTCCTTTTCTTCTTCCTCTTTTCGGTTTCTCTTCTCAGGTGCCTTCTGTTCTTCCTCCTTCCTCTTAGCAGCCTTCACCTGCTTCACTGTTTCCTTCACATCAACAGATGCCATCCGGAAGCCAGAAACTTCTGAGGTTTTGATCCTCTGGTAATGGAGCCACTCTAGCTCTAGCTTTGGAATCTTCTGAGGCAGAGGACAGTCACAGTTGACATGAACTCTAGCAGCACAGCCAGAGCAGCCAGATGCTTCAGTTCCACAGAGAGTAATATCATGTCTGCAAGTTGTTATGTCAAACAGTGCATCAAGTTCAAATATTCTCTTCTCTCTCTTTGCAGCCTTCACTCTGCCATTCACTAGGTCAATCATTTCATTCCACCTGACAAGAATCTCCTAGCAATGGATCTCTCTTGAATGATCACAGAAGGAGTGAACTTCGCATTGCTTTTGCGCCACTGTGCCAGTACCAGTGATGCCAAGTCCTTAGCCAAATCTTGCAGAGGGTACTGAGCTCTCTTCATATCATCCAGAAGCAGCTTCTTTTCCTGGAGGAGGATTCGTCTCTGAAATACAGCTCTCCAGGTTGGAACTTCTGTGGGAAATAACTGCTTGCCTGGACCCACCTGTACATAATTCTCACTTTGTGAGAATGAAGAAAACCTATTTCTTTCTAGAAATTAGTCCATTAACCCTGTACGAGTTAGAATTTCAACTCTATATTTGTTTGAGTGATCGCCAAGTAAGGGAATTAAAACCCATTTCAAAAGGGTTCAACCCTCTTCTATGTATTTAATTTGTATGGTATGTGTTCCTTGTTCAATGCCTTTACATGTATTTAGTTAAAATTTTCTCAAACAATTCAATTCATAACAAACGATTTGAATTGTCACTGAAAACCATTGGTCACGTTTAGTATTATTTGCATTACAATATTGGAACCGATTGAACAAACGAACGAACATGCCGCCCATAAAAACTAAGACTCCCCGCGAGGAAGGGCAGATAGTTTTTCGACTCATCCTCAGAAACGGCAAGAAGAGGCCAGAAAAATTTCTCATCGACCACCGGCTACCGTCCATCTTTCTTCACTCTAAACTTAAAACCGGTGCGATCAACCATATTATGAAGCTTTGAAACGCTTCCTTGCCGCCCAAAGAGTCGACTAAGATCAAGGCTAACGGAGGAGCCCCTGCGAGAATGACTCTCTTAAAGGCGCGTCAATTTGTGAATTTCTTAAGGGTGACCAATTAGTTGAGACTAATTTTATTATTCCTGTTCGCGGTCGATGTAAATATAAAGTTTGTAGGATCTCTGTAAATGTTGTTATAACTACGGCTATTGTGTCAAGTTTATATTTAAAATTATGCTAAAATTTGCATTTGTCATCAGTGAGTGAAAATTTTGATCGTTCGAGTATAATCAACACCAGTGTTAATTTAAAAACTTGAGTGAGCGCCAATTAAGACGAAATTACGTCAAATTAATATTTATATTGCAACTCTTGATGATATCTTTAAAAGGAATTTAAACGATACAATTATTCGGCAGAGTCTTATGAATGGTTTGGACTTGACGGGGAAGTGAGGGTGGAGGTCACTAAGCGGGAAATCGAGCGTCACTTTACGGTTTAATAAAGCGAGATCTCGTTGAGGATCTGAGGCCAACAGCTCCAGTCTCATTGGAAGACAGAAATCCACCTGAAGTAGTTTAACTACCGTGTTAACTTGTATTAGTAAATTAATGTTAAGGTTTTCATTCTCATTTTCCCCAGAACTTTTTCTGGTATTTCGTCCTTGCTTAACCATGGTGGCTACACAATCTTCACCAAGCTTTGTATCTGAAACATAGAAAATTATCACAGTGAAACTCTAGTAGCCTATAACAGCTGTTACAATGGTTTTGTTTGGTAAGAAACCGGTCTGATACATTTGTACTACAGTGTATATCCTGCACAGCTGTTCTGTACATAACCAGAAAACGAAAAAGTGGAAATTTGAACACTTAAACGTGATTTTTAGCAAAAGTTCAAGAAAACAAACCCCTCCTAAAATTTAATTTTACATAGGCATACATACTGCCAATCTTGAAATTCGCGCTTCAATGAGCATGATACACCCTAGCGTACATTCCATATTCTATTCCTACTACTAATGCAAAAAAAATGTTGGTTTAACTTTACTTGTTCTAATGCTATCCGCAACAGAGAGGAGGCGTACAGAAGGTATCGTCGCCATCCACCTCCTGACTCTCACTCAGCTTATATTTCTACGCGGAATCGTGCAAAATCTGTTCTTCGACTCGCCAAAAATTCCTTCATTCAACAAAAATGTGAAAATCTATCCAATTCTAATTGTTCTCGCTCTTTTTGGCATCTAGCTAAGAACCTCTTCAACAACTTTACTTTCTCTTTTTCCCTCCTTTTTTCCATTCGGACGGCACAATTGCCGTCTCTTCTCCTGACGAAGTTCAACTCTTCGCTCAAACTTTCGCTTACAATTCAACCATGGACGATTCCGGTGTTGTTCCTTCACCTCCTCCCCCCTCTGACTTTATTATGCCTGAAATCAGAATCTATTCTAAAGATGTTTTTTCTGTCCTATCTGGGCTCAACTCTACGAAGGCGTATGGTCCTGATGGTGTTCCTCCTCCTGTTCTTAAGAACTGTGCTTCTGTGCTGACACCCTTTCTAGGCAAACTCTTTCGTCTTTGTCTCTCATCTGGTATTTTTCCTTCCTACTGGAAGTTCGCTTTCATTCAGCTTGTCCCAAACAAGGGTGACCTCTCTCAACCCGGCGATAGTGCATAAGTTGGCCGTAAATTATTCTTGAAAAAATATTTGGCCGTAAATTATAAATAGATAAAGTAAAATGATTTTTACACGTTTAATGTCAGAATTAACAATACAAATTATTGAATGTCCAGCATGTCAACTGTACGCCCTTGATGATTGGTTAGGTTAAGTCTTGATATGTTCATTAGTTTTAACGAAAACATCAAGACTTAACCTAACCAATCGTCAAGGGCGTACAATTGACCTAAATGGACATTCAATAATTTTCTCTAGATTTCGAGGAGGCAGATAATGGAAAAGTACCATAAGGCATTACATTAAACGTGTAAAAATTATTTTACTTTATGTATTTATAATTTACGGCCAACTTATGCACTATCGCCCTCAACCCTCCAACTATCGTCCAATTGCTTTGATTTCTTGCCTTTCCAAAGTTTTTGAATCTATCCTTAACAAGAAGATTCTTAAACACTTTTCTTCTCACAATCTTCTTTCAGATCGTCAGCATAGATTCCGCAAGGGACGCGCCACTGGCGATCTTCTTGCATATTTCTCTGACTCTTGGTCATTCTCCTTTCGGGATTTTAGTGAAACTTTTGCTATTGTGCTAGACATGTCGAAAGCCTATAGAGTCTGGCACAAATCTTTAATTTCGAAACTGCCCTCCTTCGGTTTCTATCCTTCTATCTGTACCTTCATCTCTAATTTCCTTTCTGTCCGATCTATAGCTGCAGTTGTAGATGGCCATTGTTCTTCTCCTAAAGCTATTAACAGTGGTGTTCCTCAGGGTTCTGTCCTGTCACCCACTCTTTTCCTTTTATTTATTAATGACCTTTTAATTCGCACTAACTCTTCTATTCACTCCTATGCCGATAATTCCACTCTTTACTTCTCCACCCGCTTCCCAAAGTGTCCCTCACAACAGTCACTTCATGATTCACGTAGGACAGCTATGAGACACCTGACCTCTGATCTTTCTGCTATATCTGATTGGGGCAGAGAAAACCTTGTGGCTTTTAATGCCTCAAAAACCAAGTTCCTCCATCTGTCTACTCCTCACAATCTTCTACACACTATCCCTTTACCTTCAACAACACACAACTGAATCCTTCCTCTTCTCTTAACATTCTTGGCGTTTCCTTTTCTTGTGATCTTTCCTGGAAAGATCAAATATACTCTTTCTAAAACTGCTTCTAAGAGGTTAGGTGTGCTGTACCGCCTCCGCGGTTTATTCATCCCCACTCAGTTGCTGTCTCTCTACAGGGGTGTTGTTCGCCCCTGTATGGAGTATGCTTCTCATGTGTCGGATGGCTCAACCCACACAGCCGTACTTAACCGGGTGGAATTAAAGGCTTTTCGTCTCATCAATTCCCCGCCTCTTACTGATTGTCTTCAATCTCTCTCTCTTCACCGTAATGCTGCCTCACTCTCGCTTTAGTATTGCTATTATAACGGACATTGGCCTTCAGAACTCTCTAACTGCATGCCTCCTCCTTTAAGGAGAGCATGCAATACCAGACTTTCGACAGTGTCATTCCTTTTCTGTCCAACTATCTAATGCAAGGGTTACTCGGTATTTTGAGTCTTTCATCTACTCAACCAGTTAACTCTGGCCGAATTTAAATTCTGTACCGATTCATCGATTTGTAGTACCTGGTATTCCATGCATTAAAACCAAGCTCACCCTCTCGTCTATTGTTAATTTCGCAGCCATTCCCTACCTAAAAGAAAAAATAATATATTATAATCAACACTGAAAATTTATATGATACGCGACTTTTGCGGCACCCTGTATATATAATATATATATATATATATATATATCCTAGAGCTCCGCCCATTTTATGGCGTATCTATGATAGAGATCCGCCCATTTTATGTCACTATCTTTTATGACGTGTCTATGATGCCACTATCTTTCAACCAATCTGGAATACAGAGGCCTCCAGCGGCATCAGATTACCTTGGAGGCCGACGCCACAGAGTCTGTTTTCTACCCCTATCTCCTAAGTCTCATTCATATCTGGCCAGTAGTTTGGCCGGCCATAAGAAACAAAGAAAGAAAGTTCGCAGGCATTTTGACCGTCACAATTATTAGTAGATAAGGTTCCATCATGATTACTGCAAATCTACGTGAACAGCTACCACAATACAACTTTTTATACACTAGTGAATTTGAACCAAAAATAGACAACCAAGTTCCACACTCCCTCATTCCCCTTCTCCACCGACCAGTCTTCTTTCTATTAGCTTACTCATCATTATCATATACTCATCATCCTTTTTAGATGTTTTTCGCGTCCATCTTCAACCTGTTTTGTTCTTCAGTTTGTGAGTGGTGAGAGTGTGTTTTGGAAACAGTAGACAATGATACTCCAGCTTTAGCAGCTATTTGTGTTTGAGTGTTGCCTTCTTTATGGAGAGCAATAATTTTCAACCTATTCTTGTATGAAATTTCTTTGTTTGCAGCCAAACAAAAAACTTTAATACATTTTTTGTATTAAAGTTTGACAAATAAGATGATATTTTTAAAGAAACTTGCGATTACATGAGGGTATAAACAAAATGTGTGAATCATTAAATCTATAAAACATGTTATTACATCAAATTGAATAGTATATTTACCAGTAAAGAACCTGGCCCTCAAAATTAGTAAAATCAATAAAAACTAGTGGTGTAGTGATTCATCGGCAGTGGTAGAATCGGCCATTTTTTGGGCATTGGCATCGGCCACATTTAGCTGATTCTCTTACTGATTATTTGAAATTTTAAAATTTTCATTACAAAGCAAAATCTATATTTACAGAAAATTGAACACCAAAAAACACTATGATAATTTATACTCATTTCAAAGTGTAATTATATAAAAATATTTTACATTCACCAAATGGCAAAGCATAATAAGTTAAGTTTCCATAAATTTACATTTTCTCGACTAGCTAATCTCTAAATATTATAAACTACTGTAATATAATTGTAATTGGTTGTGTAATGCCTATTTTTGGTTTAAATTCACTAGTATATAAAAGTTGTATTGTGGTAGCTGTTCATATAGACTTGCAGTAATCATAATGGAACCTTATTACTGTATAAGACTAGTAAACTACATGGAGTTCAACGCTGTATATTAATTGTTTCTTTATGAACACAGACATTACAATATAATTACCTGTATGTCAATGAATGCACATTCAATTGTCCTTTAGATATATATGTCTGTGTTTATATGTTGTTGGACTCGGTTGTCCCCCCTCCATCCCACCTTCCTCCAGTTGGGGTACCTTGACTATCACTGCGGCGTTGCCACATGTACGGAGTCGCCTGTGAGGCGAGAAACATTACATATGCGGGCAACTGTACAAACGAAAAATCAGCAAAAAGATTTTAATTGTTGTTCTGATCTTGTAATAATTATGTTAAGGTATTCAATATATTCTAATCTGTAAATAAAACTTTTATTACACGTCCCTTCAAAACGGTAGGTGATATAGGTATTCTGACATCAGATTTGAACTCAGCGCATCCAAATTTATAAAAATCACTTCGTTTCGTTTAAAGGACAGAAAAAAGTTTGTAATTTTGTCATGCAGTACCTGGCTGTGGATTTCGGATTCGACTCTCACCTTACGTCAATTACACCTTTATAACCTTCATCTAGTACTTTCGTAAAAGATAATAATGCTTAAATATTCTGACGAGGATAAAAACGGCGTGGTTTAATTTAAATATATGTATAAGTTTGTTAAAGAAGAATTAGTGTCTGACTTATCTTGAACTCTTCAAATTACAATTTAATAGCAGACTACTCATAACTCTGTCTATACCAGAATACCAGAGTTGATGTCTGAAACAATATTCAATGACGAAGATACAAATCAGAGGATAATATTAGAAGCTTAACACTGCTTCCAACCAAACAGAACTTAAAAGTGCTAATTCGTCTCGAGAAGACAAAGCACAAATGAAAAGGAGATAAGAATGATTCGCACTCAAAAATTAGTTAAGACATCCAGTTATACCTAACCTCATTCTACTCTCCAGCTTCTTTTCTCCTTTTATAGACATAAATCCTGAAGGGGATGGTACTTGAGAGGGGGGGGGGAGAATATTTAATGCGTAAACAGATTCTTAAGAACGAAAGTGCGTATTAGTTTATGATACTTTTTTGTTTTTTCCCACTGGAATTTCATTCAATAACAATCGTTCCCGCGAAATAAAAAAATAAAAACTTTAAGATCCTAATAAAATTACTTTAAGAATATTGAATTATTGATTAAATAAAACAATTAAAATAACCCTATCAAACACCATAAAAATATTAAGGAAATATTAAGGAAATTATAATATTAAGACTAGAAACTAAACACATAGTAGAAAATTAAAATAATTTCAACATTCATTTTTCTTTGGTAAGTCATTTTATGTTTTTCCCTTTTCAATTCTAAGTTAAAATGGAGAATGTAAAATTGTAAAATAGAAAATAATTCTCAAAATGTTTATTTTATTTATATAATAAATCATGAAATCGCTCTACCTGGTGAAAGTTTCAAATTTCCACCTTCTCTACCGAGGGTAAAAATTTGGCAGTGAAGGTTCCTTCCTCGCTCTCTTATAATCTAAAATAGAAAATAAAAGAAATTCAAATTGATTCCACACCGAAGTTTTATTTTACGTCATGTCTATTAAAGTAAATCGTTAAAATCAATCGGAATTAAAGCGTTATATACATATATGAAACAAAACTTTAAATAAAAACATTAAGTTCCATCATTATAGATTATATAAAAATTATAATGAATGTTTTGATTTTTTTATTTATATTTAGATTCCGTTAAATGCCATTCGACTTAAAGGAACTGCATTTTTTCATTAAATATTGAAAAGAGAAAAGAAGAAATTAACAAACGAAACGCAGATTCGAGGAAATATTCTTAAATTATATTATTTACCCATTATTCATTATTTAGAGAATATTGTTTGATGAAATTCTTAAAAATAGTGAATTCTCTTTTCAGGAAGTTTTAAAAACTAAAATTCGGAACATATTTTTAATTCAAACATTATTTAAGAGTTGCATTTTTATTATTAATCAAATTAATTCACCTTGGAAACCGTATACAGTTGACTGATCATTTTACTTTCAAATTATATATATATATATATATTATATATATATATATATATATATATATATATAGAGAGAGAGAGAGAGAGAGAGAGAGAGAGGGGTTATAATTGAAAAAAGAAAAGACTATAAAGAATATTATGTGAACAGAAAAAGTATCATTAAAATCCTGAATTATAATTCACACACAACAGTTTCCTTATCAAATTAGAGTGTTGTGACAACTTTGAGATTTTGCTCATACATATGAATATAAGAGTCTTCTTTGTTTCTCTCCATTTTTTAAGGTTTAATGGGTCTGACCACACTTGGTAATGTTCTACGGAGAGTTCTGGGACTTAGGGGTATAGGGGCATCGGTGCTTTAAAAGTTTCTTCTTGCCATGAAGAATCTGAAGTGGAGGAGTTGGGTGGGTTGGATGGACTTTCCATTCTTCACATCTGAGAAAAATTATGAAGATTTTCTTGAGGTCGTCGATGGCTTCTTTGAACTTCAGTAGAATCGCAATGTAGTATTCTCCTTCTTCGCCATATCACCATGATAATGAAAACTAAGTGATTAATGCAATTACTATACTTATTGTGGAATTAACTCGAGATTTTGTTGTTATTTAATTGGATCCTCTTCAGAAATTGAGAAGTTTGTTTAGGGTGAACGTTTGGTAAAGAGACGTTAAAGTGTTTGAAGAGAATCTCTTTCATGTCGGATTTGAAAATGACACTCATTTCCTCATCAGAAGCATTATAAAACGGTGTGTTGACTTTTCTGTTACTGATAGTTCTGTTATCATCCAGATTATCTATGGAGTAAATTCGTGTCGACGAGGTGATTACTAGGCACTAACTGGGCAATTTGAAAAATCCAGACTGTTGTAATAGTAATGACTGTTGCTCAGACTTCTAAGATTCCTTTACAATATCTGCAGGAGTAAATACGCTGTAAAAGATCGTCTTCCCGTTTCTGATAAAAACTGGTTGGAAATCTCTTTTTATCTGCTGGGTACAAGTGCTTAATTCATGTGTGCTTAAGTTTCTAAAGATTTTAATCAAACAATGATCCGAGGTTGCTGAGAAATTTCTGTTGGTGTCCTTTATAATTTGATAAGTGTCCTCTATAATTTGACAATCATCAACAATCTCTTGAAGAATGCACTGCTGACGATCGTTCGGGACTCCCAAATAATGAATTTCAGGAATAACATCACTATACATTTTTCGAAGCATATAAACAGGAAGGTGATGAATTTTGTACAAACTCATCGGAGTCTTGATCAATCTGAGAGGCAAGAAAACGATAATTCTGAGAATGTTGTCTTCAATCTTCGTTACCCACGACTTCACCAGCTTGAAATAATGAGGTAGAGTACTTTCAGAAACGGGGTGGGAAAGACCATTCTCAATGATTCTTCAACACCGTTTAAGAGAGAAAAACAAAAATCAGGCGAAAATAGATAGGAGTCTAACGAACCTTGCATAGTATCAAGTAGCGCCGCTTTGATTTTTTGGGTTCTTGTATTTATTTCTTCTGTCGTGAAAGCCAGATTCTGTCCAATATTAAAAAAGGTGATGTAACTGTCTCTCTCAGTTTCCTTTCTCTGATTTACAAAATATGATTTAAAGGTATTTTCAAAGTATCCAAAATTGGTTTGTAATATTTCAACATAATGTTTCAAAAAAGTTATTTCATAGATCGAAGCAATCCTCGCTTGACTGCATTTTCGATATAATTATATTAAATATCACAGATCACTCGCCTACATACATCATGCTGATCACCCATTTCTCAGCAGAGGAAACTATAAAAGTTGACTATACATCTTACAACTACAATAACAAATTAAAGCTCCTGAGAGAAATAACAGCTTTTGACTGAACTAGAATAACCGAAAGTAACAATGACGTTGGAACAAAATTTCAAGCATTCTCATACACACTAAACATACACACTAAACATAAACTTTCCTCTTCAATCAAGAGTAATATCTAAAACTAAATACAACAACCAGTGAATCACCCCAGCACTCATTGTGAGTATTAAATGCAAGCATACACTCTTTAAATTATGGAAAACTGATATTATTACCGAACACACATACAAAAATTACTGTAACAGACTTAATCTATTTAATAAAAAAACAAAAGAAGTTCATTATTGTTACAAAATTGATGAATAAAAATCCAATCCAAAAAGACTATGGAACACGAAATTCTTACAGTGACCCGAAAGACACAGCCAATTTATTAAACAACTCCTTTGCAAATATAGACTCCAATACTGCAGCCCCGATCCCAATTCGATACATGCCACAACCAAATCCAAACTCATTTTTCTTTGATCCAATCCTACCATACGATATCTTTCTAGCAATAAAAAATCTAAAAAAATAAAGATTATGATATCAATACGATCCTGTTAAAAATATACATATTAATATCCGATAAAATTGCAATACCACTCAGTAAGCTAATGAATGAATCAGTAACACTATCTATATTCCCTGACAGTCTTAAGAAAGCCAGAATATGCCCTGTATTTAAATCGGGAAACCCAAACACCTCATCCAATTATCGCCCTATTTCCTTATTGCCAACTTTAAGTAAAGTATTTGAAAAAATCATGTACAATAAACTTACTGAAATTTTAATCAAATACGACACTTTAACTTAAACAGAATTTGGGTTTAGAGGTGGACAAATAACGGAAGATGCCATAAATATGTCATTAGAAAATGTGAATCAGAATTTAAACAGTAAACAACAAACTGCCTTGATCTTTCTCGACTTGTCAATAGCATTTGATGCACTTTCGCATGAAATCTTATTGAATAAACTTCACATATATGCAGGGGTGCAGTGCTGCCGGAGCTCACCGGAGCGCCGCTCCGGCACCTCTGCAAGAAGAAGTTTGGAGGAATTACCATAACAAGCAACAAAAAAATTGTCTCCATTAATTATCAACAGTTTAGTGAGTGAGTGCAAACACGAAATACTTAGTCATCGTGTGGCATATATAGAAACAGAATAGGAAATGGCAGGCTTTTGTCAGGCCCACCAGAGCTCCGGCATCTATAAAATTGGCACTGCACCCCTGCATATATGGAATAAGATGAAATATCATAGATTGGTTTAAATCATATCTGTCAAATCGTCATCTGTACATCAGATTAAAACATAATTTATTAGACAAGGTAATGCTAACTAGTGGAGTCCAACAAAGATCTATTCTTGGCCCATTACTATTTCTAATTCATGACAACGATTTTCATCTCTCAACTACATTAAAGTGTACAGTACGCAGATGATACTACACTTACTTCTTCCCATCATAACTCAGACTTTCTGATTAATAAAACGAACAGGCATTTAGAAGATATGCATAAAGGATGTGCGCTAATAAACTTTTAGTGAACCTGACAAAGTCATCTTATATGATTATTGCCACAAAACATATAAATACAAACTGTCAAATAAAAATTGGGAATACTACTCTTGCAAGGGCGAATAAGGTTAAAGTACTTGCCATTAATTTAGACGAAAAACTAAATTCCAAAAGTCATATACAACAGTAGTATGGGCGCAAAAGGAGAGTGCAATGCAATTGCAAATGTTGCATAAGGTATGCAACAAAGGGGGCGAAGGAAAGTGTTGCAAGATGTTATGCAGCAAAGGGGGAGAGGGGAATGTTGCAAGATGTTATGCAACAAAGGGGGAGAGGGGAATGTTCCAAGAGCAACAAGGGGTTATGCAACTTGGAGGCGGAGTTATCCCCCAAGAGAAAGAGCGAGGAGGAGAGAGAGGAAGAGAGGTGTTCGCCTGGCAGGAGCCAAGCGCATATTAAGACTTCAGCGAAGCGGCCGTTGTCTTAATCTGTTCCTAATCAGCCAGCTGGCTTAACCAGGCAGTTGGTTATCTGGCTGAGTTGCCAGATTGCGCTATTTATTTAATTAAAGCAAATATTCTGGCTTAATCAGCCAGTTGGCTGAGTTGACAGATTGCGCTATTTATTTAATTAAAGCATATATTCAGGCTCACCGCCAGTTGGCATAATCCGTCAGCTGGCTTAACCCGCCAGTTGACTTAGAAGGCCTAACCAGCCATTTGGTATAATTAAATAATAATAATAAAGTTTATATATAACCAAAAGAATTAAATAAAACACCACAACATCACTCAGTTTATTTAGACGAATTATTGGATTGGCATAATCCTAGTCGGAGGTGTATGTGCATTTGTGTGCGTTTGTCCCCGTCAGCTGACTTAAATCGCCAGTTGGCATAACCCGCCAGTTGACTTAGAAGGCCTAACCAGCCATTTGGTATAATTAAATAATAATAATAATAACATTTATATATACATCCAAAAGAACTAAATAAAACACCATCACATCACTCTGTTTATTTAGACAAATTATTGGATTCAATTTCACGAAATATATTGAAAATAAATATACATTCCTATACAAGCGAAGGAATATATGCAATAAAATATAATAGCATAAGAATTGCGAACGAGGAGTATATATATATATAATAAAAAAATAATAATATACAAACCTGGACCTATCCAAATTGTTCATTCTAACGAAGGTCAAGCGTGCCACTCTACCTTAGACCTACAGTTTAACGTTGAATCCGAACCACGTCTAAAATAAAATGTTAAAACACTTCTTAACACAATAAAATCTAATTTCAGAATAAAAAATTTTTAAGCAGCCTAACCATACAAAATCACTCGGGAGCGGAATAAGACGGTTTACCGAGAATAACAGAATCACCTTGTGAAAATAATATTTATCATTTACTACAGAACTGTTCATTCCGTCGAAGGTCAAGCTTTTCACCCCGTCCTAGACCTACAGTTTAACGGGGAATACTACTACAATAGATCTAGTTGGCCTGGTGAAGTAGTGAGTTGACTTCTTTTACTCTCCATCTTTCAGGTACACCCGGATCATCGGGGATCTTCTTTTCTATTCCATGGAATTTTAGATCCTTCCCTTTTCCGTACCGTAACAGTTGAATTTTATCAGTGTTGAACTTCATATAAAAACTATGCAACATCTCCTAAAACTTACTACATCATTACCCCTAGCTCATCCTTCGTGCATTAAAAAAGTTCTACTTTATCAGCAACCTTTGTTTAGCATCCCCCCCGATTGTTCATCCCGGCGAAGGTCAAGCGTGTCACTCCACCTTAGACCTAGAGTTTAACGTTGAATCCGAACCACGTCTAAAATAAAATGTTAAAACACTCCTTAACACAATAAAATCTAATTTTAGAATAAAAAAAAAATTAAACAGCCTAACCATACAAAACATCACTCGGAATTCTCCTGAAAATGAAAGAAAGAAAAAACAAACAACAATAATCAGCCCACCTATAAAAATATAAAAATTGATGAATATATATATATATATATATATATATATATATATATAAAGTAAAAAAAAATAATTTATCAAAAGAATTTATGAAATCAATTTCTCTATTTCAATTAAACAAATTTTTATCTTTTTAACATTTTATTTTAGACGTGGTTCGGATTCAACGTTAAACTAAGGTCTAAGGTGGAGTGACACGCTTGACCTTCGCCGGGATGAACAATCAGGGGGGATGCTAAACAAAGGTTGCTGATAAAGTAGAACTTTTTTAATGCACGAAGGATGAGCTAGGGGTAATGATGTAGTAAGTTTTAGGAGATGTTGCATAGTTTTTATATGAAGTTCAACACTGATAAAATTCAACTGTTACGGTACGGAAAAGGGAAGGATCTAAAATTCCATGGAATAGAAAAGAAGATCCCCAATGATCCGGGTGTACCTGAAAGATGGAGAGTAAAATAAGTCAACTCACTACTTCACCAGGCCAACTAGATCTATTGTAGTAGTATTTCCCGTTAAACTGTAGGTCTAGGACGGGGTGAAAAGCTTGACTTTCGACGGAATGAACATTTCTGTAGTAAATGATAAATATTATTTTCACAAGGTGATTCTGTTATTCTGCTCATGTAGAATCATATGTTTAAGTATTCATTATAGTGGACCGGCCAAAATTCAAAAATCGACTTTGAACGGCGTTTTTTGTTAATAGCTGGCACCCATGCTAAATCAATGTACCTGTGGGTGAGGAATAAAATGCAGGTGTATGCCACTCTCGCTTTTGGCTCTGAAGGTCATGTTCGAGGTCAAACTGTGCAAAACATGATATTTTCTAATTTTAATTTAAAAAAAAAATTCTGAGCCAATTGGTTTGACCAAATGTTTCATTTTGCCACACTTAGTGATAAAGAAGTAAGATGACACCCAATTACCAACTCAAGGTCAAATTCAAGTTAATCACGACCGAAATTGTGCTAAAAATTTGTGATTTTTTATTTTAATTGGCGAAAAAAAACATTGAGCAAGTGTTTGTCAAACAAATTATTTTAACATAATTAGTGCCTAATAAGCTTGATGGCATGAATTAAGTACTCACAGTAACAGAATTATCACAACTAAATCACAAAGCAATAAATATAGCCCCATAACTATACAGTTTACACACTACTAACATCTACAAGTTCACGTTTCTTGATGAACAGCACCGAAATGCTGCACTGACAGTCACAATTGTGTGGATTGCAATCACTTAAGGACAGAGTTATTAGTTCCTTACAGCACACTTCAGGTTCTCTCGATTTCAACCCGGAAGAGAGACAGAGATCTACTGTCCAGCTGGGTTACAGCAACCGCTGTCGTCACAACCACAAGCTGTCGTACACTTCAGCCTTTTCCTGAAGCAGTTGCATCTAGCTGTCTTGCACTTTTTCTTGCAACCACAAGGAACAAGCTCCAGGCAGGCTTCAGGGATTGGAGGAAGTCTTGTCCACACTGGTAGGAGGCTCCCATCTTCCAACTTCCAGGCTGAAGTGTCCACCGGATCTTCAACATCTACGTGCTCTTTGTCAGCCTGGAGCCATATTTTGCCCTGATAGTTTGCGCGCATGGCGTGGAGCTCCAGGGCATCCTTTGTGGGTGGGAACATTTCCAGAGTCTTCTTGGCCTTCCCAAAAAGGTGAACTCTGGCGTCATCAACTGTGTGTTGTTCCGGGGTGCCATACAAATGACACACAAACTTCTCAACATCTGCGATATCCCCATCTCGACCAATGGCGTGCAGCAGGAGCGGGTGGTCACTGAACACCTCCAACACTTCTTTTTTCCATGACCACTGAAGGGTGAGACTGCGCCACACCCGGTCAAAGCGTGGAAGCTGACCAGGTTGTCCCTGACTGGGGGCGACAAACTCTTGAATACATCGTGCACAGGGTAGCATTTTTGTTTTTTGGCCGTTCCGCACAGCATCCACACTTCAGCGACCTTGGTGCAAACGAAGTGAATTAGCAGCACCATTACATCAGTATCTCTCCACACTACCAGTATTCGTTCATAGCCCTGGGGCGCTGCATCACATGAGTGAAGGATGAACCTGGTGTCCGCCTCTTCATGGTTGCTATGCAGTGGAACGTCATATCGCCTGGTTGACCCCCTGTCACCAGCTGACATCTTTCTTGAAGATCTCTGCCCTTCTCAGTGGGTGATGACGTTAGACAGAAACAAGGCTAGGTCAGCCTTGTTTGTATCCAGGGCCATGAAGTTTTTCCACACTTCAGGCAGTGGAACTTGTGGGCCATCAATGACTTTCCGAATCGGTTTCTTCTTGCTTGCACGCTTTGTCCTGGTAACTGCTTTGATCGATCCTTCCCCCTGCGTACCGATCAAAGATGACATCAACTCTTGTTGTGTGTTCATTGAAATAACTCGTCACGGCCTTGAAGTCCACTTCAGCATAGTCGCCGAATGTCCGACAGCCGCCAGGCTTGCCAAGAGCTTAGATGAGTGCATGGCCATCTATCATCACACAGGTCTTCAGATTAGAGGTTGGAACCTCTGAGCTTATGGTCTGCTGAGCCATCAGAATGTTCATCAGCTCAGACTTCGATGTCGAATTCATCTCTCCTCCTGCTTCGCCAGACTAAATGGGACTGGGGACAGTTCATGCTTCAAGACGTTGACCATCTCCACCATGCGACCTGCGGTCGCGGCATTCAGGAGCCGCGGTAATAGCTTTCTGTCAGCTTTGATGGTCTTCCAGTACGTCTCTCAAATGTCACCAAACATGCCAGATGATAGCAGCCTTCAACTGCAATCACATCACTCACCGCTGACAACGGTATGCTCATGACAGGGTCGTGTTTGGCACGCTGGATCAAGTCATCTGACTTCTCCATTGTCTCCACCCTGTGCAGTTTCTTTGTGGGCTTATTTTGGCAAAACATGCAGAGGGTCCAGTCAGACACTGGTGTTGAACGCCTACGCTTTGGGGAAAAGCCTGAGAGCCTGCACTTTTTGTGGTCGCCGATGCACCCATGGTCTGCTGCTGACTTCGCAGCCTTTTGAGTTTGCCTTCAGAAGTGAATAAAGAGTAGCATGATTTATGCCACTTGAGTTCCAATGCATTGAAATCATCCTTGGAATGACTTTCCAGTCTTTGTAAAACATCAAGATAATAGGTATCTCCCAAGTTCTTTCTCTCATCGCCCACAGTCATAGTTCTTGCTTTTCCTTCTGCTGATGCTGTGCGCAGGTCACTAGCGCTGCTTTGGCAGAAGAGACAACAATCCTCACTTACATCCTGACGTTTCCTCTTGCGCTTGATGACAGCTAGAGGGGCCATTGCTGATGAGCTCCCTATCTGCAAAGACAAGTGGGAATGGCAGTATGTAGTAGCCACAGATATATTGAAACAATTCGAAACATACCTATCCTTTAGCAGTATTATTATTATTATTTTATCAGCTGGCACTGTCTGCACTCTTTTAATTGCATATACCAAACCAATGTCTGGCCAGCCAGTGCATTGAAAATATTCAACATGTAAAAGTATGCTATTACTTGTACTATGGTAGTAGTAGGCACATGCGCACCTCACCCAGCATGCTAAATGTAGTTTTAATGGAAATAAAGACATCCAGAGTCAGAGTTACATTCAATTATTATCCATAAAATCACAAAAATATGCTTTATGTGCTAATGATACACCTTTAAACACGTTGTTAAATAGAGCCACCAATGAAATGCAAAAATTCGGAATTTTTCAGAATTTGACTTTTGTAACCTTGTATGCGACCTTCAAACCCAAAATTGAGAGTGGCATCCACCCAAATCTTGTTTGACATCCTCAATACTACTTATCTAAAGTGGCTGCTATTAACAAAAAACGCCGTTAAGTTTATTTCTAGAGGACTTTTCAATTTTTGGCCGGCCCACTTGTTATTGTTATTGAATTTTACCCTTTTTGCTGCGTTTTCACTGAAATAGATAGGGACTTTATTAACACCCTGTATATAAAACTAATCCTTAGCTTCTAGTAATTCGTGTTCACCCAAGAAAATTTCATGAAAATAAATACATATATTTAGTGGTGCAATTATCCTTACATGTAAATACCGAATTAACTTTCTTGTTTTGATTTGTTTCAAGTTCCTCAATCTGGACAGTAATTCTTCAAAAAGTTTAAAAGTTCTTTTCTCAGTTTAAGACAATGAAGTCGGCAATAAATGAGAGTAGGAGGATTTAATATGAATTCTTCAAGCGTAGTAGTAGTTTGCGCCAGTAGTTTGAACATTTTTAAAATGTACGGTGTTTAATTTCTTAACATAACTAAAGAAGATACTAAATTACTAGAAAAAGAGATATTTGATAGTTTCAAAGTTATTAAATGATGGAAGCATCTGAAGAAACGATCATAATGCACGCTGGTAACAGGCAGAAAAATGTATTCTGTGAAAAATTAAGAGTTTAATCTTTCAAAACTTGGTAATAGCTTCTATATTAGCATTACTAAATGTCTGCAATAACCTTATTTATTTATTTAAAATAAAATATATAAATTGACTGCTGAAGAATTTCTACGAACGTAATTCTCAATTACGTTCATCATGTCATGGGTCGAAATATATTTAAATTGATTTCTCCGGAGATATTTTACTATTTGTTTCCATTTCGAACGTACTAATTGGATTATAAAACCATCATCTACCAAATAACTTAATATATGGTGTAACATCTCAAGAGGGAGGTCGTTTATGTGGAGTGATTCCATGTTATTTAGAATAGTGAAAAATATATAAACTTCTAATTAAATTTATTGGATTATATCCAATTTACTGATAATAATATGAACTAAACTGTAAATTAATAATCTACTTATCAACAAAGGGAAATGACCAACTTTAATTTTACGTTATTATTTAAAATTTTGTCTAATTATTTATACTTTAATCTAATTAGGATATCAAATAGGGCATGGTTCTGGTTAATCAGTTAATGATTGTTTCGAATTTAATCATTAATTAATCGAAAAAATATTTTTAGAAAATGATGGGAAATGAATGTATCATTTGAATTTGGCACTTTTTTGCATGTATAAACTGTCTAATCCGGGGTCCCGACAAAAGCCCCCTAGGACAAAAGCCCCCTGGACAAAAGCCCCTCAGTTAAAGTGCAAAGTAGGACAAAAGCCCCTCAGTTAAAGTGCAAAGTAGGACAAAAGCCTCCATTTTTTATATTATTGTTCGTGTGCTATGAAGTAATCCTAAACAAATATTATAATCTTTGTCTACAGTATGTTGATTCACTCTAGTTGATCACTGTTTTGTCTACCTGAATGGTTAGGTTAGGTTAGGTTAGGAACGTGCCACAAAGGAGCATCAACAGCGTTTGAAGAACCTATGTCTGGACTATGTGAATAAGAGGAAGACCTTGGAGGAATTTCTGAATGGTGTAGGTCACAGCATTAGGTGGAAGTAAAATGAACTTTAAATGAACCGTAACACTTAATGAACGTTTTAATATTGTGCTTTAATTGTTTGATTTTCCCTAGATATGGTATGATGTTCCTTTTATAATGTTCATTTTTATGGTTGTGTAAATAATTTTGTGCTCCTGTAAAATAGTGAGCTATAAATTTATAATGCAAGTGTTAATGTGTGCTACTGTATAATACTTATAAAGCTGACTTTGCCTAGATAAGGCATGATGATCCTTTTATAATGTAATTTTTTATGGTTGTGTAAATATTAACGTTAATGGATCTTTTCCGTTTGACTGCCGCCTTTGAAACATAATTAAACTCCAGCCTTCTTTAGTTAGCTTTATAAGGCTAACTAACAAAAATATCACGACCTAACCTAACCAATCGTCAAGGTCGTACAGTTGACCTAACGATTGGTTAGGTTAGGTCGTGATATTTTCGTTAGTTAGCGTTATAAGGCTAAGTAAAGAAGGCTGGGGGCACTCACCTCTTATGTTTCAATGGCGGCAGTCAAACGGAAAAGATCCGCGTTAATGTGTGCTACTGTATAATACTTATAATGCCTTCCTTATTGCAGTCTTATGCTATAATAAATGTAATATTTTACATGTCAGAGAAGTGTTCATAAACTGTAAATAATAAAGAATAAAAATAATTATTAAAAAAATTCTTATTATTATTTTTCCTAGGGGGCTTTTGTCCTAGGGGGCTTTTGTCCTACATTCCTCTAATCCACCCATGCTTGATTTCTTGAACTAAAGCAGACTAAATGTTTGAGCAAAATGTTGGATCACCTGAAGATCAGGGCCCCCAGCCTCAATTACCAAATGATATCTTCGTTAAAACTAACGAAAATATCACGACTTAACCTATCCAATTGTCAAGGGCGTACAGTTGACCTAACCGGGCATTCAATTTAATTTATTATTATATTTGGTAATGTAAAGCAAAAAACAAGAATACATGGGGGCCCTGATCTTCGGGTGATCCAAAATGTTTTCTTCAGTCTTATCTCACGAAAAAGAAACAATAAAGCTCTTTCGTACTCTTTTCAGAAGTATTTAGTTTTCAATAATTTTTAATCAGTTAATCAGTGATTAATTAGAAAATTTCATCATTCATCACTTTTTCCTAAAGATGATTAATTAACGGGGCATGGACAAAAACTCGCTGGACAAAAACTCGCTGGACAAAAACTCGCTGGACAAAAACTCGCCGGACAAAAACTCGCCGGACAAAAACTCGCCGGACAAAAACTCACCGGACAAAAACTCACCACTTAAATGCAAAAGAGGACAAAAACTCACCAGACAAATGTTTTTGCGAAATACATACACTCTAGTCTAGATCTTAAGATTTTAGACTCATTGTAGATAATTACTCTTCATCTTTCAAATTGATTATCTTTCAAATTGTTCTGTTTTAACCAACCAACGAATATTAATTTTTCACCAACCTACCAATCTTTCATTATAAATTAATGTCCAGTTAGGTCAATTGAATGCCCGGTTAGGTCACTTGAATGCCAGATTAGGTCAATTGAATGCCCGGTTAGGTCAACTGTACGCCCTTGACGATTGGTTAGGTTAAGTCATGATATTTTCGTTAAAAACATTAATTATTTAAAGTGCTCTAACATGTTTGTTTTTCATTTCTCTAAAAAAGAAAGTTAATTTTGAAATCAGTGACCAAAACTACATTAGTATACCGATTTGGTTAAAACAGAACAATTTAAAAGATGAAGAGTAATTATCTACAATGAGTCTAAAATCTTAAGATCTAGACTAGAGTGTATGTATTTCGCAAAAACATTTGTCTGGTGAGTTTTTGTCCTCTTTTGCATTTAAGTGGTGAGTTTTTGTCGGGTGGGTTTTTGTCCGGTGGGTTTTTGTCCAGTGAGTTTTTGTCCTGTGAGTTTTTGTCCTGGATTCAATTAACCATGCTCTAACTGTACGCCCTTGATGATTGGTTAGGTTGTTGTGATATTTTCGTTAGTTTTAATGAAAATATCACGACTTAATCCAACTAACGAAAATATTACGACAGACAACCTAACCAATCATCAAGAGCGTACAGTTGACCTAACCGGACATTCAGTTAACCTAACCGGGCATTCAATAATTCATTGTCGCTTCCTGCTTTTCGAAGCTACTAGAAAACTCTTGTTACTCCGATTAAATAATTTCCTATGGACATCTCCTAATCAGTTTGGCTTTAAAAGGTCCCACTCAACTGACCTGTGTATCTATGTACTTAAAGAAACAATATCTAAATACACTGACAGTAATTCAACCATTTATAGCTGTTTCCTTGATATAAGTAAGGCATATGATAGGGTGAACCACAATATTTTATTTGCAAAACTAGAAGACAGGAAGGTTCCCATGTACATATTAAATTTATTGAAATTTTGGTATTCCCACCAATCTTTCACTGTTAGGTGGGGCAATGTACTATCCGAGTGTTTTGGCTCCTCTTGCGGGGTGAGACAAGGCTCCTTGCTCTCCCCTATGCTGTTTAATGTGTATATTGACGGATTAATTGCTTCACTTAATGAGGCAACAGTAGGATGTTGTATAGATAACACAAGGATAAATAACTTAGTTTATGCCGATGATATGGTGTTAATAAGTCCCTCTGTTAAAGGTCTGGATCGGCTACTAAATGTCTGCGAAGTGTATTCGCAGAAACATGATATTCTTTTTAATGTTACAAAAACTAAGGTTATGCAGTTTCATCCTAAAAGCTGTAATCAACCAGCTGATATAAGGTTTAAAATGAATGGTGAAGTAATTGAGGAAGTACAAGAGTTTAAGTATTTGGGTCAAACTATTATCAGCTCCTTGAGTGATGACTCGGATATAAGAAAACAATCTCGAAGCCTGTGTGCTAAAGCGAATATGACCATAAGGAACTTTCGTTTCTGTTCAAGTGAAGCTAAAGACACTCTTTCGTACTTTCTGCAGTAATATATACGGTCAGCAACTGTGGGTGAATTATAAAAAAGGTTCTGGCAGAACCCTAAATTTGCTGTACAACAGGTCTTTTAGACTCTTACATAAATTACCCCCGAGATGCTCAGCTTCGCAAATGTTTGCTACCCGCAATGTCCCGAGCTTCCCTGGGGTAACAAGACGTGCTCAACACAGTCTAATGCAAAGAATTAAAAAATCAACCAACCCGATCATCCAAGCTATCCATGAGTCCTGCCATTTATCCTCTAAGCTATGGACTTCTTGGTACGAAAACGTCTGTCTGTAGCTCCAATTAACTTCGACAGTGCAGTATTATTTCTAATCAATTGTATATATTTGTATCCTTAGTGTATGAACTGTCATTGTATTAATAATATTTGTCATATGGACTATAGTCTGCCAATAAACCTTTCCATTTTCATTTTCAAAGAAATGAAGGTCAGATTTGAATAAAACACACCAAAATACACCAGAAAAACTTATTCTCCTATCAAAATCGACCCGCAGGAGGAAAACAAATAATTATTAAATTGAATTGAATTGAATAACCTTTATTAATAATAAAATAAATACATTGGTTTGACAATTTACAATGACATAAATAATTGTCAAGCTCGACTATTTATTTTAGTTAATTTGGCCCTTAAGCTTTCGGCTTTACTGGGCTCGCATTAAAATTAAACAACTAGTTATTATTAATTAATAATAAGTAAAAAAATAAGTAAATAAGTATTATTAATAGTTAAAGTATGTATTAATCTTAAATTATCATTGCTGACATGACAAATGCAAGGTCACCATTGAAGGCATTATACTAATACCATACAAAGAAACCAATATTATACACGAGAGATAAGAACTGAACAATCTCAAGAAATGTGTCTTAATACTAGATTACACACGAGAAATTAATAAGCAATAGTAATGGACATTAATCGTAGATTTTTGTTAGTATGCCATAATTAATCGGGATTTCAACTTGGTTTTAAACAAATTTACATTCACCATATTTTTTATATCGGCATTTAAGTCATTCCATAGTTTCAATCCAATGAAAATGGATAGTTTTTGATATGAAGACAATCTAAATTGAGGTATAACAAGCTTTGATCTATTTCTGGTCTGATACGAGTGGATTTCTTGATGAGTCATAAAATATCTATTTACCCATTGTAAATTAATGATTTTGTTCTTACATTTGTAAATAAAAATAAAATGTGCCAGTTGGATTACATCACTGAGTTTAGTAGGTTTAGCTCTTTAAATAATGCATTAGAGTGATAAGGAAATTAGCATTAGATAATAACGTTATTGCTCTTTTTTGGATGACAAAGATACCGTTTAATGCGTTGTTAGCGGAGTTTCCCCAAACAAGGGTGCAGTACGTTACATAAGGAAGAACAAGAGTATGATAAAGAGTCAATAAAACTTGTTTAGGGACTACATTTCTAAGTTTAAACATTATAGCAACGCTCCTTCAAATCTTTTTCGTAGTATAATTTACATGATCACTCCATTGCAAATTCTTTTCTAGCATTATACCAAGAAATTTTGTTACAGTACACTCCTTTATAGCGATTTCATTAACATTAAGTTCATCAAGATATACATTTCTTTTATTAAGTAGAATATTATGGTCTATTACATCAAACGCCTTACTCAAATCCACAAATATTGATATCATTATTTCTTTGTTCTCTTTAGCTTTATTTGCATTTTCCATAAGATTTAAAATAGCCATTTCCGTTGTTCTATTATTACGGAAGCCATATTGATTTGGAGATAATAAATTGTAGGATTCTAAATATCGCTGTATTCTACTTTTTACAATTTTTTCAAAAACTTTACTGAACAGAGATAATGAACACACTGGCCTGTAATTTGTTGCTAGTGTAGGATCACCCCCTTTAAAAAGGGGTGTTATACAGCCAGTTTTTAGCATTGATGGGAATATTCCTTTGGAAATACTTTGATTGATAATAATTTTAGCCAAAGTTATAGATATCTTATCTTTAACAAGTTTCAGTATAGGTACAGGAATGCTATGAATGTTATTTTTTGTATTTTTTAATTTACCAGTAATATTTCGGACCTCAGTAGAGGTAGCAGGAACAAAAGAAAATGAATTTAGTGGGCTGGGTGGCATATATTCTAGAGGTGAGTGATCATTATTTAGTAATTGTGAGTGAAGCTTATCCGCTACTGAAGTAAAATGTATATTTAGAGAACCTGAAATAGAAGTATCATCAGTAATTTCTTTATTATCAACATTTAAATTCTCTATTGAATTTTTCTTAATTTGGTTTCCGAGAAGACTGTTTATTTACATGATCACTCCATTGTAAATTCTTATCTAGCATTACACCAAGAAATTTTGTTACAGTACACTCCTTTATAGCGATTTCATTAACATTAAGTTCATCAAGATATACATTTCTTTTATTAAGTAGAATATTATGGCCTATTACATCGAACGCCTTACTCAAATCCATAAATATTGATATAATTATTTCTTTGTTCTCTTTAGCTATATTTGCATTTTCCATAAGATTTAAAATAGCCATTTCCAAGTGTTTTTATGTCTCCTTTATTACCACCATACTAATTACCACCATACTATTTCAATCGATTTTAATCGATCCAAAAATTGCTTATACCTCGGTTAATATCAATTTGCACAAGAAATACCATAGAAGAAAATAGATTCAGATTTAAATTTTACATAAAAAAACCGGATCTTGTGGGTTGTTGTATTATATGAAAAAATGAAGATCCACAAGATCCCAGGAGTGTATTCCGGATGATGTAATGACCGATGATTAATATTTTATTAACACTATTTTTCCCACGTTTGTCTGTTTTATAAATGTGCACTTAATGAATAATCCTTTTATTAATTATATGATGTATAACAATAAATAAAAGATTGGTAATATGATTTTGTTAATTAACGTAAATTGGAGGATTTTATAAAAGTATATATCAAGTTATCAACTCAAAGCGTGAATGTAAATTCAATAAAGAATATCGAAGAGTGAAATGAAGAAGGATTAAAAATGTTATTAACCCTAAAAGGACGACTGCTACATATTGGTAACCTTTCAAATACACGCATTCATATAACTTAACCCAACAAACAATTCCGGCGTTAAAGGTTAAGAGACGAGAAAATGAATTTCCTGTCTGCGCCTAACGCCTAACGTAAATCATGGTTTGTGAATTACAAAGCATGGAAGCTTTTAATTGCAGAACTATTTATACTTTATGTGAAACAATTCAGGCTGATATAGAGAATGAACTATACTATGTTAATTCACACATAGAAATTTATGATTCTGTATTGCGTAAATAAGTGTATATAGTTCAAAGGTTACTTATGGGAATAAAGTGAGTAGATGAGAAATGACGTTAAAGTTCATATTCGTTATCCATATAACTTTTGTTCAATTAATTTACCACCACTTACACATAAATCCAGAATTATGTCGTTGTGAGATAATCGTTAGCTGAGTTTGCCCAATCTGTTTATTTTTCACTTATCCATAAATTTTGCAGCATATTATAAAATTTGATAAGGATGAAAAATATTTAACAATTTTTATTTATTTATATTAATTAATAATAATAATTACGTAGTTTATCTCGTTGTTCCTCGGTCTCCTAAGTCTATTTTATTTCGTTGAGGTTGATCGGATTCAGGTGCCGGTTCGAATCCCAGGAGTGATTTCTTTACATTTCATTGACGCCTTCCATCCTGTTTTGATTAGTGCTTATATGAAAACCACGAACGAAATAACGTTTTCTTTGTCTCACTCTCTGACACTAACCACTACTCATACCATTTTTACAGTGTCCTCTTTTTGTTTTCTCGATCATTAATTTCTTGTACAACTACATTTTAAAATACTTATTTCTTCCATCTCTAAAATATCTCTCAAAAGCTTCATTTTCCTGCTTACTCCCACACCCATACACAAATTCATCCCATCAGTAGGGAAATGTTTCTACATTTCAACTACCTGTTTTTCTTCCTTATGGATTTAGTAACTAAATCCATTTGGATTCGAACATATGCAAAAAAGTATTCCCATCCCCAGTGTCTGGAAATCAACCGGAATGCGGGTATGGAAGCAACCGAGAAAAACGGGATATCATGAGGTCATTAGAATAGCACAGGCGTATCCCCCGGTTTCCCGATATCCCGTTTTGCGCATCAACCAATCAGCACGCTGTATTCCGTGGGTGTGACGCACCCCCACACGGGCTTGAGACCAAAACCATTAAACTCGGTTCAGTCGTTAACGAGTAATAACGCATACTAACACATAATAACGTTAACGAGTAATAACTTGATTTTCGGGAGTACGCCCTTTCTATTCTATACGCCGCCTATGAAATACTGCAATACTATTTTTTTCTAAAACAATTACTTAATTATATTGCCATTACCATATATTTTGTTACCCAGTTAAGCCCAGTTAAGTTCTGTTACTGCTTTAAGTTTTGTAATTCCAATTTGTTTGTACAAGTCACGAGATAATATATTATTATTCACAATCAAGGTTCGAAACCTTGTCTCACTTATAAACAGGATGGTTTTCTCTCTTTTTCTTCTTTTATTACAAAGGGTTTTCGCATGTACCAGCTAAAGACGTAGGTTCGGACCTTCACATTTCTGTCAACAGGATGTAATAAGAATTTGTATTGCTCAACGCTTTTATGACAGCTACAGTATGCTAGTAAATTATGCTTTGCTGTGCTATATCATACTATATTATGCTATTTTATATTATATCATGCTATTTCCTCATATTTTCCTAAATTTCTAAAATCCTTAAATATTAAACTGTAATAAAGTGTGAAAACAATAAACTATAGGTTTGATACTCAGGAATCGAAGTATAAGAGTTCCCATTCTGAGAGCAGCATCAATGTAACTGATTATTTTATTATACTAAAATTCATGCGTCGACTTTCGAAGGCGTCCTATCGCCGCGACAATGCATTTTTCTTTAATGTCGAAAAAAAGTAGCCAAAAGTGTTCTGAATGCGATATTATATCGCTTAAGACCGTTTAGGAAATGTAGTATCTTCAATTCTTTGTGGGAAAAACAAGTGGACAAATCTCATAATTTATTTTTATTATCTTCACATCGCATTTTCACTGAACTTCCTCGGTGGTGATAAGACGCCTCCGGATATCGACGCCTCAATTATAATGGAATTTAATGATAATTCAAAATATTCTTCAGTATTTATCTATTGCAACGATAATTTTTTGTTTTCTGATTGAAAATAAACTCTTATGTATACAGGGCGTCCCAAAAAAATGTATACACACTTTAACAGCTGATAGCTCAATTGATGTTTCTTCTTTCCAAGTTAAACCCATTAGAATTAATAATGGCAGTCAGACTAAGCTTTGAACAAAGGAAATTCATTCTAAAATGCTACTGGAAGTGTGAAAACGCAGTTGAAGTGCAAAGACAGTTTAGGAGGGAGTTTCAAACAGATCCACCAACGCGACTTACCATCACTCGAATTAGAGATAAGTTTGAAGCCGATGGAACTGTTCAGAATGTCCACAAGAAGCGTTCCGGAAGACCACGGACATCGACAAGCCCCACAAAGCAAGAAAGAGTACTGGAAACGTATCACCAAAGTCCAAGAAAATCTGTGCGGCAAGCGAGTCGTGAGGTAGGAATTTCAGAATCGTCTGTCCAACGCATTTTGAAGCGCTGTCAATGGAAAAGTTACATTCCAAGATTAGTCCATGCTATTAATGAAGATGATCCGGACCGAAGAGTGGAGTATTGCGAGTGGTACTTGGCACGATGTGGATGTGGATTGGACGAAGGGGTTTCGTAGAATACCCTCCGCGTTCACCAGACCTCACACCACTAGACTTTTTTTATGGGGATACTTAAAAGACAAAGTCTACGCTATAAAACCTGCAACAGTCGTTGAATTGAGAGCAGCCATTGAACGAGAATGCACACAAATACCAAACGAAATGTTTCGTGATGTTTGCGATTCCATTGCTTCGCGTTATCAGCAGTGCCTGGACCAGAACGGACGTCAGTTTGAAAACAGGCGTTGACTTTTTTTTATGGGGATACTTAAAAGACAAAGTCTACGCTATAAAACCTGCAACAGTCGTTGAATTGAGAGCAGCCATTGAACGAGAATGCACACAAATACCAAACGAAATGTTTCGTGATGTTTGCGATTCCATTGCTTCGCGTTATCAGCAGTGCCTGGACCAGAACGGACGTCAGTTTGAAAACAGGCGTTGACAAAACAATTAAATAATGTCTGTAGATTCTATTACATTTTGAAAATGAAATGTATTTTAATAAACACTGCCTTTATAAGTATTTAAAGTGTGTATACATTTTTTTGGGACGCCCTGTATATAAGAATGGGAATTTAAATTTTAAAATTAAATTTATTTAAGAGATGGCTATTTACTGGTATCTATTTCTACCTTACCCTTTGACCTTAGAACATATTCCTTTTTGTCGCTGTTTTCCTCGTGATTCTTCTTTTCCAGGATTTCCTGTATTGAACCTACTTCTTCCTTATTTTGATCCTCACCATTTTCAATGGGCTCCTCAAACTTATTATCTAACGCAAGACCATTATTTGGATCTTTGATTTTTATTTTAGTTGGTTTTGCCTGATATCTGTGTATCCTCTTAATTCTACCTGATTTTTCATCTAAAGCATGAAAAATTAAAGGGTTTATTTTCTCAGCCACTGGATAAGGTCCTTGATATGAGCTTTGGAGAGCTAACCTCACTCCCGGGTTAGATGGTCTCTGCACAGAAACTATCTCACGTGCTTTTAAGTTGTTTAATTTCCTATTTTCGTTACCCTTTCCTCGATACTTTTCCTTACAATGTTGTCTGACTTCCTCTTCAAACGTCTTTCATCATTATGAAATTTTGGTGCTTATGTTCTGAAAGGTTAGGGTAAACACACCTAACGTTATTTATTTTAGCTAGTTAATTTAATTTAGGTTCTCTCCCGAAAAATAGAAAGGCCTTTCTTTAGTGACTGAGTGTGTTAGGTTATTGCGCACAAACTTCACTAATGTGATATACTCGTTCCAATAACGGGTTACGTGATCCTCAGTTCATATTCTAAGAGTATTTTTAAGGGAGAACTTGTACTTTCTACACTCTCTGACTCTGTGGCCAACCAACTCCATAGTGTAATTTAATTCCATATATGTAAATCAGCCGAGGTTTGAACGATGTTATTTTTAAATCTCTTCCGTTAGGTATCAAATTTAAGGTGATTTATCTTAATATATCTTGGAATAAATGTTCCAAATATAACATTTAGCACTGAAGTTCCAGTTTTGTCCCTCAACGGAAACATTTCTACAAATTTGGCAAAATGATCTATCATTACTAATACAGAGGAGGAATAAGCTTCTGACAAAGGAAAAGGACCTACTAAATCAGCGTAAACAATATTTAAATGCCCGGAACTCATTTCTGTTTCTCTCATTAAAGACTTCGTTCACTAATTTTTTTTTATAAGCATTCCATTGATCACAAGTTTTAATGTAGTCATGTACTGTAGCTAACATATTGGGCCAATATGCGAAAGTGTTCAATGTATCATGAGTTTTTGTAATTCTTTGATGTCCTTCTAAGGAATTATGCACTATTCGTAAAACCTGTAATCTTAATGGTCCTTCAGGAAGATTATATACATAAATTCTTTCCTATATTTATTCCTAGAAATGTAATATAAAATCCTTTCTATATGAGCAAAATTTTCTATCTGATCTACTTTTTCCTCAACATTTCCTAACAAATTTCTTATAATTTTTGTCTTATAACTGAACTAATTTATTCCATTCTTCTGATAACGAGTTTAATTCTTTCTTTTTCTCATTCAATAATTTTTTAAACTACTTCCTGTTTGTTCTTCTAATGGAATATTAGCTTTACGACTAAAATCCCTAGTAATTACATTTACTTCAACACCTTCATTCATATTCTCAGTATCTTCCTCAGTATTTTACTCATCGAAATGGCCTTTTATAAAAGATGGGGTGCATTTTAATGAAATAAGTAATGCTAGGCTAGGTAGGTTAATTGACGGAAACGGACGAAAGCTGTATAGGTCGAAGCCTTCTTTAAACGTTGTGGGTCCGGGGAATGTGGGCCCGACGTGAAAAATAGTTCAAAACGCCGGCCCGTGGTAAAAAATAACTTAAACGTCTTTTATTGTAACACGCGTAGTATTAGAAATAAATTAAACGAATTTAAGGCGATAATTTATTCCGGCAACTACGATATAGTTGCGATCACTGAAACGTGGTTAAATACCGTGACTCGGGACTTGTTGGGGAACTTGATATACCGGGTTTTAAACTCTTTACTAATGATAAGTTACATAGGATTGGTGGCGGCGTTTTGCCGTACATTCATAATTCCCTTAGGGCTATCGAGGTTAAGATAGATTTTCCGGCAGCAATTAATGCGATATGCGTTGAAGTTAGGGCGCGTAGTATTAGTTTTAATTTTGTTGTTGTTTATAGACGTCTCGTTCTTATGTAGGACAAAGGCCCCCTAGGACAAAAGCCCCCTAGGAAAAATAATAAGAAATTTTTTAATCATTATTTTTATTATTTATTATTTACAGTTTATGAACACTTCTCTGACATGTAAAATATTACATTTATTATATCATAAGACTGCAATAAGGAGGGCATTATAAGTATTATACAGTAGCACACATTAACGCTAATATTTACACAACCATAAAAAATTACATTATAAAAGGATCATCATACCTTATCTAGGCAAGTCAGCTTTATAAGTATTATACAGTAGCACACATTAACACTTGCATTATAAATTTATAGCTCACTATTTTACAGGAGCACAAAATTATTTACACAACCCTAAAAATGAACATTATAAAAGGAACATCATACCATATCTAGGGAAAATCAAACAAATAAAGCACAATATTAAAAAGTTAATTAAGTGTTAAGGTTCATTTAAAGTTCATTTTACTTCCACCTAATGCTGTGACCTACACCATTCAGAAATTCCTCCAAGGTCTTCCTCTCATTCACATAGTCCAGACCAATGTTCCCTCTAAGGTGTGCGCGTGTGCGCGCGCACACGCGTTGTGAAACCCGCGCACACAGCAAAATAAAATGTGCACAGGCTCAAGCGTGTAATGAGTCACGACAGTAAATGAAGTAATTTCAAAAATTTCAGTTTTTAATGAATTCTATAAAGAACAAATTAAGAAACCGCTTGAAAGAAAATCATTTGGACATGCTCATGCGAATTAAAAGTTACCTGAATGATGACGGATGTATTAATCTTCATAGTGTTTATTTGGAATGGGCAAATGCTAAAGATCGTAGGGAGAAATCATAATCATACTTAAATGAAAGGCACTTTCATTTAATGTTATTTTGATTATATTTTATTTTATTGAATTTTATTATTTTTTATTTTATTCCTATTTTGTGAATGGATAAAATCACGTATTAATCTTGATAGTCTATTTTAAATTTCTAAATGCTAAAAATTGTTTTAAGAAATGATAACTAAAATAGTCATTTTCAGTTAATGTTATTTTTATTTTATTTCTTTATTTTGTTGAATTTTATTTTACTATTTTTTATTTTATTCATATTTTTAGAATGGATAAAATGTTTTCTTTTTTAAGAATATGTAATATTGTAAACAGTTTTTTAATATCCATTTAATAGTACCGTAATGATCAAGCTATCACCTTATGAAAAAATGTTTATTAAGTACTTAATATTTATATATATTTAATTTTGAAGATAATAGCGCTCAGAAAAGTTTGCACAATTTTTCACCATGAATCTAAATGTATGCACAACGAAAATTTATTGCGCACACGGACTAAAAAAAATTAGAGGGAACGTTGGTCCAGACATAGGTTTTTCAAACGCTGTTGATGCTCCTTTGTGGCACGTTCCTAACCTAACCTAACCTAACCTAACCATTCAGGTAGAAAAGACAGTGATCAACGAGAGTGAATCAACATAGACAAAGATTATAATACGGGGTGTCCATAAATGATTACCCTGATTAAAGCATGCTATAACTTTTAAATAAACACTCGTATTCAAATACAGTTTTAATCATAAGTAGATAAACATACACAGTTTTGATACATAGTTAATGAACTTAATAAGCTTCCACATGTGCACCCCTAGTGGCACGTAAAATGTCTAAACGATATTCACACTCACGCCACACATTTTTCAACATTTGTGGGTTAACTGTTGCAATTGCATCCGTAATGCGTTCTCGCAATGTCCTGATATCTGGAACAACTGTTGCATAAACCAAAGCAGACACGTAACAAGAAGTCATTATCCTCGTCAATGCTGTTCAAAATGTCAATAGCGAATTGTTCACGTTTTGGACAGTCATCAGGCTTCAGTTCTTGAACAATTTGTACCTTGTAGGCGTGTAACTTCAAACGTTTGTGTAACACCTTGTGCACCGTAGACTTCGGTATCTTTAGTTGGCATGAAGCTTGTCTCACCGATTTCCTTGGTGACCGTGTGAAAACAGTTTGAATGTTTTCCACCGTCCCATCGGAAACTGATGGTCTACTACTGCTCTTTCCCTTTTCCACGTTTCCAGTTTCCAAGAATTTTTTCATCCACGACTTAATTAACTTCACATCAGGTAGATTCTTTCCATACTTTGTTCTGAACCTTCGCTGAACACTGACAGGAGATTTTGTTTCTGCAAGCCACACAACACATTGTGCCTTCTCTGTCACAGACACCATCTTAACTGAACAGCTACTACAGCGCTCCTAGCGGCGAATGCGGTAGACGAAACACACCAGCACAGAAACTCTATGCGTGTACGAGATCACCTGTAAAAAGAAAACGGATGTAAGATTCGTCATTAAAACATGAGAGCATACTGTTTTCAGGGTAAACATTTATGGACACCCTGTATTTGTTTAGGATTACTTCATAGCACACGAACAATAATATAAAAAAAAAAATGGAGGCTTTTGTCCTATTTGCACTTTAACTGAGGAGGTTTTGTCCTATTTTGCACTTTAACTGAGGGGCTTTTGTCCTACTTTGCACTTTAACTGAGGGGCTTTTGTCCTAGGGGGCTTTTATCGGGACCCCCTCCCGTTCAACCTCTCGATACCGATACTAGATTTTACTCACTTCTTGGTAACTTTATTGACAATCGGAATATTATAACTGTCGGAGACTTTAACTGCCCTAATGTTAATTACGAGACTTTTACTGGTAATGAGGAGAGTTTGAGATTGATTGAGTTCATGGAAGATAATTTTTTACGACAGATGGTTACCGAACCAACGCGCGGTGACAATATTTTAGATTTGTTGATGACCAACGGCGAAAATATAGTCGAAGGTTTAGAAGTAGGCGAGAGTTTAGGATGTAGTAATCATCAAATTCTTAGGTTTAAGTTATTGATAGAAAACACTAGGGATGGTAACGTAATACGTAATAGAAGTCCCTGATTTTCGTAGGGCTAATTTTGATAGTTTTGCGGATAGGATGAAAGTAGTGGACTGGGATAACTTATGGGTAATGACACGAATTTGCATTGGGAGGCGTTTAAAGAAAGTTTTATGAATACTGAAAGGGAGTTTATTCCTCGTAGGCCCAAGCGCGCTAGAAATCATGGTAGGCCCAATTTGTGGACTAGGGAAATAGGCGAGTTCATAAACGAGCGTAACAAAGCGTATAGACTTAATAAGCGCAATGGCACGGCAGCTAATTTTAATAGATATATCGAGCTTAGACGTCAAGTTAAAAGATCAGTTAAGAATGCTAAGCGTAATTTAGAGATACTTATAGCTGCGGATAGTAAACATAATCCACAAAAGTTTTTTGAATGCGTCAATAATCGTAAGCCGATAAAAGATAACATAGGCCCTCTAGTGGATGTTAACGGCGCTTTGGCTTCTGACGCTCAGGTGATGGCGGGTATTTTCAATAACTTTTTTGCGACAGTTTTTACCGTAGAAGACATAAATAATGTCCCCGACGTGGACGATATCGTTCCATTTAGTAGCGAGACTATTTTGGATGAAATAACTGTTTACGAGGGTGAGATTGCTGCATTATATCGAGAGGCTAAAGGTTAGCAAGGCTCCAGGCCCTGACGCTTTTTATCCCAGACATTTGAAAGATTTGAAAGACGTTATTGTAGGCCCCTCAACGAAGATTTTTAATCAGTCACTCGAAACGGGGATTATTCCTGAAGACTTCAAATTAGCTAACGTCACGCCTATTTTTTAAAAAGGCGACCGCACAGTAGCTAGCAGTTATAGGCCCATTAGCTTAACGTCAATTGTCGGTAAACTATTGGAATCCGTCGTTATGATCGTATCATCAATCACTTAGAAAGTCGAGATTTGATTAATAGTAGTCAGCATGGGTTTCGACGCCATAGATCTTGTTTAACTAATTTGTTAGAATTTTATAACGAAATAGTGCGCGAATACGATAGGCATAGAACGGCTGACGTTATTTATTTAGATTTTAAAAAGGCGTTCGATACAGTTCCGCATAGAAGATTAATTGCGAAGGTTAAAGCGCACGGTATACGCGGTCAGGTAACTAACTGGTTAGAGGAATGGCTTCGTGCTAGGAGACAGAGGGTCGTAGTTAATGGTAGTGAATCGGGGTGGTTAGATGTAGGTAGCGGTGCTCCACAGGGTTCAGTGTTAGGCCCATTGCTATTCGTAATTTACATTAACGACATAGATGTAGGATTGACTAGTAACGTGTCAAAATTCGCGGACGATACTAAAATAGGCGGTAAGGTTGTTAACGAGGACGATAGAAATAAGCTCCAAGACGATACTAAAATAGGCGGTAAGGTTGTTAACGAGGACGATAGAAATAAGCTCCAAGACGATACTAAAATAGGCGGTAAGGTTGTTAACGAGGACGATTAAAAAGGCGATTAAAAAGGCGACCGCACAGTAGCTAGCAGTTATAGGCCCATTAGCTTAACGTCAATTGTCGGTAAACTATTGGAATCCGTCGTTAGGATCGTATCATCGATCACTTAGAAAGTCGAGATTTGATTAATAGTAGTCAGCATGGGTTTCGACGCCATAGATCTTGTTTAACTAATTTGTTAGAATTTTATAACGAAATAGTGCGCGAATACGATAGGCATAGAACGGCTGACGTTATTTATTTAGATTTTAAAAAGGCGTTCGATACAGTTCCGCATAGAAGATTAATTGCGAAGGTTAAAGCGCACGGTATACGCGGTCAGGTAACTAACTGGTTAGAGGAATGGCTTCGTGCTAGGAGACAGAGGGTCGTAGTTAATGGTAGTGAATCGGGGTGGTTAGATGTAGGTAGCGGTGCTCCACAGGGTTCAGTGTTAGGCCCATTGCTATTCGTAATTTACATTAACGACATAGATGTAGGATTGACTAGTAACGTGTCAAAATTCGCGGACGATACTAAAATAGGCGGTAAGGTTGTTAACGAGGACGATAGAAATAAGCTCCAAGACGATGTAAATAGGATTATGGAGTGGACGGATAAGTGGCAGATGCAATTTAACGTAGACAAATGTAAAGTTTTGCATATAGGTTCTCGTAACAATAATTACACGTACACGATGGATGATAGAGAGTTAGCGAGCGTTGACGAGGAAGTAGATTTAGGCGTACGCGTATCTAAGGATTTAAAAGTTAGGAACCAGTGCCTGGAGTCTTGCGCAAAAGCTAATAGGATGTTAGGCTTTATAGCGCGTAATTTCGAATTTAAATCGAAGGATATTATATTCCCACTTTACAAGTCCCTAGTCAGGCCTCATTTAGAATATGCCGTTCAGTTTTGGTGCCCGTATTTGCGTGAGGATATTGATAGGTTAGAAAGGGTTCAGCGTCGTGCCACGAAACTAATTCCGTCATTGCGCAACAAGCCTTATGAAGATAGGATTAAAGAGTTAGACTTGCATTCACTCGAAACTAGGAGATTAAGGGGGAGCTTATTGAAATTTTCAAAATCGTTAATAACATCGATAACGTAAATTTTGACAAACTGTTCACTTTCGATAATAGCAATACTCATAATAACGGATTTATTTGCGTGGCAGACGTTTCATTACTAATATCGCTAAAAACGTTTTTACGTTTAAAGTAATTGATAAATGGAATAATCTTCCCGCGCCCGTCGTGAACTCTACCAGCGTTATTGTGTTTAAAAACCGTCTAGATCAGTGGTTCTTAACCAGGGGGGCGCGCCCCCCTAGAAACAGGAATTTCTCTAATTGTATTTGTTATTCTCTTAACGAGAGCATGGGCTAATATTGAGAAGTTATTGAGAATGTTATTTTGATTGAAGGGGGGCGTGGAGGGAAGGACCAATTCCTAGAGGGAGCATGGTAGTAAAAAGGTTAAGAACCACTGGTCTAGATAGACATTTTAAAAATATTAACGTTGTTTTAAATAAAAAAAACAACTGGCAACAGGAGCTCTGGGGGTCGTAATCGGGGATGAGTCTGTTGACGTCTAATGCCAGCTTCTGACATGCCAGCGTGTGATATGCCAGCCTAAAAAAAGAAAAAGACTAACAAGAACTTAGTTGTAGCTTGTTGAGTAAATTAACCCACTTTTTGTTATTCTTTATACTTATTTTTCTTCTTTCTTTATTGCATGTCTGTAGTTTGCATGTTTGCATGGTATGATAGTGAGTTAAGAATGTGTTGTAATGCGTTCTTATTTTACTTCTTTTCATCTTTCACGCCTTTCCAGCCTAGTGGGCTGCATCCTCTACCTCCCTATGGAGTGGAGGATCGGTCTGCAACAGTTGGAAGAATGTGTTGCTTTGAGTTAAGAATGTGTTGTTCTTGAGTTAAGAATGTATTGCATGGTTTGTAAGCGTTCTTATTTTACTTCTTTTCATCTTTTTCCGGCAGAGTGGGCTCTACCTCCTTATGGAGTAGAGGACCGTTCTGCAATCTTTCCTATTCTCTCCGACTATTTTTCTGACTTCTCGGCAGTGGCCGGCGGATGATGATGGTGAGTCTTTTTTCTCTTTTTCTGAAAGAATGTTAACCCACGAGTGATAGGTGTTGCTACTTACTTAACCCCTTATTCTCTTCTCTTAACCCCCTACTCTTTCCTTTCTCTCGGGCTAACCTTAGCCTCTTATGGACTAAATATATAAGGAAAGGTTTAAAAAAATAACTGTTGTTTTTTTTATGTTTATTTGAGACTTAAAAGTGAAAAATGATGAATAAATTTTTATTAATTCGTCTAATTAGCAAAAAATGGGTGTGTGCCACATTTGGCACAACCGGCCATAATGGTAAAAAGGTTTTCTCATACACTAGTTGGTACCTTGGCAAAAACATTACTATTTATGATTTACTTTGTATGAAAATCATAAAAACAATTACCTTTTATATTGAGACATAAATGTATGTCACATTTTTTACATTTGATTGTACTTTTCCTTTGGCAAGCAGGATTTTTACATCTCTGACGGTCAAAGATGATAGGCCAATGACCATATCCATCATTCCTGACACTTTCATTAGGTATAGGTTTACACGACCCTTTTCGTTTTTTTTCTGCAAAAAGTGAGTCCACTGACTCTGAGCGTGGACGTCCACGTTTTTGCCTGTTAAGATTTTTACCTTGCATGCATAAACTTTCTGCTACTTGCGTTCGGAATTCCAAAAGATCAATTCGCTTTTTTGCTGGAACATCAAAAGACTGACAATCTCTACAGTAAAGTAACCAACAATTAACAATAACCATGTCAATGAAGTGGAAGAATAATCTATGATAAAACTTCTTTGACCTTATTTCAGTACGGTAATATGAGATCAAGCCATCAAGAAGATCTACCCCCCCCATATGCTTATTATACATTTTCACCATCTGTGGGCATGACACCTCTACATATTCCTTTTGTTTTCTGTCATATCTACGAACATTTTGAGCAGTATGACCACTACCAACAGTGCCTGCAAGAGTCACACACTTGTTGTCATGCCACTTCAGTACCCGAATTTCAGCTCCTTGAATTGTTGCCTCCTTTTCTTCATAAGACCCTCGGCCTCGCTTTTTCAGCTCCCCATCACTAACTATCTTACAGTTCCCTAGTCTGTTTGACCTTACAGTTCCTAATGAATATATTCCTTTGTCATGTAATGCTGACAAAAGTTTTAGAGAGGTAAACCAGTTGTCAAAGACAAGACAGTGACAGTTGTGATTAGGAATAATTTCTGCCAGCCTCATTACAATGTTTGAAGAAGCCCCCAAATCAATCGAGTTAGCCAATGGTTCAATCTTTCCTGTGTAGATTTCAAAGTTGTGGACTAATCCAGTGCTATCACTGAGAACAAAGATTTTATATCCCCACTTGTAAGGCTTACTGGGGATATATTGTTTGAGGGATGAGCGTCCCTTGAATGGCACGATTTGCTCATCTATACATAGCATCTGTGGTTTAGGAAAACTTTGGAATTTGGGTAATAAACATTCTATTAGTGGTCTAATTTTGAAAAGCCTATCTTTATTTCTGTCATTAGGTTCGGGCATATTGGTGTTGTCATTGAAATGCAAGCAGCTTTTAATTTTTTCCCACCGGTCCCTTGAAAAATACTCAGAAATATGGGGAATTCTAGTAAAAGAATTCCAATACATCCGTGTACGTGGTAAATTATGACTGACATGTACATGACTGTTCCTAAAAATGTTCAAGTTCTTGCCTTGTAAGTTTTAATGGACTATCTGGGTTTACCTGAACAGCAAATAAATTTGATTGCTCAACTATAAAATCCAAAGTATTGTCTTCAAAAAAGTATCTAAAATACTGTATAGGAGTTTGAATGGAAATGCATGGCTGAATGTCACCTTGAAATTTCGGTATTTCACGAGCAGAAGTTCCAGTCCTAATGGTTTTCCATATAATAGGTCTTGCAGAGCGTTCTTTTTCTGCTGGAGTAGGCGTAACATTCTCTTCATCTGCAATACGATACATACAAACGGTAATAGTAAGTAAAGAATAACACATCTGTATAATATAAATAAAATAGAACAAACGATCAAATAGTAAAAAAAATCATCAATCAAAAAGTATTACAGGCCTACATCCTTACTGCTGTAAGCAAATAAATAAAATAGAACAAACATCAAATAGTAAAAAAATCATCAATCAAAAAGTATTACAGGCCTACATCCTTACTGCTGTAAGCAATAAATAAAATAGAACAAACAATCAAATAGTAAAAAAAATCATCAATCAAAAAGTATTACAGGCCTACATCCTTACTGCTGTAAGCAAATAAATAAAATAGAACAAACGATCAAATAGTAAAAAAAATCATCAATCAAAAAGTATTACAGGCCTACATCCTTACTGCTGTAAGCAAATCTTATAAGAATTTGGAAATAGGCTTATTTCTTATAAAAAAAATTTTTTTCAGTATATATTTTATCATATAATGTACCTATTACACATATCATTACACATACACTATAGTGAGAAGATATATACTTTCATTTTGTATGCTATCATACCTGTACTGCTTTCGGTAGAATCAATGCATTCTTCATTCACTGAAGCTACAGGTGAGAACTCTTCATCACTATTGCTAAGCTCATCTTGATCACTTCCTTCTGGAATTGGAAAACCACATGCTTTTGTTCGTTCCTTGCAGGTCTTTTGTAAAACTGCGCTGATTCCATCTGAAGCATAGAATTTTTTTATATAAATATAGGCCTATATAGTAAATATATAATCTGATATATAAATAATGTATAATAAAAATATATAAATATGATATAAATAACCTAACGCATAGATAATGTATAAAAGCTCAAAAGAGTAGGCTAATAAATCAAGAATTAGTAGGCTAATAAATCAAGACTTGAAAAACATGGCTGCCATTTATATTGCCTCTATTTCCTGATGTGCCAATTTTGGCACAAGCATATTTACTAAAAAATCTACCATTCAATAAATGTTCTCAATGAAAATATGCTACAAATTCATTATAACAACGTAAATAATCATTTACAAATGTTAACAATCATAACTTACCTGTAAAGATTGGAAAAATTACACAAGAAAGTAGCACAGGTTGAATCAGGAACACAACTGCATCTTCCGTGAATGAAAACCATGGGTACTAACAAAAAAAGTTGCCAAATGTCGTTAGATTTGCCTTCAGTCGAAATGCGCTCGTGCCAAATACGGGTCATTCGTCAAAAGTAGCAAAAAATGAATCATATTTCATATAGAGCACATAATTCAGTTCGTGCCAAAAATGGCACGGTCGTCGTTAAGAGGTTAGAGTGGATCTTAGGGTCTTTGTTAGCCTTAGCTTCTGTAGATCTGTAGAAGTAATTATTACTAACTTCCTCACCCTGTAAATGCTCTGATTCAGATTGCAAAAAAAATCTTTATTCTTTAGCGGATCGCAACATCTACTTAACAAATCATCTATACAGGTTTCCTTTCCATTAATAAATTCAGCAGTTAAATCATATTCCAATAAATTAGTAAACCACTTCTTTAGTCGCTTTGAATTCTTAGTTAGAGTAAGACGTAAGAGGCCTATGATTGGTCTTTATAACTATTTTACTTTCAAGAATTAAAGATTTAAAATGATCAAGAGCTAATACAATACTCAACCCCTCTTTCTCAATAACGCTATTCGGTATACCTCGTTTGGGTATCATTAAAAGTTTTACTGAAAAAACTAATAGGCTTCTCCTCATTATTTACAATTTGAGCCAGTACAGCTCCTACCGCCCAATTTGAAACATCTATATATAACATAAATTGTTAATTTGGATTAGTGTTGTAAGAGTGTGTTGAAACCGTTGTACTTAATCATATCTAAGGACTCTTCTTGTTCTCCCCCCCAAAAAAATTTCATCTTCTTTATTAATTTTTGAATGGGGAGAAGTATATTTGCAGCATTGGGAATGGATTTCCTATAATAATTTATCAAACCAAGCAAAGACTGGACTTCTGTAATATCAGTTGGGGTTTTAAATTATGTATGGCTTTAACTTTATCGGAACTTGGAGAAATTCCTTCGGTATTAATATCATGCCCTAAAAACTAACTTTAGTCCTGGAAAAGGTAGACTTTGACAGTTTAAATTTAAGTTTATAACTTTGTAGCCTGTCTAAGACGTTTTTCACATTTGCTAAACGTACCTCTTCAGTTTTACCTACAGGGTGTTCGAAAAGTCCTGTACCCCCTACAAAATGTACATATTGTAATACCAATTTTATTTTTGTGTGATTAATTGTATTTATATGTGGCAGGCGTAATTTAAGAAACAAGTCACAAGCAACAATTACTTTAATTACAGTAAATACAGTTACTAATTATAGTTACTAATCGAGAATATCTGTGTGTGCACCATCATTTTTGTAACAAAGGTTTCATGCCGAACTCTTTTGTCATGTGATCTCTCATTGTGGACATGGGGACTGCAAGTTCTTGTGATCGTTTCCGAAGTGAATTTTTCGGTGAACGAGCCACCGATGCAATCACACATTCACATTGTTCTGCACGCGTTGTTGGTCTTCCCGATCGTGATCTGTCCTTGATGGAGCCAGTTTCAAACAACTTTTTCTCCCAGCGTAATATCGTCTTGTTTGGTGGTGCAGCCTTATTGAATCTTATGTTGAAATCATTCTGGATATCATGCATCCTTTTGCCAGTATGTGACCTTTCATGAGCCCATATGCTCATCACTATTCTTTCCTCCAGAGTGTAATGTACTAGTCTGCCATTGTTCACACAACTCTAATACCTGGAAAAGACAATGTCAATGAATCACATAAATTCAATTTATCACACAAAAATAAATTGGTATTACAATATGTACATTTTGTAGGGGGTGACGGGACTTTTCGAACACCCTGTAGAAGAAGAATATTATCTATGAATATGAAAACTTTAATACCTATATAGTCCTTTAATATTTCACTCATAATTGAACTAAACACACTTGGAGCCATTTTAGTCCAAAAGGAAAAACTTTATAAGAAAAGCTTGCATGATTATTAAAGAAAGTCGTATATTTCTGGCTCTCTTCATCTAAACTAATTTGATGATATCCCTGTGCTAAGTCATTGGTAGGAAAGATCGTTTGTTCGCTTAGTTGATGAAAAATTGAATCTAAATCTGGTAATTTAAATCGAAAAGTTTTCAGAATTTTATTAAGATTACGATAAACAACCACTAATCTAAATTTATTCTTTTGTTTTATTAATAATAAAGGGTTATTAAATTCACTATTCACACAGACAATCAATCCTCTCTTCCCTAAGTTATTTAGTTGGCGGGAGATTTCATCCAAATAGTTCAAAAGTAACCTGTATTGTTTAGTATAGACTGGACCATGCTCTTCATCATCTTCTAACTTCATTTTGTAATCTTTTAACAAACCTACTTTATCCCATTCCACAAAAACAGTATCGATGTATTGCACCAATAATTTATGCAACTTCGCTTTTCGCTCACTACTGTCGTGTATTTTTTTTCAATAAGAAGATAATAATGTCTAATAACAATTTAATAATGCTTTGTTTAATAAAGAAGATAATAATGTTTAATAAGAAATATGATAATGTTTTGTAAGTAAATAAGGATTTAATAATGTTTTGTATGAAATTAAGAATATTAAAAATACTAGTTGGCAATACCCGAAATGTGCCGAGAGGAGGCAAGGCGTGCCCAATTCAGTCTTCGGGCGGGTGTCCTCGTTAGGTGTTTGTTATTAATATGTTATTGTGATTCCAAAATTCTTAGATTATGTCTCTCTCTGCGATAAAATGTTAAAGGTAATTCGGCACTCGTTTTCCCCCGTTTCAAAATGTTCCGGCGTAAATAAAAAGTCAGTAAATAGTAATAACTGTGTGGAATTTATCCCCGTCCCTAGCATTGTTCAAAATTCCAATGGTGCTCACCGGCTAGCCGTGAATCCGCGTTTGTATAAAACACAGCGAAAACGAGAGTAAAGCAGTAAGAAAGTGAGAAAAGAAGAGCGATAATTAAAAGGCAAATAAGAAAGAAAGAGTGTTTGTTCACTACAATAGTTAGTCCTGACTTTGAAATATAATTTTGTATTGTTTTCTTTTTCTTTTTCTGAAATACCTGTGCTACTTATTTCCGTATAGAGTACATCTCTTTTGTTATAAACTCATCTTTAATATCATTCTGATAAATCTTATAACCGTCTTTTAAACTTATTCCACAATGAGGCTCATTTCCTTTGGCCACCTCTTCTTATTCCACAATGAGGCTCATTTCCTTTGGCCACCTCTTCTTATTCCACAATGAGGCTCATTTCCTTTGGCCACCTCTTCTTATTCCACAATGAGGCTCATTTCCTTTGGCCACCTCTTCTTATTCCACAATGAGGCTCATTTCCTTTGGCCACCTCTGCACATATAATAATGTTCTCATAATATTTATTCAATACAGTTGCAATAAGATATCACTTCAGCATTAATTTGCATTTCGTTCGCTTTCATCTTTAATTTAATTTTCTGAGATTCCTTCTTCATAACGATATTAACGCTATCATTTTCACCTAGGCAAGACAATTGTGTCTCTACTCTTAGAAAAGGAATTTTACACGACAATGAAATTATTAAAGTTAGACCTTCAGGGAGATTTATTTCTGTTTTAAACCTAACGTTATCATCATTCCAGGAGTTATCTTAACCGAATTATTCATTAACTTTAATTCTAATTTATCAAGATTAACTCTCTTTCTTTTATGAAACGTTTCACTCCCACTCTCTTTATCCTCTTCATTATTTGCATTACTTCAACATCCTTGTCTCTCCTTAGTTAAAGTATTCCATTTATAAGATTTTCTTTTTGGTTTTTATTTTCATTATTAAATAATTTAACATTTAATTCAGATATATTTTGGCAATCACATTACTACAAAAATCGTTGACACCTTTTTTCATACGTGACGAGTATTTAGCTAATGCTTAATTCGTACCATTAGCACTACTATCAAGACACCCATCATTTCCGGTCAAATTAACATTAGGTTTCACTAAAATTCAACACCCACCAGGAGCGCACCCAGGGGGGTTTCCTGGTAGCACGGACCCCCCCCCCCCTGGGCCAGACTCTTCCAAAATCCCAAGTATAGGAAATTTAAGTTAGGTTAGGGTATCCAAAAATTTGCCCCGAGAATGCATTCCCCAATTATAACACTAAGTCCATGGGAATAATGTGTCATATTTATGTCAGTCTGCCTTGTATCTTCTAGAAATACATCCCTGATGTAAATTGGTGACTTACTACTCACAGAATAAATTTGACATAATAAATGGGTCACACTTCACTCATTTGTTTATATTATAAAAACAAATTGGAAAACTGGATTGCAAAAGTTACCACTATCATTAACAGCCTTAGAAAGTAGCCACTCAGCAGCACCAGTTTATATATTCCAAGAATTTAATTATTTTTTTGATGTATGTGCTAGACAATACAAAAACACTTAATTTCATTACCATATGTCACAATGAAGACTTCCAAGTTGAATGCAACTGACATTTCTTTGCTAAGTCATGGGAAAAATACATGTGATGGAATAAAATGAGTAGCAGCAAAGGCTAGTCTACTAAAAATAATTTCTGAACACATTACAACATCTAAAACATTCTTTGACTAGTGTAACATCCATTTTGAACTAATATGAAGTGTTTTTATTTTCAATGATGCAAGCTAAAAAATTCTTATTTAACAGTTTTTCAAAAGCTTTAACAGTGAAAGGAACATGGGTTATACAAAATGGTACCACATGATGGTACAGTAAAACCCTATCAGATAAATTCTGAAGAATTCTCCTTGTGCAAGATAAGCAAAACAAAAGATTTTGTACACCGATTCCTGTAAAACTGAAACAGGTGATCAAGCAATGATTGAACATTAAACTGGTCATTATATTGCTTACATACACTGGTCCACAAAAGTATTTACGAATTGAGAAATATTATCCACATATTAATGGTACGGTAGCTTTATTTTTTGCGATTTAGTAAGATTTATTTATGTTAATATATTTTTTATGGTAATTTATGTTATGCAAAACACAAATAAATTAGTATAGGACAGTAATTACTAGATTAAATACAATATTTTGCCACTTTAAAAGTCATTGTAATTAATTCCCATAGAGTTTCTTCAATATTTTGATAATTTAGCAATATTTGGAAACCCCCCCTAACTGATTTCTGGGTGCGCCCCTGCCCACAATGACCTTAATGTCCTTAGGCAAACTATCAGTTATATAAACAAGAACGGAATATGGTTCATTGTTTAAATATATAGTAATCTGAAGGTAACTACTGTATATATTGCTAATTTAACATTATTAACCGATTTTAACCCGACCTCTGGGGTTAAAATAACACTGAAGGCTCCTCCTCTTTTATTCGTCCTTTCACTACAGGTGTAATTTCCGTTATTTCATTCACTAATTTATCGTTTGAAGTGATTTCGTTTATGTACAGTATTTATAAGAAAATTTGGATCACTTGAAAATCAGGGCCCCCAGCCTTCTTTAGTTAGCCTTATAAGGCTAACTAACGAAAATATTACGACCTAACCTAACCAATCGTCAAGGGCGTACAGTTGACCTAACGATTGGTTAGGTTAAGTCGTGAAGCTATGAGCTTCAGGTGATCCGAAAATTTAATATCTCGTTCACTTATCTTATCTCTCTTAAGACTGATTATAATTATCTGCTTCGCACATCCATCCATATCGGGCAAACTATTTAATTTTCTTATGGATTTATAGTATTTTGGTTTACTTTTGATTTGTCACTCACACTTAATTTAGCATGATTATTTACACTTATCGTTTCTAATTCGTTTTTCTCATTTTCCTCAGTCTGCATAAGAGATTGTCTATGAGAGTTCTCTGCGACCTTCAAAATCCACATCAGACAAAGATTTAGGGATCTCCAAATTCACTTCTAATTTATTTTCTAAATTTATTTGTCTATTTATGCCATCGTTTATTCCTTCAAATCGAACTTCTCTTTTACCATCCCCTAAATTCTCTCGGTCCTTATTTCACCATTTGCGAATATAATGGTCTATTATTCATTCGACGATCATATCTTTCTCTTTCATTCCTATTATAATCCCTTCCTCCGTCAAATCTATCAAGCCCTCTTCACCATACATTCTATCTTCTCTGTACTGATTATGTTCATAATCCCTTTCACCTCAATCAGTATAGCGAGGTACTTCACTTTTCTACGGTTTTCAAACATTCTTTCACGAGAATAACTCCTCCCGTCTTTTTCATAAGGTCTGTAATATTGTTCACTTCTTTTTCCATCACGTTCGCAATCATACTCATATCTTGCACTTTCATTCATTCTTCCTCGTCTATTATTACAATCATTATAGTATCCATAATAGTGTAGAGGATAGCCAAAACAATCTTTCAGATCGTGATAGAAGAATAAAATTTGGTATGCATATACCTTAAGACAGACTTAAAAGGATGAAAGCAATTGACATCCACAAAAATCAAAATGGCGAATAAAATTCAAGATGGCCGCCAAAGAACGCTTGAATATTAGTAATTCCCATGTTTATACTTATGAAACTAAATTATTTCAAATTTTATTCATGCATTTTCTTACAGAACAATTTATTGCATCATTTTTACAAGAACATTGCTGTACATTTGCCCACAGAAGTTCGTTTACACTAGTAGTATAGCCGAAAAAGGGGAGAGTGCAAGAATGTTGCAGGTTATTATGTAATGTTGCAAAGGGGGGTGTGGTTGTTGCAAATGGGGGAGGGGGTGGGGGTTGCAAAAAAATAAAAAATAAAAAAGGAAAAAAGAGTCTGTTGCCAACCTAGGTTGCAAGGGTCATGCACCAACCTAGGTTGCAAGGGGCATGCAACTTGGGGGCCTCCCCCAAGCTATTCCCCCCAAAGGGCCAGAGAGAAAGGAGGAGAGGTGTTCACCTGGCAGGAGCCAAGTGCACATTAAGACCAGCCGAGTAGGCGTTGTTTTATAGGCTCCTAATCAGCCAGAATCAGCCAGTTGGCTGAATCAGCCTGTTGGCTGAGCCAAGGTGAGAGAGACGCCTGAAGGAGAGAGAGACAGCTGAAGGAGAGAGAGACCTGAAGAAGAGAGAGACGCCTGTAGGAGGGAGAGACGCCTGAAGGAGAGAGGAGAGGTACACATGCAGGAGGTACACACACACATACGCACACATGCAGGAGGTACACATGCAGTAGGTGTACCTACTCTCCTGAAGGAGAGAGATACCTGAAGGAGGGATACCTGAAGGAGAGAGAGAGAGAGAGAGAGAGAGTAGTTGCCTTTGATAGCAAGGCATATTATTTTCGTTTACCTAACCTAAGAGGCCACTAAGGGGTTTTACCAAAGGGCCAGAAAGAGAAGTACCAGAGGTCCTTGCTCGGCTGGAGCCGAGCTGGGAATGAGTCTTTCACCAACTTCGCGGTCTTTTATAAGCCTCTATTCTGGCTGAGTTGCCAGATAGCGCAATGTGTTCAGTTGCCAGATAGCGCCATGTGTCCCATTAATCATCCATTGTGTAACACATATATGACGGCAGTTATTCCAATTAAATTCTGTTTATTAAATAAATACACAATCAATCTTTATTAATTGCATACCTTTCCAGTTTTTTTTTTTGCAATGATCGGATTGCTAGATATATATTATTATGCTATATATATATATACACATTCTTTTCTTATGTTAGTAATATATATATATATATATATATATAATTTATTTTATAACATTTAATTTTAGTTTAGAAGCAAATTTAACATTAACTTCATTGAACTTTTCGAAACAAATAACATAGTTTACCTTCGAAAACGTCATAATAGAAAATAATTAATTTTATGGTTAACTAGTTTATTTCGTTTACTATAATTATACAGTCTTTTAAACAGCTTATGATACATATATATATATATATATATATAGTGTAGATGAAGCCAATTAAATTCTACTTATTAATAAATAACTTTTTACACACAAACTACATCTTAACTGCAAACACCTTGCACATCAATTCTTATTATCATTATTATTATTATTATTATTATTATTTCTACAATGAAACGGGGTCGAAGAACACCTGATGGGTTATTTCTCTTCCCCGTGTGCAGAGACGCTCCTTATTTACGTCGTTTCTATTCATATATATATATATATATATATAATATATATATATATATAAATAAAATAAACGAGTAACAACTCATGCACACACACACACACACACGATGAAAGGCAGAAGCTAAATCAGTTCGAATCGTGTCCCTAGAGACCTTTTTCGGGTCGAGGGATTATCCTTCTACAAGCTATTCGAGCAGAAACCACCACTGACTTCAGATATTAATATTGTCATTGTTATTACTTCTACAATGAAAATATTTACGCGTAATTTGTATGGTGTCATATAGAAATATAATGATATATATATATATATATATATATATATAGTGTAGATGAATCCAATTAAATTCTACTTATGGCAGAGTTTGTTTCTAGTGAGAAAGGAAAGCCAATGTTCTTAGTGAATGGGTTTTATATGTAAGAGATCAGCAAAGCCCAGCTGTTCATCATTCCACATAATAAAATAAAGTGGTTGGCAGATAAACGGGTATCCTACGTGTCCTAGTGGTTAAGACGCTGGGGCTGTTGATGGTTCCACGTTAAACTGTAGGTCTAAGGTGGTCATTACACATAATAAAAGAAAGTGGTTGGCAGATAAATGGGTACCCTACGTGTCCTAGTGGTTAAGACGCTGGGCTGATGATGGTTCGGAGTTAAACTGTAGGTCTAAGGTGATCATTCCACATAATAAAAGAAAGTGGTTGGCAGATAAATGGGTACCCTACGTGTCCTAGTGGTTAAGACGCTGGGCTGATGATGGTTCGGAGTTAAACTGTAGGTCTAAGGTGGTCATTCCACATAATAAAAGAAAGTGGTTGGCAGATAAATGGGTACCCTACGTGTCCTAGTGGTTAAGACGCTGGGCTGTTGATGGTTCGGAGTTAAACTGTAGGTCTAAGGTGGTCATTCCACATAATAAAAGAAAGTGGTTGGCAGATAAATGGGTACCCTACGTGTCCTAGTGGTTAAGACGCTGGGCTGTTGATGGGGCGTGGTTCGGAGTTAAACTGTAGGTCTAAGGTGGAGTGGAAAGCTTGACCTTCGTCAGAATGAACAATTCGGGCGGAACTTAGACCCACAGTTTAACGTTGAAACCGAATGTTATTTTTAAAATATAATTGATATATTTCTTTATACCCTCTCGATTACATTAGTGACTAATGATGCGGGAAACTGAGTAAATGGAAATATTATTTTCTCGAAAACTATGGGTGATAGAAAACGTCTGAAACCATATTTGGAATCAATATCAAAAGTTCTATACGAATCACCAAATAATTTTCAAAGGAGAATAAGAGCATTAAATCTATTAGTGAAAATATAAAGATGCAATTACTCGTCCGTACCCGTTATAGCGGAATGGTACACGTCATAGCTCCACCCAGCTACATCGGCAGCCAATCACGACGAACATCTGGTCTTTTGGGGCGGAGCTTGGCGAATGTGCATATAAAAGGGGATATTTTTCAGTTGGGAGTAACAGTAGCTATTTTCGCGTCAGTGAATAATCATTCCCTCCGCCATGGACCTGTACGTCACCCCAGACTTGTATGAAGAAAGTGATACTGCAGCATTAACTGCACTTAGTCTTTTTAACGCGATTGATCGTGACGACTTATTTTCAACGCAAACCGTAGAAGATATTTGCAGTGAAGCTCCTTACAATCCGACGCAAGGGACTACCATAGAAATGTAAGTGTCCATAATTCGATTTTATATATATGGAGAGTTGTAGTATTTCGTCAAATAGATACTAGTAAAAAATGTCAATCAATGTTATTTCCCCATCATGCTAAAATCGAAATTGGTAATCGAACCAAAGATATCTTCACATAATGGGGATCTGTCTGTATACTCTGTATATGTTTTAAAAGCATTATTCCTTTAAGGTCCGATGAGGATTTGACACGTGTTATACAATCTTTTGAAGAACCTCGGAATATGGATGATATACTGATCAGTCAGCAGTGTCACACATCCTCCACCATGGACCTGTACGTCTCCCCAGACTTGTATGAAGAACGTGATACTGCAGCATTAACCGCAATTAGTCTTTTCAATGCGATTGATCGTGGCGAATTATTTTCAACGCAAACCGTAGAAGATATTTGCAGTGACGCTCCTTACAACCCGACGCAAGGGACTACCATAGAAATGTAAGTGTCTATAATTAGAATTTTATATATATATGGAGAGTTGTAGTATCTCGTCAAATAGATACTCGCCAAAAATGTCAATCAGTGTTATTTCCCCATTATGCTAAAATCGAAATTTTTATGGCGTTCACTCCTCGAACCAAAGATATCTTCACATAATGGGGATCTGTCTGTCTGTATACTCTGTATATGTTTTAAAAGCATTATTCCTTTAAGGTCCGATGAGGATTTGACACGAGTTATATAATCTTTTGAAGAATCTCGGAATAGGGAGGGTATACTGATCAGTCAACAATATCACACCGAAATAATGTAAGTGTTTTTCGATCTTTTTGGGATAAGAAGACACAATATATTTTCATAAATTTATTAAATGAAAGAAATCAGTACAATAAACGAATATACCGTTACAAATATACGAACAAAAACATTATAATATACATTATACAACGAGTACGTACAATTGGAAAACGGTTTTTTATCTGTCTGCATACCATTTCATCGTTTCGGCGAGTGTGACACGGTCAAATAAATTTAAAAAATTTATAAATTCTTTATCATTTGACATATGCATGAGAAATGAGACACAGTACATTCCGCAAACATTAGTAAAATATCCTTGCATGCGAAATGGGGTCCACACAACTTCGGGAATATGTAACTGAGCGAGAAATTTTACAATAATAGGGTCACTCCAGGGTTGAGTACCGAGTGAATCAAAATAGTACAGGCGCTGTCTATTTTTAAAATAGACAGCGATCCAGTGAATCCTTCATTACCGATGATGTCTGTGTTCACAATAAGACTACCGCATTCTCGCGTACTTGGCAAACTCAATGTTTCATTCTTCGCAAACACGCCGATAAATTTGGAACGTGTGACTCGCTCCATTACTTTCTGAAGTGTATTAGCATCCATTTTAAAAGTCAGTGATAACGCTTCTAAATCTATCTACTTCTATTAGGGCTTGCGATTCGAGATATACTAGTACACTAATAGGAGCGTCTGTAGGCTTGGCGAATTCCAGCCGCACTGAGATGTTACCGCTCTGCTGTGGGTTAAATGGGTATTTACGCTAGCAGATAAGTCAGGTGTAATGTCAAACGGGTAAAGGTTAAATTGATCAATGAATTCTTCCTGCGTTACCCCATTACCAAGCTCATCACAATCACCTGCAATATGGGTCAGATTACTATAGGCTCTGGCACAAAGAGGTAACACAGCGTCTGATGAATAGTCCGTACCCATTGTTCCACCCAAAGCAGTGCCATTAACGTATAGAGTTATATTTTTAAGTCCGAAATTCTCGAATTTAAAGGCACTCTTTTATATTTTCCATTCACCGAAGCGTGGTCCTGCATGCCGATTAATATCCTTTTAGGAAGATTTCCCAGGGCAATGTTTTCTATCTGCTTCGATGCCAACCCTGCAGGAACCGTATATAGTTTGATCTGCACTCTGTTAATAGGATATTTCACTGTAGCGTTTAGTAAATTTTTCTCAATTTCTAGTTGTTTTGGTGAACTTAATTTCACTCGCCGTACGCGGAGGTATGTGTCCATAATGTGAACCACAACGGACTTTGCACCCTCTTCTTGATTCGCATCCAGATTTAAGCAGATCTCAGGACTCGTGCGGGTGAGCTTTATTTTCATATCCACCCCGTTCACAAGCAACTTCTCCTGGAAAGTGAAATCTGTGTGCAACCGTCCAAAACACTCGTATATTTTCTTTTTAGAATTTTTAAATTTGTCCTTTATACTATTTTCATCTTTAGTTTGATAATATCCCTCCGCACTTAAAAAGGTAGCCTTCGCTTCTTTGGAAAAGTTGAGGACATTTTCCAAATAGGCTCGTAGATGATAGTACCCGTGCCTGCCGATATGTTGGTCTGATTTAAATATACGTCACACTGGTTGAATATGGCGTGCAGAAAGTTTGTTTCAGGGTATACAGCATATTTGTCATCGCAGACCGTTCCATCAGAATGGGCTATACGTAGCTTAGCGTACATGTGCACACAGCTTGGATCAAAAAAGTAAGGACCTGAGCTGGTATCACGAATTCTATAGGTGCACTCGGTGAACTAATTGTGTTTAAAGGGTTAATTGTAATAAAGTCACTGTGCTCAATAGAAACTTGGGTTGCCGGGAGCTCAAAAAAGGACAGCTCCGATTTACAGCATTGTGAACTACATGGGTGGATGAAGCGTGCCATGGCGAAATAGTGACTCCTCTCTCGACAAGTGGTAAACAAACTATGATTCATGAGATCAATATCCTTAGCTTATATCAGTCAAAAAAGTGGTCAACCATAGGTTTCATTCGCTTACAGCATTTCTTTTTTGATAGCCTTTTACGTTTAATACCACGTGACCCCTTCTTATTCCGGGGAGCCCTCTTCTTCTTCCCACCACCACGCATTTTTCTCTTTGCATCTTTGATGATTTCGTTCCGTGTACGCTTTAAATGTTTTTTTAGAGCTTCTTTAGGTTTAGCCCCGGCCAATATGTCTTCTGCAGTGTTAAGGCCTGATTGTAGCGCTTTCCTTCCAAGGTATCTGGCACCCCTCTTCAGCAAAGGAACAGCCGTACGTAGTATGGATGAAAAAATGGATCCAAGTCCACTACCGCGCTGGTATCGCATCCCTCGATAGACGGTGAAAGGCTTTCTATCCATTATAACTCAGTGCGTCGAAAGTGTAGCTTCACTGTTAAGCTCCCGTTACCGAATGGGAAGTTTTCGCCCTCAATCGTTCTTATATATATTGTGATATTGGTTATTAAATTAGTTGCGACATTCACATAATGGGGTCTGTCATATGTAATACTCAAACTCCTTCCTCTATGGTTGGGGATGTGAGCAATGCGCAGCAGGCGTGCCTGGGTATCCCCAACAAACTGGTGCTCCACTATATTACTGTAAATATAGCACATGTCTGGGGACCTTTCAGCCAATTTCTCCATCTTCAATTGATACATTAATCTGGACAAGTTATACTGTGTCTCGTGAAATGTGTCTCTTTGGAAGGCTGCGCTATATCGGCTGTTGGTTAGAATTTTGAACTTTCTATGTTCTTTAAGACGTCTGTTAGTCTTGATTTTAGGATTAGTGTATGTGCAGGGTTGTTTACGATTTCATATTCTAAATCATTCGTAAGGTTTGAGTTTCTTAAACTTACGTTTAAGCCTCTCACAACATCCTCGGCCGAACCATATTGACCCAGCCCTAGTCTTACTTCTGGACTGTAATCTTAGTCCGAGCGATGCGCATAGTTTCATCCATAGCTACCCCAGCTTTTTCACACTCGTCAATGTCTCTAAGAATCGTAAAAACGGTTTCTTTATGTTCAATATTTAAAAAGACGGTGTCCAGCTGAATTTCGCATATCCCCACCTCATACGAATCACGACCCAATTCAATGTGCCCATGGAGTTCTGTTACAAAGTTGGCTAGCGTGTTGTTAGGGTGTACAGACAGGGACGAGGAGGACGGGAGTGTGACGTAGAAATGGTTAGGAGCCATGTTGCATACTATTTAAGCTTCATTATTGCATCAGCTTTTATATAGGTGTTGAAGATTTCTGGGTACCCTAGCCATTTCACCAGGTACATTTTTCTCCTTCCTGAACCTTTGCTTCCTAAAATTTTCTCATTTTAAACACATTTTTTTCTAAATTAAACGCAACTTTCTGCAATTCCTCGCGGTAAAAGCCTCCTGAGATTTCTTCCCCATTCAAATCTTCAATGTAATACATCATTATCTCACCTTTAGGTCTCACAGCCCTAACTTAAAAATCTCGCGTGTCCATCCTTGCTCAAAACCCTTTGCGAATTTATTCCCCGAACGCGACAGCCTTACATAATCATTGATTTTGAAGCGCACAGAGTGTGGTGGTGGTGGTGGTGGTGTGATCCATCTCTTCTCGGGAGCGTACCTCTTTCTAAAACTTCGTTAGGTGTTGCCCCAATCGTGCGATGGTGTGAGCGGTTGTAGGATGATGCCAATGATTCCAGAATGTCTAGAAATCTGTATGTGTTTTTATGTGTAAATAACGGTGCATGCGTTCCTTTATGGTGCGCTGAACTCTTTCAGCTAAAGAAGCCTTATGTATAGAATTGGTTGTGTAATAGCTGATATTAAACTCTGTCAACATATTCTGAAAAGCACGGCCTATAAACTCCTTCCCCATATCCGTACAAAAATAGCCAGGAACCCTGTTTCTTTTAACATTAGCGTTTTGGTGGCTTTAGCAGCTGTTTCAGGTGATTTATTTTTCAGAGGAACTAGCCACAGATATCTAGAGAACAGTATATTATGAATAGAATGTAGCGGTAACCATCGTTATACACAGAATATCTTTGCATGTCTGTTAAATCTGCTTGTCAAATAGAATCAATCGAGAAGCCGTTGTCTTGGCTGTTTTAAACCTTTTTCTCACAGGCTTATGAAGCGTATAAGCGTCCTGCTCCCTCAAAAATCTTTCAACATCTTTTTTTCCTACTCCGTAAACACTTCTGTACAGTCTATCTACGCCGCCGTAAGAGGATGGGTAGAAATGTCATAATAGCGTTTAGTTAATACGTTAGCCATTTGCGTATTTTAGAGGCACGTGGGTAGGGTTGGTTTAACTCTTCTTGCTCCTCTTCAAAGGTGTTACCGCCGGGGGTGACGGCGCCTTCAATTGTGTCACAGGCGTTGCATGTTCCAAGTCTTTTAACCTGTTCAGATTTCCTATCAACGTTTTAGGGACATTTATTTGTTGTAGTCTTGCTTTAATATGCTTCCATCCTGATGGTGATGGCCTATCCCATTTTCTCACCAGATCATGGACAATGTCTACGATATTCGATCCCTGTACCTTTTCCTTCCACAATGATCTCCCCTGTATCGGTCCATTGTATGGCGGGATCCTCATTCAATAGATTATAAAGACTTAAGCCTTTACTCCTCAATGTAAGTGGGAGGGTATTTTTTAATACATGTTCGATATGTTGTGTGGCTAATCTTTTTGGTTGGTCAGCTGTGTCGTCGGGTACAGATCCTATGTCGCCATCGTCCCCCGTGCTGTGCCTAATAACCACAGGAATCTCTGTAGGGCTCTTATAATTTTCGTACTCGTGAAGAAATTTCTGCAGAGCTTCTTGGTATAAGATTCTTTTCTCATCAGGTGTTTTTTCACTGTTTAATAGGGCTAACAATTCGCTTTCCATTCTTTTAAGTCTGCTTTTACGGGGATCTAGATCCGTGTCTCTTTGCAGTGAGGCGTACACCTCGTGGGGAATCACTACCACTTTCTTCATTATTTAATCTAGTCAGTAAAGGACCCAAAATGAAAATAAGATGGGGAGAAATGACCCTCCTGTTTGTACAATAATTCGTTTTTTCTTCGCTACAGTTTGGCTTTTACGAGCGAGTCACGTATTATGTTCTTGTAGCGGCGTAGGCGAGCCTTCTGATGGGTTTTCATTGATACATTGCAATTTATAACGTTAAGACAGATTTCACAGATGCATTTTAAAAGTCGCATCGATATTTTTAATAAACATCTGCTGCATTGCCCGAGGCAGTCGATGATAGATTTTTATTAATTCACGGTATTTCTTTAGTCTCTTTGTCATTCTGGAATATACACCGTTTCAGGCTCGTTTGGAATATTCGTTCGCAGAAGCACTCTAAACGTGTTCGCGGATGAAGGTCGCAAAGCAAATATCCTCCGTAACGCGTGCTTGTAGCTTCTTTAAACTTCCAAAAACTCCTTACGCTGATTCGGGAACATTTGATTGGCTAATACCCCAATTTGTGATACATCTCTACGTTGCGCGAATAAGACTAGATATTGCGTATTTAACGACACATCGCGCATGTATCTATTTTTGAAAATAGATTCTGATGATGAAGAAACGCTTATGTTAAGATGTGGGAGAATACTGTAAATGTCTCGGCAAACGTTTTATCCATCTCCAACATGAGATCGTCAATTACAATGATTGTATGTTCATTTCCCTTTAACGAATTAACGTCATATACGCCTTTGTGGAACAAATATCATCTTGGTACTCGTGACACTGATTGATACGTCGATAGCACCATATAACTTTATGCACAAATTTCGAGAACATCCCCTTTTCTTTAATGATTTTAAGCATAAACAGTTTTACCACATCCTGTAGGTCAGATATAATACATGTGGATGGGCTCGTGATCTGAATTTTTACAGAGTCCATTTCTAACACTCACACTAGCCTCAGTGAGTCATTTACAAAATATTACAAATTTTGAGTGCTGATCCTTATATTTCTTCTCCCACAGAACCGTGAATGACGATGAGGTAGAGCAGCCCATCATTACGGATGACCTCGACGACAGTGTAGTTGTGATCTCCTCCCCTGAACCCTCACCAGCGATACCGGTAACACGTCCAAAGCGGAGGTATGAGATACCCACGTCAGGTATAAAGCGACCGAAATACGCGTCTGTTGCAGCGGTAATAGATCCCCAACCCTCAACCTCTTACGCAACAACACCCCAGCAGCACCTAATATATCCCCTTATTCATCCGCCGCCCCCGTTCTGTTAAGTCTACAATAATAGAGCCCCAACCATCAACCTCCTACGCAACAGGGCCCCCATCAGCAGCACCTTCGCTAATATATCCACTAATTCCGCCCCCCGTTCTGTTGAGGATGGTATAACGCTGGAATTGGTGCGATCCGCAGCCCCCACCCCAGCCTTGACTAGAAATCGGTATAGAGTCAGGGTCGACCCTAGAGTCATGTATAGCAGTGGAATTGAGCGCGGACTACGCCGGGTTGTAGAGCATATTATAGAGTTTGCTCTTCAGAATCGTGACGAGCGTGAAGTCAGGACGAGTCTGTCCTTTGGATTCGGGTCAGATGACGGTGATGTAGACGATTATTGGGTGATAGTGCCATTTAGACGTTTGGCGGCTGAAGATGTAGAATATATATTAGGGCGTATAATGCAAGCCGCCCAAAGTAGTATAGCCTTCAATATGGACAACTTCACGGTAAATATTGACCATGTATACCGTGTTGCGGGTCATAGTGCCATACCGTATACTCTTAACTTCAATTCTCAAGCTATTTATAGACGGCATATAAACGTCGATCGTGGTTGCGGCTTTATAGCAGTACTCTTAGCACGTATGTTTACTGTACAAAATACACGAACTCAAAAAATTTGGTTGCCTACAGTCGTGGAGCGTGCCCGTAAACTAGCTGTAGACTGTGAACTTGAATTTGACTGTAATATGGGTCCTGAAGAGCTGAGAAGGTAGAACAGGAAATGAATGTCCGCATAGTTGTGTTTTGGGTTGGATGATCGTCGTAGGACTGTGTATGTTTTTAAAAGCTGTGTGAGAGATCGTACAAGGCCCCTACTTATTTTAGGATTGTCAGGGACAACGTATCTCCCCATCCGTAATATAAGGTGGCTTTACGCGAGTTATGACAAAAGTCGAAAATATGGGAGACATCATGATTGTGTAAGGGGTGCCTCGAGTTTGCGGATGATATAGTGAGACATTGTAAAGAATGTCACATGGTATGTGAGCAGTGTAAAAGCACCAAATGTGAAAGCCGTGTAGTTGAAGCTGAGAAGAGAGACTGTGATGTGTGTAGACGCACATTTTTCAATAATAGCTGTTTTGATTTCCATAAATCAATTGGCACGTGCAGGAAAATGAGAATCTGTGAATGTGGTATGTTTCACACAATGGATAATTGGGGAAAATTTAAGCACAAGTGTGACGTAATTCACTGTCCTACATGCCAGGAGGAATATAAGGCGGATGGAGTAAAGCATGTATGTTATATGAAAGATGCTAAGCCTAAAAATAACCCTTGTATAACTGTATACTACGATATAGAAACATATACGAACGCTGAAACCAAAGAGGTAATTCCACATTTACTTGTGAGCCAGACTATCTGTGATGAGTGTATGGATATCGAATGTGACGAGTGCCCCAAATGTGGTAAACGGACAAACGTTTTTAAAACGAATGTCAGCGATAGTCCTGTGAAACTATTTGTGTCCTATATTGTTAAGTTAGCCGACAAGTTCAAAAAATGACTGTATATTCTCGCCCATAACGGGGCAAAGTTTGACACGCAGTTCCTTTATAAGGAGTTGCTTGAACACGAATCCTCTGAGATATTTACAGGTGATCCATTGAAAAGAGGCAACAAATTAATACAGATGCAGATAAGAGGCAATGTACAATTTAAAGATACTTTATTATTCACACCTTGTAAATTAGCAAAGCTACCCAAGGTGATGGGAGTAGCAGCTGAAGTTTCCAAAGGATACTTCCCATACACTTTCCTCACCAGCGAGACTTTAAACTACGTAGGCCCACCACCCCCCAAACATTATTTTGACTGTATGGATGAACGTGAAGACTTTGATCGATACTACGACAGTTTTAATGAAAGTAACCCTTATAATATAGCTGATGAATGTGAGCGTTATTGCGTGAATGATGTGCGCGTGCTTAGAGTATGTTTCCAGGCCTTTAGAAGGATGTACATAGCCCGTTTCAAATGCGATCCACTGCAAGTCGCAACCACCATCGCATCATTATGTTTTACGGTGTTCAAGAATAACTTCATGCCGAAAGACACCTTAGCCATTATTCACCGAAACAATCCCCGCAGTTACGGGCACAAGGCTATTTACTGGCTCATACACCTACAGCAACAGACAGGTGTATACATAAAGCACGCCCGCAACACGGGTGAAGTACCCATTAAGATTAATGGACGTGTTTTTGGGTTGATGGGTTAAGTGAAAACCGTGTCACTGGTGTGAAGACTGTGTACTCCTTTAACGGTTGCTGGTGGCATGGATGCCCCCGTCCTGAGTGCGGAGTCACCGGAGATATCCACGGTAGGTCTCCTGCCGACTGTCTTGCATCGACCCGCACCCGCGATCAACTTATAGGATCACAGTTCACTCACAAAGTCTTGTGGGAGCATGAATATGATGCACGGATGGAGACAGACGAGGTGTACCGTGAGGAAATAAAAGCGATCAAGCGTTCAATGGTGCTGGATCCTCTCAAATGTGGTGATAGCTTGTTTGGAGGACGTACAAATCCTTTCAGACTATACTTCCCACCTACGGAGGGCGTGAAGCTCCATTACTACGATTTCTGTTCTTTATACCCATACGTGATGAAGAGCCATCCGTACCCCGTGGGCGCTCCTGAGAAACTGGTGGGACCTAGCCTACCATCCATCAATGAATTTTCAAAAAATTTGAATGATCGTTACTTTGGGATCTCTTTCGTAGACGTACTCCCCCCACGCAATTTATGGATGCCGATCTTACCTGTCGTTATCGACGACAAGCTCATGTTTCCCCTGTGCGTGAAGTGCGCGGAAGAGGATAACGGCGAATGTAACCATATACCCCACCAGCGTAAGATCAGAGGCGTATATACAAGTCCTGAGTTGGCCCTAGCCGTGCGCCATGGTTATAGAATACTGAAGATACATGAGGTGTGGAGGTTTCAGAAGCTACCCAACCTTTTCACACCATATATAAACACCTTTTTGAAGGATAAGGTTGAGGCATCAGGGTATCCGCGAGGAGTTGATACCGAAGATGAAAAGTCTGCCTATATTCAACGTTACCGCGACCGCGAAGGTATACAACTTGATCGTGTCCAAATTGTAAAGAATCCTGGCAAGCGCTTTAGTGCAAAGTTGTGTCTAAACAGTCTATGGGGAAAATTTGCGCAGAATACCGGCAGAGGGAGCATTCATTTGGCACAAAGTTATAGCGATGTCTGGGATTATGCCAATGCCCCCGATAAAGAGGTCATGGAGATCGTAAATGTAGGTAATACTTACGTAATAAAGTACAACAACACTGAATTTGCCACAGATACCTCAAGGGTTACAAACATACCTGTGGCCAGCTTCACAACAGCCTACGCCCGTATAAAACTTTGGGGTCTATTGCATTCTCTTGGGCGGAGAGTATTGTATGCCGATACAGATAGCGTGATATTCACAGAGAGGGAGGGTGAATACATGCCCACTATTGGGGAGTTCCTCGGCGAGCTCACTGATGAGATCAAGGATGAGTATGGGGACAACGCATACGCCGACTCTTTTGCCTCAACAGGACCTAAGACTTATGGGGTACGGGTCAGGGTGGGGGAGGAAATGAAATATATCGTGAAGGCAAAGGGTATTACGCTCAACCATGCGAATCGGGAGGTTGTTAACTTTGAGTCGTTGAAGGATCTAGTATGTTTGGATGAACAACCTCCCCAACTAATTGTAGGCACCCACAATTTTCGGGCGCAGAAGCTGGGGGGCGTGAAGGAACTTAGGGGTACGATGGTGTGCCGTAACACCTATAGGAAACGTTACCAGATACCTGGTACCTATGATACCGTACCCTTTGGATACCAATGATGCTTCTAACTCACACGTCTTGTATATAATCGTATCTATTATATATATATATATATATATATATATATATATATATATATATAACTTGAATATCTCGTTTATTAAATCGTATTTGTAAATATATATAACTTGAATATCTCGTTTATTAAATCGTATTTGTAAATATATATAACTTGAATATCTCGTTTATTAAATAAATCATGTTTCAAATAGCGTTTCACTTTCTCCTTGTGTGTGTGTGTGTGTGTGTGTGTGTGTGTGTGTGCAGGTGAAAGTTCTAAGCTCCGCCCACTGTAAGACCGTGAGTCATGCTACTATCTGGGAGTCCCTGCGTGGTCAGTCGACCGCAGTAAGCCCGAGAGATCAGACGTGTATTCAGATCAGACGTGTATTCAAATGGCTACCTTTAATATTGCTTGTACAACGTTTACGAAATGGTATTCAGTAAAGTGCCAGGATGTGGTGGATACCGAAAAACTTCCTATTCATCCCTCCTATGCCTCTTTTAAAAACACATTGGATTGTGCGAAGTTCCAAGATGTACAAATACTCTACGGATGTTCTGGTGAGACCGTTGAAGGCTTTCGTTGCACAGACGATGTGCTGAAGTATACTGCAGAGCTAAACTTTATAAAGTCTCACATACACCGTGAAGTAAAAGAAACAACGCGTGCAGAAGAGAAGCAGCAGGTATGGATAATGAGTCTTGCTGATGGGTGGTGTGACAAGCGGTATTACGTCATGCTACACCATGTCGATTACTCATACCCTACGACTGGAAATGTGAATCTCGTGATCATGGACAATCTTAAGTATTTTTATCACTATATTAACGTATATCATGATGAGGTTCGTAGTGAGGTTGTGGCTAGTGCCCTGCGTGAATTTTTAACAGAGTTTAGAGACGAGTATCGTTTGATGGGCAGAAAGGAAAAATATGAACATATGTTCCTCTCAAATAGTGCGCCGGAGTGTGGAGATATTTAGTAAAATGTTCCTAGTTCTTATCCAAAATGTCTGGTGCGTAGGCTGGTAGTGATATTCTTGTACCGGTACAACAATTCGACTCGCGGAACAAGCCCATTCACGTATCATCGAGTCAGCCGCCCGTCGAACCATTCCTGCCTACCTGCGTGCCTCACACGGCTCATAGTTATCTCAGAGCTTGAGCCGAGTGGACGTGCGCTCTCGAATACGATGGAACTTCCTTTGAGCAGCATTCTCAACGCCTCGTACGATGTGTCCGTGACGAAATCGTTGCGCGTGTTCAGGCGTAATTCCGGTACCATTAGCTATGTACTGGAAACGGAATGTAGACCGACAAACAAACGGGTTTATTTAAGTATCGAGGAGATGAATAGAATCTTTGTGATAGTTGAGAAGTGGAGTGAAGATCGTTATAAAATACCTGCTAACGTAGGTACAAGAAGAGAGCAGATTAGTGACGCACCCTCATACGCCGTTGTATGTACGTTGTGTATAAATAACGATCGGCCGTGCATTGATATACGGTTGATGTGGAAGAATGCTTCTGATAATAACGCTCTTATTCCTACGCGAAACCGTTTCATCCTCGACAGAATGTTTGAAATCGTCGGATTCCGTAAACTGAAACCTATATATGTTTTATTTTGATACAGTACTTGAATACGCATACACCGCTCTGCTCGATGGGTTTACCGAGTGTAGGGCTGGTGAGAATGGTCTAGTGCTGGATGTTTATTTAAAAAGTTTAGACTCTTTGAAATACCATGAACTTTGGTACAAAGCAATTGATCGGTACAAGGCTGAGCTCACCTACACCGTTCACCCTGAAGAACTATTTCTTTATATAACGCGCAGTTGTCGTAACGATTTAGAAGATTATTTCAATTGCCGCTATGTTGAGTGAGTTCACGATTGAAAAGCTCGAGTCGGTAGAAATAAACCCTCGATTGGAAAAGCGTTCTTATAAACTTGTGTTTAATAATGTAGCTAACGATGAACTCTTTGTGCGTGCTTTTGATTGTATTCTAGACGTATTTAAAGATGACTTACCAACCGGTTGTAAAGTGGGAACAAAAATAGTACTGAACGATATGAAAGCCCTTCATATCGAATACAGGTTTCCCTATACTTTAAGCGGTGAAATATTATTAAGCCGCATATACTGCGTAATGCAGAGCAATAATGATGTAATTGTAAACTCGATTAAGACCGAGTTTAGTATTTTGAAAAAAAAGTGAATTGTATTTATATTTTGCTTGACATTTCTCCTGTACTGATTATACGCATATTTCTATTGAAATGTATTTTATTTGAAAAGTATATTTATTTTATAAATATATCTCCATAATGTGTGTGTGTGTGTGTATTTCTCCTGTACTGTTATGTACATATTTCTATTGAAGTGTATATTTATTTGAAATGTATATTTTATTTTATATATCCATAATTGTGTGTATATATTTCTCTGTTATATGCATATTCCTCAAATGTATATTTATTTTCTATATATTTATAATAAACAGAATGATGCAATGTTGTTTTACTTAATTGTTATGCCTTCTACTACCGGTATTCGAAATATAATAATGCATACAACGGTATTGCGGTATCTGGCAATATTTAAGCCTTCTAAGCCAACTGGCTGATTAGGAGTCTATAATAGTGTATACAATGGTATCTGGCAACTCTGTCTTCGATTAAATGAATACATGGCGCTATCTGGCAACTCATTTACAGCCAACTGGCTGATTAGGCGTATATAATAATAATGTATACAATAATACTGCTAAAAAGAGGTATCTGACAACCATTTACAGCCAACTGGCTGATTAGGAGTCTATAATAATGTATACAATGGTATCGCGGTATCTGGCAACTCAAGCCATTTACGCCAACTGGCTGATTAGGAGCCTATAAAACAACGCCAACTCGGCTGAAGTCTTAATGTGCACTTGGCTCCTGCCAGGTGAACACCTCTCCTCCTTTCTCTCCTTTCTCTTGGGGGATAACGCCGCCTCCAAGTTCCCCCCACCCCCTTTGCAACAACCCCACCCCTTGCAACAACCCCCACCTTGCAACAACCCCACCCCCTTTGCAACATTACATAATAACCTGCAACATTCTTGCACTCTCCCCTTTTGCGGCTATACTACTTACACTCTACGTGTATATTATGGTTGTAAAAATCTGGTAGCACTGTATGGTTAAGGCATACCAGATCTTTTAGCAGCTCAAATTACTAAGCATTTCAAATATTTGATGAATCGATGAATCTTTACCATACAGTGTCACCAGTCTTCTAGTCTCATGATATACACGGAGGGCATAACTGAACTCCTGTGGACACCTGTACAGTCGAGGACAAGTGATTCTGGGACACCGATATTTATTTGCTTCGACTCGATAGTCGTATGAACCACTTGTTTTAGAGATTCAAGACTACACATAAGCCATGAGCATCCCACCACTGCGAGGGTGGACTAGGTGTTCCAGAATCACTTGTCCCCAACTGTACACACCCTATTTGATAAAAATATACATTATATACAGCTACCAGAAAAGTAAACGAATGTGTAAATGTGTTAATTGTGATATAGACAGCTTGATTACATCACATACATGGTATTTATTCACATATCACATACATGGTATTTATTCATGACAAGGGCAACTGCAAAGAGACGTACATGGCAAAGATGACCGCTTGCATGTACAGCGTCCACCACCACACGCACTTTTGCAGCTACATTTTTTTAGTTCCTTACAGGCATCAGCTATAGGGCTTTTGTTATTCCAGTGAATGAACCAGGTGCCATCAGATGCTTTTCCCCAGCCCCATTCACTAGGAGATGGCAATTGCATAATGGATTTGAGGGCTTGACCCCATACATACCCTGCTTGGTAAGCCGCTCGAAGACTGTGCTGCTTAAGGGAATCCTCTGTTGGAGGGATTGCATCATATTGTTTGTTCAGCTGAGTAAACTGTGTCTTTCTAGCTTTGTCTACTTCAGTTTCACTGCTAGCTTTATCATATACCAAAACTGTAAATTTTTGCAGAAATGGAAATGTGTTTTCAATTACTTGTTTAGTAGGGCAGTTGCTGAGGAGTACAAATGCAGCAGTGGCGCCGCTAAAAGCATGGAAGAAGGGCAGACCTTTGCATCGTTCTGATCCTAACTTCTCAACTAAATCATGAATAGGTAATCATCTGCGTTTTCCAAGTTGTCCAAAAGCTACCCAGAGTTCTTTCAAACCTCCCTCATACAACTTATCGAACACAGCTGCTGCAATCACTACAATATCTGTATCGTTTGACAAAATAGCAGCACGCTTACATCATTGTTCATGACAGCATGGTCTACATGAAAATAATCGGGTGTCTGCCTCCTCATGGTTACAGTAAAGATCAGAAGTTGAGGCGTCCTCTGAATTAGAGAGAGCCAATTCACCTTTGGAAGCAAACACTAAGTTTTCATTTGCTACTTTCTTTAAATCTCTGCCAGGAATGGATACAATTCCTTTTATTGTCATCATTTTGTAGGAAGCTCGGCCAGTTCTTGGGCACTTTTCCCTCACTAGTCACTCTCCTTCTGCTTCCCCTACCTCTTGTAAGTCTAGTGTATGACTTTCGACTATTCGATCTGTAAATATCAAATACAACATCTGTTCGTTTGTGCTTGCTGGCATAGCTGTTGACTCTCTCTACAAAATCTTTCTCTGCATAGTTCTTGAAGGTAAATTCCTTCGGCTTCACAATATGTGCCAGACATGATCTATCAATAGCTACGAACTCAACCTCAGGTTGTACTAACTGAGCTGGTGTAAAAGTTTCTAAACATGCCAACAAATCTGCTTTGTTAGTTTTGTACAACTCTCCGTTAGAACTGAGTGCTGCAGGATTTATCTGATTTTCATGTTCGAAAAACATGTCCAGATCTACCTGTCGTGTTTGACAGGATATGAATAGATTTGAAAACAAATTGTAGTCATCTTTTAGCGTGCCAACTATTTTTTTTCTGTCCTGGCCTGTCCTGTCCTGGTTTCAAATAATGAAAACTTTTTTCTTGTTAGTGGCGCATAGAAGTTTTCACTGACATTATTTAGAAAGTTGTTGAGCTGCTCCTTGCCTTTTGGAATAAAGGCAAAAAGCATTTCCCACATACTGTTGTCCATAACATCTTTCGAATCAATGGTCATAAGATCTGTTGTAGATTCTTCTAAGAAAGGATGCCCCATCTCTTCAAAAACACGTTTTAGGTTGTGAACATCTTTGAGAAATGTATTTTATGCTGAGGGTGTGTCTTCATGGTGTTTGGTTTGTATTTTCTCTCTTTTTTTTGAGAACTTTTCATACTGGTCTGCTAACCTACACACCTCTGGACCAGCTACCATCCATCTTAGTAGATCAGATTCACACTCAGTCAAACCAATGGCCCCACCGTCTCCTTTGATCAGTGCGTTATTTTGTTCATGGGCCTGGTCTATTGCAATGCCAGAAAACATTCGATCTGTCCTACGAATTACAGAGTTACCGTTTTTCAACTGCTCGTGGACATCTTGAATTTTTTTTCAAGTAGTAACATGTCAATGAGATGAACAGTTAGCTATCTGGAGTAGGATGTATTGTCATTATTGAAGAAGTATGGCAAAAGAGCTACAATTGCCTCCTTGGAGACTTCAAAATTCCCCTCTCTCAGAGAACGAATAAAAGCTAGAATTTTTAGCTCTGTTGTAAGGACCATTTCCCAGTACTGAAATTGTGGAATCTCACTTTTAGGATTACACCATTCCTGGAAAGTCCTGTCTGTTTCACCTGCTTTAGCATATTCCTCATATGCACCTTTCATCTGATTGTAAAGAATGCATGCTGTCACTTGATGTGCTCTTCTCGTCTTAGTAACACTAGCCACTGACAGAAAGGATTCTGCTGTGCCTGCAGATGCTACACCTGACTCCTCAATGGATGCAGTCCATCCACTGCCCTTTAACATGCGTCCTACCATTCTAAGAGCTGCCATTTTAGTGTGAAATGTGCCCATCATAACAACAAAGTTGCCATATTCATTTCGCCAGTACCACTGGATTTGCTTAGCTAAAGCAAATAACGGATGGACAGCAGTAATAATAGGAGTTTGTGAAGGGTTAAGATATGATGTTTCTTTGACTTTGTCCACTACATGTTTTATGGGTGGCATTTCACGAGCTTGATCTCTTAGAAGAGGCTGAGAGCCGACATGCTGATGTCAAAGCTGTATTCCCTTATTTGATTGGCATTGTGTGCAGACCATGTTATTTACACAGAGTCAGTAAACTCCTGAGTAAGATGAACCCTTTCAAACTACTCATACTCGTTATCTAAACAAAATGGAGATGGCTCAGGTATTTCAGGCAATTTATCTTTAGGTGGGAGTTGCTTTGTAAAGAAGGCTGGCTTCACGTTGGTGTAGTTCTCTGGCAAGTCTGGTATCATCTTTGCATTCTTGTTCAGGACAAGATCATCTTGAGGTTCACCTGTTGATTCACTTTGGAAAAAGGAAATACTGGTTCTATGGAACGAGGGTTTAGCTGTTGATGCTGAGGAATTGTGGTCACAATTATCCACTGCACTAACCGTGAAAACACCAAATTTCAGTTGTGGTGGGAAAACTTATCCAATATCAAAGTATCTCTTCACGACAGTTTCACCTAATTGACTTGATATTTCTAGCACCCTATCATAGTAAATGCTAAGGCCATGCTTAAACAATGTGTTAACAATTTCTTTTTTTCTTGTTTTGGAATGCACAGACAATCCCAGAAAGACTGGAAAGGAAGGTTCTCTGTCTTTAGAATGTCTTTGTTGCACTGCATTGGCATTATATTTGGCAAAATAATTGAACTGCAGTAGTTGTGCCAATGCAACATCACTCTTTGCGCCACATGGACAAAGAGTTCGTTAAACGGAATCCAACCAAGAGGAGGAGGGTCTGTCTCCCAGGGGCCAGGGTTGACAGAGTTAGAGACGAAGTGGATAGGATCGACGTTGCCTCCCGTCACTCAATGTTGGTGACGATGGTAGGAGGCAACGACTCGTATAGGCCCGATACGAGAGTGCCTGACCTTTTGGAGAGATATAGGGGGTTAATTAGGTCCCTGAAGGCGAGGTCAGATAGGTCTTTAGTTGTAGGTATTACCCCTAGGCACGGGTTGGGTCTTAGAATTACGTCAAAAACAATATTTTTGAATAACAAATTAGAAGAGATTTGTGTTGAGGAAAATGTACCCTTCGTAAAGCTGTGGTCCGAATTCAGTGATCCTAGCCTTTTTATAAAAGATGGGGTGCATTTTAATGAAATAGGTAATGCTAGGTTAGGTAGGTTAATAGACGATAACGTGCGAAAGCTGTATAGGTCGAAGCCTTCTTTAAACGTTGTGGGTCCGGGAAACGCGGGCCCGACATGATAAATAGTTTAAAACGCGGGCCTGTGGTAAAAAATAACTTAAACGTCTTTTATTGTAACGCGCGTAGTATTAGAAATAAATTAAATGAATTTAAGGCGATAATTTATTCCGGCAACTATGATATAGTTGCTATCACTGAAATTTGGTTGAATACCGTGACTCGGGACTTGTTGGGGGAACTTGATATACCGGGTTTTAAACTCTTTACTAATGATAGGTTACATAGGTTTGGCGGAGGCGTTTTGCTGTACATTCGTAATTCCCTTAGGGTTATCGAGGTTAAGTTAGATTTTCCGGCAGCAATTAATGCGATCTGTGTTGAAGTTAGGGCGCGTAGTATTAGTTTTAATTTTGTTGTTGTTTATAGACCTCCCGTTCAACCCCTCGATACAGATACTAGATTTTACTGACTTCTTGGTAATTTTATTGACAATCGGAATAGTATAATTGTCGGAGACTTTAACTGCTCTAATGTTAATTACGATAATTTTACTGGTAATGAGGAGGGTTTAAGATTGGTTGAGTTTATGGACGATAACTTTTTACGACAGATAGTTACCGAACCAACGCGCGTTGACAATATTTTAGATTTGGTGATGACGAACGGCGAGAATATAGTCGAAGGTTTAGAAGTAGGCGAGAGTTTAGGATGTAGCGATCATCAAATTCTTAGGTTTAAGCTATTGATAGAAAACACTCAGGATAGTAATGTAGTGGAAGTCCCTGATTTTCGTAGGGCTAATTTTGATAGTTTTGCGGATAGGATGAGAGTAGTGGACTGGGATAACTTATTTATGGGTAATGACACAAATTTGCGTTGGGTGGCGTTTAAAGAAAGTTTTAGGAATTTTGAAAGGGAGTTTATTCCTCGTAGGCCCAAGCGCGTTAGAAATCGTGGTAGGCCGAAGTGGTGGAGTAGGGAAATAGGAGAGTTTATAATAGAGCGTAATAGAGCGTATAGACTTAGTAAGCGCAATGGCACGGCAGCTAACTTTAATAGATATATCGAGCTTAGACGTCAGGTTAAAAGATCAGTTAGGAATGCCAAGCGTAATTTAGAGATAGTTATAGCTGCGGATAGTAAACATAATCCCAAAAAGTTTTTTGAATACGTAAATAATCGTAAGCCGGTAAAAGATAACATAGGCCCTCTAGTGGATGTTAATGGCGCTTTGGCTTCTGACGCTCAGGCGATGGCGGGTATTTTTAATAACTTTTTTGCGACAGTTTTTACCGTACAAGACGTAAATAATGTCCCCGACGTGGACGATATCGTTCCATTTAGTAGCGAGACTATTTTAGATGAAATAACTGTTTACGAGGCTGAGATTGCGCATTATATCGATAGGCTAAAAGTTAGCAAGGCTCCAGGCCCTGACGCGTTTATCCCAGACATTTGAAAGATTTGAAAGACGTTATCGTAGGCCCCTTAGCGAAGATTTTTAATCAGTCACTCGAAACGGGGATTATTCCTGAAGACTTCAAATTAGCTAACGTCACGCCTATTTTTAAAAAGGCGACCGCGCAGTAGCTAGCAATTATAGGCCCATTAGCTTAACGTCAATTGTCGGTAAACTTTTGGAATCCGTAGTTAGGGATCGTATTATCGATCACTTAGAAAGTAGAGATTTGATTAATAGTAGTCAGCATGGGTTTCGACGCCATAGGTCTTGTTTAACTAATTTGTTAGAATTTTATAACGAAATAGTGCGCGAATACGATAGGCATAGAGCAGCTGACGTTATTTATTTAGATTTTAAAAAGGCGTTCGATACAGTTCCGCATAGGAGACTAATTGCGAAGGTTAAAACGCACGGTATACGCGGTCAGGTAGCTAAACTGGTTAGAAGAATGGCTTCGTGCTAGGAGACAGAGGGTCGTAGTTAATGGTAGTGAATCGGGGTGGTTAGATGTAGGTAGCGGTGTCCCACAGGGTTCAGTGTTAGGCCCATTGCTATTCGTAATTTACATTAACGACATAGATGTAGGATTGACTAGTAACGTGTCAAAATTCGCGGACGATACTAAAATAGGCGGTAAGGTTGTTAACGAGGACGATAGAAATAGGATCCAAGACGATTAAATAGGATTATGGAGTGGACAGATAAGTGGCAGATGCAATTTACCGTAGACAAATGTAAAGTTTTGCATATAGGTTCTCGCAACAATAATTACGCGTACACGATGGATGATAGGGAGTTAGCGAGCGTTGACGAGGAAGTAGATTTAGGCGTACGCGTATCTAAGGATTTAAAGGTTAGGAACCAGTTCCTGGAGTCTTGCGCAAAAGCTAATAGGATGTTAGGCTTCATAGCGCGTAATTTCGAATTTAAATCGAAGGATATTATATTACCCCTTTACAAGTCCCTAGTCAGGCCTCATTTAGAATATGCCGTTCAGTTTTGGTGCCCGTACTTGCGTGAGGATATTGATAGGTTAGAAAGGGTTCAGCGTCGTGCCACGAAACTTATTCCGTCATTGCGCAATAAGCCTTATGAAGATAGGATTAAAGAGTTAGACTTGTATTCACTCGCAACTAGAAGATTAAGGGGGGAGCTTATTGAAGTTTTCAAAATCGTTAATAACATCGATAACGTAAATTTTTGACAAATTGTTCACTTTCGATAATAGTAATACTCGCAATAACGGATTTAAGTTGCGTGGCAGACATTTCATTACTAACATCGCTAAAAACTTCTTTACGTTTAAAGTGATTGATAAATGGAATAATCTTCCCGCGTCAGTCGTTCATTCTACCAGCGTTAATATGTTTAAGAACCGTCTTGACAGACATTTTAAAAGTATTAACGTTGTTTAATTTAAAAAAACAAAGTTAGGAACAGGAGCTCTGGTGGTGGTGCTCGAGGAGGAGTCTGTTGACAATGAATGCCAGCTTGTGACATGCCAGCGTGTGATGCCAGCAATAAAATTATTAAAAAAAAAAAAAAATTAGACTAACACGAACGTAGATGTAGCTCGTAGCGTAAACTAACCCACTTTTTGTTTAACTTTACCTACTTTTTTTTTTCTTATCTCCTTACTTTGCATGTCTCTAACTCTTTCCTTGCATGTTTGTAGTTTGCATGGTATGACAGTGAGTTAAGACTGTGTTTGCATGGTTTGTAAGCGTTCTTATTTTACTTCTTTTCATCTTTCACCCCTCTCCTATTTTCTCCGACTATTTTTCTGACTTGTCGGCAGTGGCCGGCGGATGATGATGGTGAGACTTTTTTCCTCTTTTTCTGAATGAATGTTAACCCACGAGTGATAGGTGTTGCTCCTTACTTAACCCCTTATTCTCTTCTCTTCTCTTAACCCCCTACTCTTTCCTTTCTCTCGGGCTAACCTTAGAGTGGATCTTAGGGTCTTTGTTAGCTTTAGCTTCTGTAGATCTGTAGATCCATCTGTGATTTTATGCTACTGCCATATGAAACACTCGATACAAAATTTAGAAACATTGGAGGGGTACATGAGTTCATGTAGTTATCAAAAGATCCTTAGAAAGTAGCTTTGCATTCTAATATCTGTTTACTCAGGATTTGAGCTGCTTTTGAAACAAACAAAGCATCTTTATACTCATTAACTTTTTCTAACGCAGATCCAACCTCTTCCTTGAAGGCTAAGAGAATATCCCTTGCTTGTTTGAAACATTCTAGCTCTAACCCTAGCTTTGGAGCATGGTGTATAAGTTGCTCTTTAAGTCTAGTAGAATTGACGGAAGGGTCTGTGACTCCGAATTGCAAAAGTCTGTCTCTGTAAAGCTTTACCAAATCGGCTAAACGAAAAGTTACTGGCTCATCTCCAGCAACCTGTTTACTTTCATGAATGTAAGAAATAAGTTCTGAGTGTGTTACAGCATAGCTAGCTCTGTTGCTCATTACTTCTTCTTCGTGTTTCTGTACATTTTCATGCGATCTGAGTCTGTTGCTTAATTTGGTGTAACATTTTGCATGATACTTCATTTCTAGAGCAATGGCATCTGGACCACTAAGTTGGGCCATGAGTCTGGAGTCATTTAAGCTGTTTGCCATTTCCATGAGTTTCACACTTGTATTTTCAAATTCCACTTGATGTAAGTTTTGTTTTTCATCAGATTCATCGCATATGAAGCATATATTTTGCTTTGTGTCTATGCTGATGCGTTTTGCTTTACTTGTTGAAGGTTGTGTCATTTGTACCTCTTTCTTTCCTCTTTCTAGCTCTCTGAACTTGTGTATTACTGAACAACAGGTAGCAACTTGAATGATACTTTGCATCATTTGCTAAAGGTGTCTGTTCGATTCCGGAGCCATTATTTAATCGTACTGGGCTCAGTGGTAATGACAGCTCATTCAATCTCTGCAACTCAATGATGTTCATATCAAGCATTTTGTATCCAGACTGACCATGTCCTCTAGAGAAGTTTGGTTGTTTCAGTGCTTCAGATGTATTTTCTTGGCAAAGGCAACACTTCCTCCAATCTGTTGTTGGCCTGAAGGTTTCCATTTTGATTGCGCTTGACATAAGTGTCCTGCAATAAATATCTATGCTACAACTCAGCACACGTGTAAATTGATGCTTATTGCGTTCGGCTGAGATTAAAATGGACACATCAATTTAAAGCCTTTATAGACGATCAAGAATACGGAGATACCAATATGTCAAATACAGATAAGTCACATTGAATAATAATGAAAATGAGAAAAAGTGGCTAGGTGCAGCGCCAGACATCTACTCTCCATGCTCTCTCATCAATGACTGCCGGCACCGCATGAAGGGAGGGTGGCCGAGAGAGCGCGGGAGAGAGATGAAGCCTGTCAGAGCGCGCCAAAAATTGACCGCCAACTTCAATACAAGCTTTCCATCATTTTTATTATCTTTTATATTACTATATTTATTATATTCTAATTATTTTTTTAATAATTTTAGCACTCTGTGAATAGTTGTACATTATTACCAGCAATTTTTACACATTAACAATATATTTGTCATCCATCTTGGATTTTGCGCACGATTTTGAATTTTTCAACTGTCAATTGGTCTTATCTATTAATGGAGGTCCTAATGTGTAAACATGCCAAATTTCATGTTTCTATCACCATCTGAAAGATTCTTAGTTCTTACTGGCCTTAGCCTCTACACTATAAAAATCATCTCTTCTAAATGGTCTCTCACGGCCATCCATTTCTTTCCATCTTCTATACACATCCCATTCTCTGGAACTATTACGAAATCTACCCATTCTTCGAGACTCCGACCTCTTTCTTTCATCATCTCCCCTTTTATATTCTTTTTTCTTCATCCTTCAAAATCGTCAAGCATTCCATTGCACTCGCTACCTCAAAATCAGTTGTATTATTCACATCATACTGAAAACCTAATGACTTATCAAATCTCATATCGGCTCTCAGTTGCTTCATTTTAGTTACTAAGTCTTCGTTAAAAGAACCCATATTCCTTCCACAAATGAGGAGGAATGTTTCTTAGAACTATTTTATGTAATGTAAAAAGTACATCCAAAGTAGCCAAAAAGTGTTTTTGGAGAGTCAGCTTTGAGCTGATTTAGTCCCCTTCTTACTCTATACACAAAAGTAACAATGATTCACCCGGATGTTTTTCTCTCACTCTCTAATTCGACTAATCGCTGAGCAGCGAGTTCATTAGGAGGCATCAGGAGTTAGGGGTATAGGCGTACGAGGCGGGGGGTCGGGGTCTTCAGCCCCCAAAAGGTCAGGGTAGCTTGAATATTCGGGCAATGACATCACAGATTCGGGGCAAAATGCTTGGTTCATTTTATTATCTTATTCTTGGATAGCTTACTGTATTCCGTGTGTTAGGAAATTGAGTAGTTAGGAAAACTGAGCAGTAACTAAATCTACCAGTAATATAACTAATTTTTAAATTTGACAATTGTGAAATCATAACAATAAGATCTTTGATTTTCTCAAGTGTTTGGGAAATTGGCCACCTGGTGGCGGAATGAGAATGATACAATCATAACACGACTCAGTTGAAACGTTAAAACCTGACTACATACGCAGCAGTGTTCATCTCATTTTCCCATAATATAGGTAGGTTATGAGCACCATCGCATCAATTTATACAGACAGATGTGTCATAATGTGCTCCATCTATGACAGTGCATAACACCACAGCATAATATTAAATAAAAGGTGGAATGTGTTTACAATGCTCTCTGGTAGCATCCTCAAAACTTACTTTTTGTTAGTAGCCTAGTGGAGAAATAAAAACAATGCAGGGCCTAATTTTTACATAACACTGACTAATAATTTTTCCAGTGTTTTGTTACCTGGTTGGCAGTTGAGATTAAATGCACAGGGCTGTTAACATTTATTTTTATGCTTAAAGTTTAGCGTCAGATATTTACACGATGTTTGCTGAGTGTAAATGACTTATTGTACCTATTTTAAAGCCTATTCTAACTTCTGTGTTTCAGAACGTCCACCACAATGTGTTGGAATCACAGGAAAAAGTGTTACCCTTGAAGTCGCGAAAGCGACCCTATCGCCATCGTTTCAAATGCCATGCAAATATGGAATTCTGAAAATGTACATTTGGACACCGTAGGTATAATTCGGGCAAATGTGTATCGGTACCACCCTTGAAAAAATTGGCCAGTACGCCCATGGTTAGGGTACAGTGGAGCCACTATTTAATTTACTAGAAACATCAAAAAATGAAAATCTTTTTTCTAAAGCCCTTTAATTGGTGAACTCAGTGATAACGGAAAAGAAGCAGACTCAAAAACTTCAGAATCTGCTTCGTCCCTTAAACTGCTGCTAATGCTCACCTGTAATTTATCTGGAGCTGAAGATGATTTGTATAAGTTTTTGCATGCCAATCTCGTTGACGCAGCTGGACCTACTTTCGGATTAGGAATGGGTTTTGAACGATAGGATGTCTTTCGCATGAAATCCTTTATCTTCTTCTGCAAACTCACGTTGAAAGTGACGACAAAATGAAATCATTTTACTCATATATATATATATATATATATATATATATATATATATTAGTGATGTAGCGGATGTCATTTTTTTCACATCCGCGGATGCGGATGCGGATGAGGATGTTTGATTTCAACATCCGCGGATGCGGATGAGGATGTTTGATTTCAACATCCGCGGATGCGGATGCGGATGTCTACATTTTCGTTATTTTTTAGGATATATTCGAGATTTGTTGTGTTTAACGTATATAATAAGTTATTATATATAGATAGAGCTGTAGCTATAATGTAGTATAATTGATTAATTGTACAATAATTGCTGTACTTTTCTCTGAACATATAAAATAATATCAAGCATCTAACTAATATAGAAATCAATTAGTGAATTCGTCTGCAAATAAATTCGTTATATTTTGTCGAGTTTCAGCCACAATTAGAAACCATAATTGTGTTACCAGGATGCGGGACGTGAACCCAACTCAAATGCACCCCACCGACCTCTTTCCCCAACCTCCACCCTTATAGAAAGAGATCTTTAATTAGCTTGATAACTATTTATATTAAGTTTAAAGTTTTATTAGGCATATTTATAAATGAGTAATTAAAATAAAGTAAACTAAGATGTTCATCGTTTAATGTTCAAACTTAATTATAGGAAGGTTATGCTTAAGGAACATTAATTTTTCTGCCTTTTCTGCTGCCAGTCTGTTTCTCTTTTCATCATATATTAATCCAGCACTGCTAAATAATCTCTCGCTTGGTACGTTTGTTGGAGGACAGGCTAAATGTTTCCTTGCAAGTTTACTCAAGTATGGATAGATATTCTGCGTATTTTTCCACTAACTAATAGGATTGTCACATGCAGCCAGGCGTTTTTCTTGGTGATAGCTCTCGATCTTTTACTACATCTTTTGACATCGCGTAGGTCTCGTCATCGCTGCTTGACTCAAGAAACTGAGGGAGAGATTCTGTGATAGATTTGCTCGTTGAAGGTGTTGGTTCTGTCACTGAAACTTTTATTCTTTTGGTGGGTGGCGAAGCGACAGATTCAAGAGATTGAAGCTCTTCAACTGCTTTGCCAAGTGATGATTTAACTCGTTCTAATGTACTAGGTGAAAATAACTTAGCTTTGTAACGTGGACTAAGTAGGTTGCAAGAGAGTAACTTCATACAAGAACAGCCTCTCGTCTTGTCGCTTGCATCACTTTTGCGCACAATGAACTAGTTCTATTAATATAGTAGAATTTGATAATTTCCGCTTATTAATGACGTTTTATCTCAACGGTCCACATCCGCACGACATCCGCAGTCCAAAGTGCGGATGCGGATGCGGACGCGGATGCAAGAAAATGTGCGGATGTTCCGCGGATGCGGATGCGGATGCGGATGTGACGTACATCACTAATATATATATATATATATGCGAACACCCCTTCCCCTCAAAAGAGAAAAAGTCGAACGATTAAAAAGGAACTAATGAAACGAAATGGAGAGAGTATTTGATTGACGGCAATTATTGTATTTAATACCACTGTATTAAATGTTTGTCGGTTGATAAACTTTATTATGTTTAGGCTGTGTGCTTTATTATATCTAAATATCTATCAGGAATTATTCGTCTGGCTGTGGATTTCGGATTCGACTCTCACCTTACGTCAGTTGCACTTTTATAACCTTCAACTAGTACTTTCGTAGAAGATAATAATGCTTAAATATTCTGACGAGGGATAAAGACGACGTAGTTTAATTTAAATATGTAAATTTATTGAAGAAGAATTATTACCTGACTCATCTTGAATTTTTCAAATTACTATTTAATAGCAGATTACTTATAACTCTCTCTCTATACCAGAATACCAGAGTTGATGTCTGAATCAATATTCAATGACGAAGATACAAATCAGGGATAATATTAGAAGCTTAACACTGCTTCCAATCAAGCAGAATTTAAAAGTGCTAATTCATCCCGAGAAGACAAAGAGGAATGAAAAGGAGATAAGAATGATTGGCACTAAAAAATTAGGTATAATATGATACATTCAATTATACCGACCTTAATCTGCTCTCCAGCTTCTTTGTCTCCTCCTTTTATAGAAACGAATCCTTAAGGGAATGGTACTTGAGAAGGGGGAAATATTTAATGTGTAAAAAGATTCTTAAGAAAGAAAGTGCGTATGAGTTTTTCTCTCTCTCTCTCTCTAAATAAATATATACATTTAACTGCAATGACCACGCAGTATATTAATGTATAGAAACGACGTAAATATAGAGGAGCGTTCTGCACACGAGGAAGAGAAATAACGAACAAATGAAAAATGAGGTGAACCGCGCGGGAAACGAACCCAGGATCTTCCGATTGCCGGTCAGATGCGCTATCCATTACACCACGGACCTCGACAGTCAGAAGTCGAAATTCTCCTACATAGGGCAGAAACCAATGCCCTGAGAGGGCACCCTCGCAAATCGTGAATATGTACATTTAACTGCAATGACCACGCAGTATATTAATGTATAGAAACGACGTAAATATAGAGGAGCGTTCTGCACACGAGGAAGAGAAATAACGAACAAATGAAAATGAGGTGAACCTTCCCGGGCGGTTCACCTCATTTTTCATTTGTTCGTTATTTCTCTTCCTCGTGTGCAGAACGCTCCTCTATATTTACGTCGTTTCTATATATTATATATATATATATATATTATTATTATATATATATATATTATCTAAATAAATAAATTAAAAATAAAATAATATATATATATATATAGAATAGAAACGACATAAGTGTTAAGGAACGTTTCTGCACACAGGAGGAGAGATAACGAATAATGAAAAATGAGGCGAACCGCCCAGGAATCGAACCCAGGGCCTTCCAATTGCCGGTCGGACGCTCTACCATTATGCTACGGACCTCACTCAATCACAAATCGAAATTCTCCCACAAAGGGCAGAAACCAATGCCCTGAGAGGGCACCCCTCGCAAATCGTGAATATGCGCATATAACTGCAATGACCGCGCAGTAATATAAATGAATAGAACGACATAAGTGTTAAGGAACGTTTCTGCACACGAGGAGGAGAGATAACGAATAATGAAAAATGAGGCGAACCGCCCAGGAATCGAACCCAGGGCCCTTCCAATTGCCGGTCGGACGCTCTACATTATGCTACGGACCTCACTCAATCACAAATCGAAATTCTCCCACAAAGGGCAGAAACCAATGCCCTGAGAGGGCACCCTCGCAAATCGTGAATATGCGCATATAACTGCAATGACCGCGCAGTATATAAATGAATAGAAACGACATAAGTGTTAAGGAACGTTTCTGCACACGAGGGGAGAGATAACGAATAATGAAAAATGAGGCGAACCGCCCAGGAATCGAACCCAGGGCCTTCCAATTGCCGGTCGGACGCTCTACCATTATGCTACGGACCTCACTCAATCACAAATCGAAATTCTCCCACAAAGGGCAGAAACCAATGCCCTGAGAGGGCACCCTCGCAAATCGTGAATATGCGCATATAACTGCAATGACCGCGCAGTATATAAATGAATAGAAACGACATAAGTGTTAAGGAACGTTTCTGCACACGAGGAGGAGAGATAACGAATAATGAAAAATGAGGCGAACCGCCCAGGAATCGAACCCAGGGCCTTCAATTGCCGGTCGGACGCTCTACCATTATGCTACGGACCTCACTCAATCACAAATCGAAATTCTCCCACAAAGGGCAGAAACCAATGCCCTGAGAGGGCACCCTCGCAAATCGTGAATATGCGCATATAACTGCAATGACCGCGCAGTATATAAATGAATAGAAACGACATAAGTGTTAAGGAACGTTTCTGCACACGAGGAGGAGAGATAACGAATAATGAAAAATGAGGCGAACCGCCCAGGAATCGAACCCAGGGCTTCCAATTGCCGGTCGGACGCTCTACCATTTGCTACGGACCTCACTCAATCACAAATCGAAATTCTCCCACAAAGGGCAGAAACCAATGCCCTGAGAGGGCACCCTCGCAATCGTGAATATGCGCATATAACTGCAATGACCGCGCAGTATATAAATGAATAGAAACGACATAAGTGTTAAGGAACGTTTCTGCACACGAGGAGGAGAGATAACGAATAATGAAAAATGAGGCGAACCGCCCAGGAATCGAACCCAGGGCCTTCCAATTGCCGGTCGGACGCTCTACCATTATGCTACGGACCTCACTCAATCACAAATCGAAATTCTCCACAAGGGCAGAAACCAATGCCCTGAGAGGGCACCCTCGCAAAATCGTGAATATGCGCATATAACTGCAATGACCGCGCAGTATATAAATGAATAGAAACGACATAAGTGTTAAGGAACGTTTTCTGCACACGAGGAGGAGAGATAACGAATAATGAAAATGAGGCGAACCGCCCAGGAATCGAACCCAGGGCCTTCCAATTGCCGGTCGGACGCTCTACCATTATGCTATGCGCATATAACTGCGCGGTCATTGCAGTTATATGCGCATATTCACGATTTGCGAGGGTGCCCTCTCAGGGCATTGGTTTCTGCCCTTTGTGGGAGAATTTCGATTTGTGATTGAGTGAGGTCCGTAGCATAATGGTAGAGCGTCCGACCGGCAATTGGAAGGCCCTGGGTTCGATTCCTGGGCGGTTCGCCTCATTTTTCATTATTCGTTATCTCTCCTCCTCGTGTGCAGAAACGTTCCTTAACACTTATGTCGTTTCTATTCATTTATATACTGCGCGGTCATTGCAGTTATATGCGCATATTCACGATTTGCGAGGGTGCCCTCTCAGGGCATTGGTTTCTGCCCTTTGTGGGAGAATTTCGATTTGTGATTGAGTGAGGTCCGTAGCATAATGGTAGAGCGTCCGACCGGCAATTGGAAGGCCCTGGGTTCGATTCCTGGGCGGTTCGCCTCATTTTTCATTATTCGTTATCTCTCCTCCTCGTGTGCAGAAACGTTCCTTAACACTTATGTCGTTTCTATTCATTTATATACTGCGCGGTCATTGCAGTTATATGCTATATATATATATATATATATATATATATATATATAATAACATTGGTCTTAAAGTCCTGTATATCGATAAATAAGTATGTCTGTTAGTGTAACAGACATACTTATTTATCGATATATCGTGTCATGTGATTCATGTTGTAGTGTGACTCATTCTATCCGTTTGTTGATGTCGCATTTTGTTCTCTCGATATTTACTGTTTTGTGAAGTCATTTTGTGTGTTTTGTCGCATTTTGTGCATTTAATAAATAATGGCTACTGTTGAAGAACAACGTGTGTGTATAAAATTTTGCGTTAAGCTGGGCAAGACTGCTTCTGAAACCCATGCCATGGTGAACACAGCATTTGGCAATGACGCCTTAAGTCGGACAACCACTTTTGCGTGACACAAGCGCTTTAAGGAAGGCCGAACGTCGACGGAGGACGATGCAAAGGTGGGACGACCTTCCACTTCAAGAATTTTACAGAAACTAATCTACAGAAGCTAAGGCTAACAAAAACCCTAAGATCCACTCTAAGGTTAGCCCGAGACTCATCCTCGACCACCACCCCCAGAGCTCCTGTTGCTAATTGTTTTATTATTTTAAACAAAGTTCCTATTTTTAAAATGCCTATCTAAACGGGTTTTTAAACATATTAACGCTGGTAGAGTTCCCGATGGCGCGGGAAGATTATTCCATTTATCAATCACTTTAAACGTAAAAACGTTTTTAGCGATGTTAGTAATGAAACGTCTGCCACGCAACTTAAATCCGTTAATACGAGTATTGCTATTATCGAAAGTGAACAGTTTGTCAAAATTTACGTTATCGATTTTATTAACGATTTTTAAAACCTCAATAAGCTCCCCCCTTAATCTCCTAGTTTCGAGTGAATGCAAGTCTAACACTTTAATCCTATCTTCGTAAGACTTGTTGCGCAATGACGGAATTAGTTTCGTGGCACGACGCTGAACCCTTTCCAACCTATCAATATCCTCACGCAAATACGGGCACCAAAACTGAACGGCATATTCTAAATGAGGCCTGACTAGGGACTTGTAAAAGGGCAATATAATATTCTTCGATTTAAATTTGAAATTACGCGCTATGAAGCCTAAAATCCTATTAGCTTTTGCGCAAGACTCCAGGCACTGGTTCCTAACTTTTAAATCCTTAGATACGCGTACGCCTAAATCTACTTCCTCGTCAACGCTCGCTAACTGTCTATTGTCCATCGTGTGCGTGTAATTATTGTTACGAGAACCTATATGCAAAACTTTACATTTGTCTACGTTAAATTGCATCTGCCACTTATCCGTCCACTCCATAATCCTATTTACATCGTCTTGGAGCCTATTTCTATTGTCCACGTTCACAACTTTACCGCCTATTTTAGTATCGTCCGCGAATTTTAACACGTTACTGGTCAAGCCTACATCTATGTCGTTAATGTAGATTACGAATAGCAGTGGGCCTAACACTGAACCCTGAGGGACACCGCTACCTACATCCAACCACCCCGATTCACTACCATTAATAACGACCCTCTGTTTTCTAGCACGAAGCCATTCCTCTAACCAGTTAGTTACCTGACCGCGTATATCGTGCGCTGTAACCTTTGCAATTAATCTTCTATGCAGAACTGTATCGAACGCTTTTTTAAAGTGTAAATAAATAACGTCAGCCGCTCTATGCCTATCGTATTCGCGCATATTTCGTTATAAAACTCTAACAAATTAGTTAAACAAGATTTATGGCGTCGAAACCCATGCTGACTACTATTAATCAAATCTCGACTTTCTAAGTGATCGACGATTCGGTCCCGAACTACGGATTCCAAAAGTTTACCAACAATTGACGTTAAGCTAATAGGCCTATAATTGCTAGCTACTGTGCGGTCAACTTCTTTAAAAATGGGCGTAACGTTAGCTAATTTGAAGTCTTCAGGAATAATCCCCGCTTACAGTGACTTATTAAAATTTTTTGTTAAGGGACCTACTATAACGTCTTTCAAATCTTTCAAATATCTAGGATAAGGCGCGTCACGGCCTGGAACACCTTGCTAACTTTTAGCTTATCGATATAATGCGCAATCTCACCCTCGTAAACAGTTATATCATTCAAAATAGTGTCGCTACTAAATGGAACGATATCGTCAACGTCGGGGCCATTATTTACGTCTTCTACGGTAAAAACTGTCGCAAAAAAGTTGCTAAAAATACCCGCCATCGCCTGAGCGTTGGAAGCCAAAGCGCCGTTAGCGTCCACGAGAGGGCCTATGTTATCTTTTATCGGCTTACGATTATTGATGTAGTCAATAAACTTTTGGGGATTATGTTTACTATCCGCAACTATAAGTATCTCTAAATTACGCTTAGCATTCCTAACAGATCTTTTAACCTGACGTCTAAGCTCGATATATCTATTAAAGTTACCGTGCCATTGCGCTTATTAAGTCTATACGCTCTGTTACGCTCGTTTATGAACTCGCCTATTTCCCTAGTCCACCACTTGGGTCTACCATGATTTCTAACGCGCTTGGGCCTACGAGGAATAAACTCCCTTTCAATATTCATAAAACTTTCTTTAAACGCCTCCTAATGAAAATTTGCGTCATTACCCATAAATAAATTATCCCAGTCCACTACTGTCCACTCCTGTCCGCAAAACTATCAAAATTAGCCCTACAGAAATCGGGGACTTCTATTACGTAACTATCCTTACTGTTTTCTATCAATAGCTTAAACCTAATAATTTGGTGATCGCTACATCCCAAACTCTCCCCTACTTTTAAACCTTCGACTATATTATCGTCGTTCGTCATCACCACGTCTTAGATATTGTCACCGCGCGTTGGTTCGGTAACCGTCTGTCCCAAGAAATTATCTTCCATAAACTCAGTCTCAGACCCTCGTCATTACCAGTAAACGCGTTGGTTCGGTAACCATCCGTCCCAAGAAATTATCTTCCATGAACTCAGTCTCAAACTTTCGTCATTACCAGTAAAAGTCTCGTAATTAACATTAGGGCAGTTAAAGTCTCCGACAATTATACTATCCCGATTATTAATAAAGTTACCAACAAGCGAGTAAAATCTAGTATCGGTATCGAGTGGTTGAACGGGAGGTCTATAAACAACAACAAAATTAAAGCTAATACTACGCGCCCTAACTTCAACACATAACGCATTAATTGCTGCCGGAAAATCTATCTTAACCTCGATAGCCCTAAGGGAATTATGAATGTAAGCAAAACGCCGCCACCAATCCTACGTAACCTATCATTAGTAAAAAGTTTAAAACCCGCTATATGAAGTTCCCCCAAGTCCCGAGTCACGGTATTTAACCACGTTTCGGTTATAGCAACTATATCGTAGTTCCCGGAATAAATTATCGCCTTAAATTTGTTCAATTTATTTCTAATACTACGCGCGTTACAATAAAAGACGTTTAAATTATTTTTTACCACGGATCGGCGTTTTAAACTATTTTTCATGTCGGGCCGGCGTTTCCCGGACCCACAACGTTTAAAGAAGGCTTCAACCGATACAGCATTCGAACGTTCTCATCGATTAACCTACCTAGCCGAGCATTCCCTATTTCATTGAAATGCACCTCATCTTTTATAAAAAGGCTAGGATCACTAAATTCTGAACACAGCTTTACGAAGGGTACATTTTCCTCAGCACAAATCTCTTCTAGTTTAATATTCAAAAATATTGTTTTTGACTTAATCCTAAGACCCAAACTGTACCTAGGGGTAATACCTAAAACTAAAGACCTATCTGACCTTGCCTTCAGGGACCTAGTTAACTTCCTATATCTCTCCAAAAGGTCAGGCACTCTCGTATCGGGCCTACACGAGTCGTTGCTCCCTACCATCGTCACCAACATCGAGTGACGGGAGGCAACATCAATCCTATCTATTTTGTCTCTAATTCTGTCAACCCTGGCCCCTGGTAGAGAGACCCTCCTCCTCTTGGTTGGATTCCGTTCAACGAACTCCTTATCCATATGGTGCACAAAAGAGTCTCCAATGAAAATAGTTTCCCCCTCGTTCACATCCCTATCCAACTGGGCGAAAGGATTCGAAACCTCGATAGGGGGGGAATTCCTATCACCTAGCGTACGTGGCCTAGCTCCACCCTTAACTTCTCTAAATCCCTCCCCGTCTACTAATCTCGGACCCCTTCCTCAACTCTGTCTAACCTTCCCGATAAGCTACCTATACTAGAAACTATGTTCCTCACCTCACCCTTCAAATTACTAACGTCTTCAATGTTAGTATAGGTTCGGCCTTCGTCAACTGTAACCTTACCCCTGCCCTCATCAAGCGTTGCAAGTCTTTCCGTCACCTCGCGTACACTACGTTTTATATCAAGTATCTCTTCCCTTAAATCACAAAAGAAACAAGCCGATCTCTCGGTAATCGCCATAGGACCACCGTTATAATCCTTAAACTCCGTATACCACCGATTGACCCCACACCTAGCACACGACGCTTTCTGCGACGGCATCGCGCAAGTTAAATTAGTTAACGTTTATAACCGTCACAAGTTTAAGTTAAATTAAGCCGGCACGCTATGAAAACTTCTAAACACTGTTGCTTGTGTTCCTGAAATGATTCGCGGAACCGTAGACTGACAGTCAGGGAAGTCGCAGACGAAATGGACATTTCGATAGGATCATGCCACACGGTACTCAGAGAAAATTTGGGGATGCGTCATGTGTCAGCCAAACTTGTGCCACGACTCTTGACTGCCGAGCAGAAAGAGCAATGGGTGTTGTGTCTCAAGACCTCCTTCAACGTGCCAATGTTGATGAAAATTTTCTTAGAAACATCGTTACTGGTGACGAGACGTGGGTGTACACGTATGACGTTGAAAGAAAACAGCAGTCATCGCAGTGGAAGTGCGCGACGTCCCCGAGACCGAAAAAAGCACGGCAAGTCCGACCGAATGTGAAGGCAATGCTGGTCGTTTTTTTTCGATTACTACGGACTCGTTCATTACGAATTCGTCCCTAGAGGTCAGACAGTTAACTAACAGTTTTATTTAGAAATACTGAAGCGCGTGGATGTTGCACCATGACAATGCGCCCGCACACACAGTGTTCTCGATTCAGCAGTACCTGGCGAAGCACAACGTCGTAGTCGTTCCCCAGCCCCCGTATTCTCCAGATTTGTCCTCGGCAGACTTTTTTCGTTTCCCCAAACTTAAATAGGTAGCGACCCGTGGATCGGGTTACACGTAAAGCTGTAGGTCCTCTCCTTCATATGATCTTAGATGTTGTGAAGGAGGTTAAACAACCACATCATTACAGTACCTTATATTCATCTCGAATTCGTGGTAGCTGGTATGCGAACCTATAAACTTACCCACTTGTCCAGAGGTGCAATATAGAATGAAATTGGTACAGTAATTGGCTTTGCAAGGTCCTGTTTCACTGTTCAGATGATGGATAACACGAGTCACAGTATTTAAAGAAGTCTAATTTAAAAGCGAAATATCTTCACCTGATGTTACTTCTGAAATATCTTAATTCTACTTAGATAAAATAAGCTCCGTTATTTTAATACCAGGGTGACCGGTAGCTCAGTGTTTACGGTGACCGACTCTAACGAGTGAGGCTCTGCTATATTTCCGCCTCGTGAGTTGGGTTGAGTTGGCCGTTTATTCTCTTAATGCTCGGACTAAAGATGACCCTCGGAGCACACCCAACCCCACATCGTGGGAAAATGATGAGTTTCCTGGCTGTTACCTTTATTTTTATCACTAATTATCGCCTTAAAATAAAATTTTGATTCGCCCTTTATTATCGTTCACTGCGCAAAAAGCTATTCTTTCAGTAAAAATCATATTCAATTTGTATTCTCTTTAATTATTCACTCTCAAGTGTAATAATTTAAAAAAATTATTTTTAAAATTCTAATGATTCAGTTAAAGGCAAGTAGAGGCTTCATTTATTGCTTTGTATTGTGCCACCGAGGCGCATATATATATATATATATATATATATATATATATATATATATATATGGGAATGAACTCAGAATGGTTCCCTGAGGTTTTTTATGATACACACAGACCGTGCATGGAACAAGGAACTCTTCTAGGATAATTAAATCTACTATAGTCCGAATAAATAATGGTAAATGACAAATACCATAGTTTTTCTTTTTTCATGATGCTAGCTCGACGTGGGCAATGGGTTACTCGCAAAGAGGTCCCAAAAATATAGCTTCCCTCACCAGCTATCTGCAAAGCAGATAGGATCCAGCTTTGGGACAGGATCTAGGGTTTAAAGCAGCCTAGCCCAGCTACATTTAGAACCTCAATATAAGCAAAAGACTCGCTGCCTTCACGTCAGATTGAATACATCAAAGAAAAAGGGGTAACTATTATATTTTTAGTCAAAAACCAAAACTTAAACCTCAACTGGCAGAATTGAGCGTCCACTTTTCAAGGCACATAACATGTCCGTTTCAAGATGGGAATGAACTCAGAATGGTTCCCTGAGGTTTTTTTATGATACACACAGACCGTGCATGGAACAAGAAACTTTCTAGGATAATTAAATCTACTATAGTCCGAATAAGTAATGGTAAATGACAAATACCATAGTTTTTTTTTTTCATGAAGCTAGCCCGACGTGGGCAACGGGTTACTCGCAAAGAGGTCCCTAAAATATAGCTTCTCACCAGCTATCTGCAAAGCAAGTAGGATCCAGCTTTGGGACAGGATCTAGGGTTTAAAGCAGCCTAGCCCAGCTACATTTAGAACCTCAATATAAGCAAAAGACTCGCTGCCTTCACGTCAGATTGAATACATCAAAGAAAAAGGGGTAACTATTATATTTTTAGTCAAAAACCAAAACTTAAACCTCAACTGGCAGAATTGAGCGTCCACTTTTCAAGGCACATAACATGTCCGTTTCAAGATGGGAATGAACTCAGAATGGTTCCCTGAGGTTTTTTATGATACACACAGACCGTGCATGGAACAAGAAACTTTTCTAGGATAATTAAATCCACTATAGTCCGAATAAGTAATGGTAAATAACAAATACCATAGTTTTTCTTTTTCATGATGCTAGCCCGACGTGGGCAACGGGTCACCCGCAATTATCCTAGAAGAGTTCCTTGTTCCATGCACGGTCTGTGTGTATCATAAAAAACTTCAGGGAACCATTCCGAGTTCATTCCCATATATATAACACTGGGGAACAAATTTCAACTTTTTGTCTATTGAATTAGATTTGACAGTTAGTTCTAGGTAAGTTGGGTGCGCTGAGCACGAATTTTTACTCGGTTTTGCTCTATCAGGTCCTGATTTTGCTCAACACCCCTCCTCTTTCGTCGTATTCATAAAAAGGTTTTTTCTCAATACTCGCTAAGTCTTTTTGCAGTTACACATTATGCAACTAGGTTTTTATCTAGGTATTTGTACCTATTGTTATGGTATTGTTGTATTATGTATATTTTTATATGTAACACCCTAAAAATATTTTAATTTTGTCATTTTTAACCCATTTTAATATTAGTAAATTAAGCTAAAAATATCATAGAATTCTAAAATTTTCTCGAGCGTTCCTGTTCTCTGTAGAGTATTCTAGAAGGACAACTAAAATATATAAAAGCGACTCGTTTCCAGAGTTAATCAGTCAATTCAATCAGTCAGTCAGTCAGTCAGTCAGTTGAGTTAGTTAATTAAGTTTGGGCATTAACATAATTTTGAATTGGCATATGATTTAGTGAGTAATTTTGTCATCGTGATTTAATATAGTTGATTTAATTAGACGTAATTTATATTGTACCTACTCATCCGTGTTTCTAGTTTAATTTCATAGATTGTAAGTATCTATTTCATAATAAGTACCTATTTAAACTAATTTTTGTGTTTATATTTCAGATTTTCTTAAATTTTATGAATTAAGGGCTTTAAATACCTTTACAAATTGGCAGAACAATCAAGCAATATGTCATCAAGCACTAGAAAGTTCAAATGCAAAAACAACCCTGATTCCTTCTGTTATATATGTGGAAATTTTACACTTCCACATCAACGAGCAAATATAACTGACTTCGTAAAAAGAGCTGACTTAGCTTATTTTGGCATAAAACTGGGGGACCAAGATAAATCGTGGGCTCCACATAAAGCCTGCACTATATGCATTGAAAGACTGCGACATTGGACGAATGGTTCGGATTCAAAAATACCTTTTGGAGTTCCGATGGTAAGTTTATGATTTCATAAAACTACGTAATTTAATCACTAGTATACTGTAACTTACCTAAATGTAATTGTAACTTAGGTACATAAACAAAAATTTACAGAAAATGTTTATAAGAATCTCAAATATTGCATAAGGTTGAAACACATAGAAATGTTAAATGTTTGGGTGATAACTTTTGATAAAATTCATAAAAACAAGTCTCTCGTCGCTTTTGTTAACGCTTTACAATTTTTTTTCCATATCAGGTGTGGCGAGAGCCTACTAACCACGAGACCGATTGCTACCTTTGCTTTGTCAAGACTTCGGGCTTCACTAAGAAAAATAAACATTGTATCGAGTACCCAAATTTCGACACCGCGATACGACCTGTGCTACATTCAAATGAGATCCCCATTCCAAAATTTAAGGGTCTGCCAACTCAAGAATTAGTTGAAGATGTTCCTGAAAATATTGTTATGCACTTTGAGGAGTCAGACACCGATTTTGACCCCAGCGTATTTGAAAGTCAAAACGATCCGCAAAAGTTTAACCAGGCCGAGTTGAATGATCTTGTAAGGGATCTAAATTTGCCAAAAAAGGCTGCGGAAATTTTAGCTTCAAGACTTAAAGAGAAAAACTTGCTTACTTCAAACACATACATTTCATTTTACAGAAAAAGAGAAGAAGAACTTGTTAAATATTTTAGAACAGAGGATAGTTTAGTATATTGCTGCGACATAGTTGGTTTGTTAAAGAAGATGGGGGTTGAGTCTTACGATGCAAATGATTGGCGCTTGTTTTAGACAGTTTGAAAAGAAGTCTTAAGTGTGTGTTGTTGCATAATGGCAATCTATACGGCTCGATACCGATTGGGCACTCAACAAAATTAAAAGAAAAGTATGAACATATAGAAAAGGTTTTAAATCTTATCAAATATAGGGAGCACGAGTGGATCATATGTGTTGACTTAAAAATGGTTAATTTTCTGCTAGGACAACAAGGAGGGTATACTAAATATCCCTGCTTCCTTTGCTTATGGGACAGCAGAGCCAAGGAAGAACATTATTTCAAACAAATCTGGCCAGCACGAACATCACTTACTGTCGGAGAAAAAAACGTAATTAATCCACTTTTAGTGAGCAGAGATAAAATCATATTTCCTCCTCTGCATATAAAACTAGGCCTCATTAAACAATATGTAAAAGCTTTAGATACGAACGGCGAGTGTTTCAAATACATAACTTCAAAATTTCCAAGTTTAAGTTATGAAAAAATCAAGGCGGGAATTTTCGACGGTCCACAAATAAGAACAATGATTAAAGACAGCAATTTTCCTAATGTCATGAATGAACGCGAAAAAAATGGCTGGTTCTCATTCGTGGACTTGATAGAAAACTTTTTAGGCAATTATAGGGTAGATAACTACGAAGAAATCGTAAAAAACTTTTAAGGGACTACAAAGAGTTAGGTTGCAATATGAGCATAAAAATGCATTTTTTGAATAGCCATCTTGACCAATTTCCAAGTAATTTAGGTGATGTACTGTAAGTGACGAACAAGGGGAGAGATTCCACCAAGATATAAAAATTATGGAGGAACGGTACCAAGGCCGCTGGGATTCCCACATGATGGCTGATTACTGCTGGTGCTTGAAAAGAGACCTGCCATCAACAAGCAAATACGCTAGAAAGTCTTACAAAAGAAAATTTTTGCCACAGTGAAAGCTTCATATCTGTTTTTTTTTTATTTTAAGTCATTTCTATCGTTATAATGTAATTTTACTGTAGTTTGAACTGCTTGTATTCATGAAACTTGAAAAAAAAATTTAACACATGACTTAATTTTTTAGTCCTAATTTGAAAAATCTGGAAAATGGCACATAGGCTGTCGACAAGAATCAGGACCTGATAGAGCCAAACCGAGTTGAAATTCGTATTCAGCGCACCCAAATTACCTAGAATCAAGTGTCAGATATCATTCAATAAAATACGTGTTGCCCAGTGATAATATATATATATATATAAGAAATATTTTTAAATCTGGTTAATCTATATTATAATGGAGGTAAGTGCGATATATATACGTAACCAAAATAAAACTATAGAAAAGAACGCAATCATGAAAATCTTAAGCTTCACATTTGAGCTCATTGTATCAAGATTTGTGAAGCTTTAGATTTTCATGGCTGCGTTCTTTTCTATAGTTTTATTGACCAAATAATGGAACCGACAGTAATTGGGAAGGCAGCCATGGAAATCTTGAGCTTCACATTGTGTCAAGAAGATTTGTGAAGCTTAAGATTTTTATGACTATAGTTTTATTGACAAAATAATTGAACCCCCAGTAATTGGGGGGGCCGCAGGCTCCCCAGTTACTGTCAATTCAATTATTTGGTTAATAAAACTATAGAAAAGAACGCAATCATGAAAATCTTAAGCTTCACATTTGAGCTCATTGTATCAAGATTTGTGAAGCTTTAGATTTTCATGGCTGCGTTCTTTTCTATAGTTTTATTGACCAAATAATTGAACCGACAGTAATTGGGGCTCCGCAGGCACCCCAATTACTGACGACCAAGGTGAGAGGGATAGGGATGATGTTCAAAATAAAATACGCCGTAGGCCCACAATTCGATTCGGTTTGGGCCGAATGCCCAAGTACCGCAGATCTGCGAAATCGGGGCGTAGCGCCGATCTTTTGCTGAAAGTCCTGACAGAAAGAAATGAAAAGGGAGTATTTGTTGACAATTATGTCTACAAGGAGATTCTTCAGTAATGAAATAAAGATTCTTTTTTATATTTTATAACAGGAAATAATACCTCGAGGTAAGAAAATTCATTTCCCAGATGAAGTAATTGGCCGAGGGCTCCAAGCCTTCCGCAGGAAATAGCAAAAACTGCCCGTAGGGCGGTACTTTTGCTAGTATACCGGGTGTACATAAAGTCAGGATCTATTTTTGTGAAGCATTTGGAAATTATATGGAATTCAATCATAAAATGATAAAGTGGTAACATTTATTAAATAATTAAGAGTAGGATTCGACGTGACGCCCATCAGTATCCCTGCACAGCTCAAATCGTTCCGCAGCATTTCTAAACACATTCTGGAGCATTTCCGGGGTTATGTTATCTGCAGCAGTTCGTATACGTGTACGTAAGTTTTCAAGACTCGTAATCTTCGTCTGATAGACGTGCGATTTGATAAAGCCCCATGCAAAGAAATCTAAAGGGGTTAAATCTGGTGATGTCGCTGGCCAAGGTCTGTTGCTTCCGCGTCCGATCCAGCGATTTGAAAAACGTCCATTTAGATAATCCTGAACAATTTTGGCATAGTGACAAGGAGCACCATCATGTTGATAGACGACGGGGATAGGATTGTTAGTACCGTCGTCTATCAACATGATGGTGCTCCTTGTCACTATGCCAAAATTGTTCAGGATTATCTAAATGGACGTTTTCCAAATCGCTGGATCGGACGCGGAAGCAACAGACCTTGGCCAGCGAGATCACCAGATTTAACCCCTTTAGATTTCTTTGCATGGGGCTTTATCAAATTGTACGTCTATCAGACGAAGATTACGAGTCTTGAAAACTTACGTACACATATACGAACTGCTGCAGATAACATAACCCCGCAAATGCTCCAGAATGTGTTTAGAAATGCTGCGGAACGATTTGAGCTGTGCAGGGATACTGATGGGCGTCACGTCGAATCCTACTCTTAATTATTTAATAAATGTTACCACTTTATCATTTTATGATTGAATTCCATATAATTTCCAAGTGCTTCACAAAAATAGATCCTGACTTTATGTACACCCTGTATATTAATTTAGAATTCAATATGTCACTAATTCAGTAGCGAAGACATGAATATAAAATACTCGATTCTCTTTTCAAAAAAATAATGTATAAGTTTTAGAAACAACTCTCAAGAGAAATTAACAGGTTTTCTGTATTAGAAATTAATTTTCAAAGTCTCAGGAAGTATTTGCAAAGTCTTCATAAAGAAGACGATGAGATTGCATTATATGATAATATTCAGAGTAACAATAATTTCGACTTCGCTTGTTTTGAGAGACTGTACGCTCAGGTTGAACAAAAATAATCTTTATGTACTCGTATATAAGTACAGTTATTGCAGTCAGGATATAGAATTTTCACTTGTATTAAGGTACGTTTACACTATTGTTAAAAAAATCAACAATCAACAGTCAATAATTAAGAAGATGATTGTTGACTGTTGCAGACATGTCAACTCTCACGGTTTTTCCGTGATATTCATGGATTTTAAGTTTAATAATAATAATAATAATATAACAACAACAACAACAACAACAACAACAATAATAATAATAATAAAATCGGGGGAGAATGAGAAATCTCACGGATTTTCATACTTCAAGGTTGACGTCTCTGCTGTTGATAGACTGTTTTCATTCTTGTCGACTTGGTAGTATAAAAATGGAGACGGAGAAGCAAGTAGTGTGTGCCGCAGCGTTTATAGTGATAAATTCATTAAGTGACAGGAGAAAGAAACAGCGACAGTGGGCCAGAAATTTTCTTAGAAAGAGAGAAGAACAAGGAGTATATCGTTCACTTTTAAATGATTTGGTAATTGAAAACAGGATAGGGTATAAGAATTTTGTGCGTATGTTACCCAAAGATTTTGAAATACTGCTAACAATGGTGGCTCCAGTGATAGTGAAAAACTATACTACTGTAAGTTCCGAAAGGCGATTTCATCAGCCAAGAGTCTAGCAGTAACGTTAAGATTTTTGGCTACAGGTGATAGCTAGAGCAGTTCGGCGCCGCTGATTGGGAGACCCTTAGGCAGTACTTCTTTGATTTCCCATGGAATGATTACTGCTTCCGTGACCGGGGCCCTTCTGGGTATGCTGAGCGCATCACAGAGGTGATTCTCTAGGGCACTGAGGCGTACATTCCATATTCTATTCCTACTACTAATGCAAAAAACCTTGACTTAACTTTACTTGTAATCCTATCCGCAACAGAGAGGAGGCTTTCAGAAGGTACCATCGCCATCCAACTCCTGACTCTCACTCAGCTTATATTTCTGTCCGGAATCGTGCAAAATCTGTTCTTCGACTCCCCCAAAATTCCTTCATCCGACAAAAATGTGAAAATCTATCCAATTCTAATTGCTCTCGCTCTTTCTGGCATCTAGCTAAGAACCTCTTCAACAACTTTACTTCCTCTTCTTTCCCTCCTCTTTTCCATTCCGACAGCACAGTTGCCATCTTTTCTCCTGATAAAGCTGAACTCTTCACTCAAACTTTCGCTTACAATTCAACCCTGGACGACTCCTGTGCTGTTCTTCCATCTCTTCCCCCATCTGACCTTATTATATCTGAAATTAGAATCTCTTCTAAAGATGTTTTTTCTGCCCTATCTGGACTCAACTCTAGGAAGGCGTATGGTCCTGACGGTGTTCCTCTTGTTGTTCTTAAGAACTGTGCTTCTGTGCTGACACCCTGCCTAGGCAAACTCTTTCGTCTTTGTCTCTCATTTGGTACTTTTTGCTGGAACTGGAAGTTCGCTTTCATTCAGCGATCTTCTTGCATATCTCTCTGACTCTTGGTCATCCTCCTTTCGGGATTTTGGTGAAACATTTGCTATTGCGCTGGACATATCTGAAGCTTTTGATAGAGTCTGGCACAAATCTTTAATTTCGAAACTGCCCTCCTTCAGTTTCTATCCTTCTATCTGTGCCTTCATCTCTAATTTCCTTTCTGGCCGATCTATAGCTGCAGTTGTAGATGGCCACTGTTCTTCTTCTAAAGCCATTAACAGTGTGTTCCTCAGGGTTCTGTCCTGTCACCCTCTTTTCCTTTTATTTATTAATGATCTTTTAATTCGCACTTCCTGTCCTATTCACTCTTATGCCGATGATTCCACTCTTCACTTCTCCACTCGCTTTCCAAAGCGTCCCTCACAACAGTCACTTCATGATTCACGTAGGACGGCTATAGGACACCTCAGGGCCTGGTTAAGGTTAGGGGGGGGGCCCTACGCCAAGGGCTCAAGGAGCCTCAAGGAGCCTCAAGCTCATCATTAACACTATAATGTAGCTTGTTGAATATGTGTGATCTTAAAATGCACAATAATTTTAAAAAATATATGTACACATACAGTATAAAATGTGTGCATGCATGAGACAAAAATGTAAAACGAAATGAAGTACACAAAAGATTACGGCATGAGTACATCATACAGCTACAGATATTTTACTGGACCAGACACAGTGTACACTAAACATACCGACAATAAATCTGCAAACTGTTGTAGGTCTATCCATAATAATAAAAAAATTTGGAAGTCCTAGAAAATTAAGCCTGTGGTTTCTTTCTAGCGGCACTTTTTTCTGATTATGTTCTAGTCTAACACTGTCACTGTGTCTGACAAAATGAAATACACCTCTAACATTTCTAATAATAGTTTTATTCACAGTAACTCAAATTTTTATAGAAATCACTTACAATGGCTTACAAATTTATTGACAATATAATCAAAATAAAATGTTGAAACTGACTCCTCCTTACACAAAAGTTTTTTTTTGACTTTTGTGCAGCGAAGTTCCTCACAATCTCGTTGAGAGGTAGTGATCGTGTGAGATCGAATTCTGTGACAGGATACAGAGATTGCTCAGCTTTTTATCTGAGAGGCATGACATCATACAGTTCTTAATCCTACCCATGCATGAAAAAGAACGTTCAGCCTCACAGACTGAAACACCAATGGTCAAGAATATTGCTACTGCTGTTTTTACATTAGGAAATGCACTTGCAGTCAAAGGATGAGCACTTCCCTTGTGGTCTTTCGACAATTTAATGGAGAGCAATGGCGCAGGTACCCTTTGGAGCATGAATCAGAACACTTTTGGCAGTCAAACTTCAAACTAAATACTTTAAAATGTATGCTCACCAATCCCAATCATAAATTATGACATCACAACTGTAGCCAAAGCCACAGCGCACATTCAGACACGAGAGCTTAGCAGGGGCTTATACCATTTCGCAACTTTCCGCCATTTTTCTGAGTTCATTTGAGTCGACGAAATGTCCATAGAAAGCTATCTCAAAAATATATAGATGACGCCGTTGATAATTACGATATGACGTCATTCCATTCGTTTACAATAATGAAAGGATAAAAATAATATACTAATAGCTCATATACATATATATATATATATATACACCTACCTAACCTAACCTAACCTAACCTGATAGGGCTAGGTTCTCGTAGTTTTATGATATAATCTCTTGACTTAAACTGTTTTTGATTTATTATGTGCATTAACCGTATCTTTAATAAATAAAAGTGACTCCAATAGTTTTTTTGTGCATTCTCACTAAGTATTTTCTGGAGACACTAATATATATATATATATTATTTTAACAACTAAAATCTTATACAATTTTATGTCATTTGCATTAATGCAGTTTCAAATAACGCTTTCCATGTTAAAATTTAACACAGGGTTGTGACATCATAGTTGCGAAATGGGCATAATCTTTTAGTTAAGTCGTAAAACAAATATAGTCAGATTTTGCTGCACTACAAAATAACTGGTAGTCTAATGTCTCGACGAAATGGGTAGTTCCCCTTAGCAGTTGCTGGATTGCTGCAGACGCTTATAGTAGAAACATGGCTATCACAATAAAAAACCAATAAGCTATTATACTTAACGCAAATTTTTTTTATTATGTGGTCATAATGATTGTCTTTTTTTCAGTTTCTAAACAATCTTGTATTTACAGATGTTAAGAGATTTTATTTTATTTGTTTTTAAGGTGAGTACGGCAAGCGATAACACTAGAGGGGGAGGAGAAATTTCGGGGGGGCCCAAAATCTGGGGGGCTCTACGCCATGGCGTAATTGGCGTATGCCTTAACCAGGCCCTGGGACACCTGACCTCTGGTGTTTCTGCTATATCTGACTGGGTCAGAGAAAACCTTGTGGCTTTCAAGGCCTCAAAAACTCAGTTTTCCCATCTGTCTACTCGTCACAATCTTCTACACAACTATCCCTTTACCTTCAACAACACACAACTGAATCCTTCCTCTTCTCTTAACATTCTTGGCGTTTCCTTTTCTCGTGATCTTTCCTGGAAAGCTCACATATACTGTCTTTCTAAAACAGCTTCTAAGAGGTTAGGTGTGCTGTACCGCCTCTGCGGTTTCTTCACCCCTACTAAGTTGCTCTCTTTTTACAGAGGTCTTGTTAGCCCCTGTATGGAGTATGCTTCTCATGTGTTGGGTGGTTCAACCCACACAAACGTACTTGACCGGGTGAAATCAAAGACTTTTCGTCTTATCAATTCCCCGCCTCTTACTGATTGTCTTCAATCCTTCTCTCTTCGCCGCAATGTTGCCTCACTCTCTCTTTACTGTCGCTATCATAACGGACATTGCTCTTCTGAACTCTCTAACTGCATGCCTCCTCTTTTAACTTTAAGGAGAACACGCAGTACCAGACTTTCTACACTTTCTCATTCCTTTTCTGTCCAAGTATCTAATGCAAGGGTTAATCAGTATTTTCAGTCTTTCATCTACTCAACCGGTGAACTGTGGAACAATCTTTGTCAATCCATCTTTCCTCCTGTCTATGACCTCCCATCTTTCAAACGCAGTGTCTAGGCATCTCGAAAACCTCGGACCTTGATTTTGGCTCTCTCCTTCTTCTTCTATGGGAGGGGCGCTTTTGTGGGAATTTACCCTTGGCCCCTCCTTCCTGCATAAAAAAAAACCCTTCATCGTATTTCCAAATCTACATTATTGAAAATAATACGAGAAGTTTGCGACGCCATTGCTCACATTTTAATTGAACCTGTAAGGGTAAGTAAAAATGCATTGATTTTATGAAATAATATATTGAAAACTGGAACAATACAAAATTAAACATTGTCATTCACGATTTATTACACAAGAGCTAACATTCTATTAAAAGCCTCATTAATAAAGTAGTGAACATTGTCATTCACTTTTTCATACACAAAAGCCAATATTTTATTGAAGACTTCAGTAGAGTAGTATGACCACAAAATGGACGAGTGCAAAGCAATTGCAATGTCGATCAAATGTTGCAAGGCACCATCCCCCCCCCCTTGTTTCAAGGTGCCAGCCCCCTTCCCCCAATGGTGCCAGTGCCACAAAAAAGAGGTATGCAAGCAAGGGGGAGTCGTTTATCCCCCAAGCTGCCACCCAAACCTAACCTAAGAGAGAGGAGAAGAGAGGGCATCGTTTCGCCTGGAAACCCAGGCGCATAATAATCGCACTTTACAACATCAGCAGGCTTAGAAGTCTTAATCCGGCAGTTGGCTTAGAAGGCTTTATATATATCCAAAGGTATATATAACATTACAACCTTACAAAGGTTCCGCGCAATGATTCCTCATTTCGCGAAGGTAAGCTTGTCGCCCCTCCTCTCGAGTTGGCTTGCTGAAGTAGTGAGTTGGTTTCATGTGCTCTCCACCTCATATAGCCAGATACGCCCGGCTCATCGTGGATTGTTCTGAGCCAGGCGTCTAATCTTTTGAAGATGTCCACTGCAACTCCCTTCGTGTTTCTTAGGTCTTCGGGCAGCTGATTAAGCAGTTTTGGTCCTCTCACAACAAAACTATTTTCTTTCAGGGTTAAGGATGTTCCCTGTCTCGCCTTCAATTTGGGAATACGACACAGTCTACTGTTTCTACTTTCCACCGTTGTTTGGGGAGTTAGAGAGTTCAGAATAAGATTAGGGACTAGTTTCTCCATTATTTTCCAAGTGTAAATAATGGTGTATCTCTCTCTTCTCCTTTCCAGTGAATATAGGTCTAGTTCGCGTAACCTTTCCCAGTAATTTAGTTCTTCGCACCCGTTAATCTTGGCCGTGAAGCTTCTCTGAATCCCTTCCAGCTGTCTAATGCCTTCTTTATTATATGGGGATGTTAGGACCGAGCAGTATTCCAATTTGGGTATGATCAGGGTTTTCAGTAGAGGAATCATTACATTCCTATCCCTTCGTTTAAAGGTTCTCAATATCTGTCCCGTTATTCTCTTTGCTCTGTTTACTGCTATCTTATTTTGTGTTTCAAATTTCTCATCATCAGTCATTACAACCCCTGAATCTTTTGCTCTAGAATTTCTTTGGATTTCCTGTCCAATTGGGGTACAATATTCCATGGATTTTAGGTCTTCTCGATTTCCTGCCCAATTGGGATATAATATTCCATGGATTTTAGGTCTTCTCTTTTTCCGTACCTCAACAGCTGAAATTTCTCAGTGTTAAACTTCATATTGTTGTCGTCCGTCCACTTGTAGATTCTGTTCATGTCTGTTTGTAGAGATCCTATATCTTCTGAGTTTCTTATTTTTCTACTGATCTTTGTGTCATCCGCAAAGGACGTTACTGTGCTGTCTCTGGTAACGTCCTCATCTATGTCAATTAGCATGATTATGAAGCGTAGTGGCGCTAATACTGTTCCTTGTGGTACTGAGCTGAGGACCTCTGATTCTGATGAAGATACTCCTTGTACTGTAACGACTTGTCGCCGCTTACTAAGGAAATTATATATCCACTTCCCTACTTTTCCTGTTATTTCCATATATTTCAGTTTATGTATTATGATTCCATGGTCACACTTGTCGAACGCTTTAGCAAAGTCTGTGTATAGTACATCATAGTTTTCATTACTTTCCAGTGCATCAATAATATTGTTGTAGTGTTCCATTAGTTGTGATAGGCATGATCTGCCTGGCCGAAACCCACGTTGGTTATCATTGAATTTTTTCTGAATTTCCAAAGAGTCATAGATTTTCTGTCAAACTATTCTTTCAAATATTTTAGTGAGATGAGATGTAAGCGACACTGGCCTATAGTTTTTGGCCTCGGATCGATCTCCTCCTTTATATATTGGAACTATGTTCACGCTCTTCAGGATGGCCGGTATTTCTCCCCTGTCTAGTGATCGTCTCCATATCCAGTATAGGGGCTCAGCGATTGTATTCTTGCAGTTTTTGATCAGTGTGGCATTCCATTTAACCAGTCCTGCCGCTGAGTGTGTTTTTAATTTCCCGATGGCTTGTTTAATGTCATCCGTCGTAAAGTCGAAGTCCATAATACTTTCCCCTTGTAGTTCTTCTTCAAAGAATGCGTTTCTATCGCATATCAATTTGTCAGTTTTTGGTATACTGAAAGATGATTCGTACTGAGCTCTTAATATTTCAGATACTTCTGTTAGATCATCAGATGAAGCACTGTTTTCGTGTTTTAAAGGTCCGATAGTTTCATGGTTTTTCGACTTTCTTTCTGCGAAATTGTAGAAGTACTTTGAGTTAGCCTTTATCGCTTCTTTCGCATCGTCTTCTTTTTCCGTATGCTTCTCAATTAGTTCCTGTATGACGTCATCGATACTTTGCAGTTTATCATTTAATATTTTTCTGATGTTGTTATCTTTACAGTTACTTAATTTTGCAGTCACTCTTTCTCTCTTTCGAAACAATGCCCTCTTTTGTCTCTCGAACCTGCTTCTCTTTCCTCTTTGTTGTATTTTTGGGACATGTTTTTCCACAATTTCTACTGTCTTCTCTAAAGTCATTAGCATCTCTTCCGTTGTCTTGGCCTCCAAAATGGTTTTCCAATCTATTACTTCCATGCTGGATGTAACATCTTCCCAGTTTATAGTTTGGAGCGAAAATTAAAAATTTCAAATTTGCTTCTTTCTGTTGTGCGTGTTCTTTCCTTTCCTGTTGCCTTTATATTAGTTGTTATTTCAATGATGTTGTGGTCCGATATCATAGTTGGGTATATTTCTACATTATCAATTAGAATGCTGTTGTTTGTGAATACCAAATTTAGGCAGTTTTTTTTTGTTTTGTTATTTCTTCCGTTAACATAAATTCATCAACTAGAGCTAGTAGCATTTTTACCTGCTCCTGGTCTTCTCGTGTGCCCCCCCCCCTTGTCCTGGTGTATAAATATATTTTTTCCTATCCTTTTATATTTCACGAATGGGAAATTAAAATCACCACAGAGAAAAATATTTGGGGGTTGGAGAGTGTAGATCTTTTACCCAGTTTCTTACCTCTGTAATGGAATCTGAAAATTTTGAGGTTGGCGTGTTTGGAGGTCTGTGCATTACAACTAGCACCATATTTAATTTTTCAACTTTTGCTGCTATACATTCTACGTAGCTGTTTGAGGTACTTATAGTCATTTCTGCCACATGCCTTTCGCGTATATATATATATATATACTGTATATATCAAAGGCAATCCACTCAATAATGTGCCAACTATGCTAAAAATTAATTTTATATTGTTGTATAGACATTATTAAGAATTATTATTATATTTAAAAGTAATAATTAAATTGCTCTATATACATTATAGTCACTCGTTTTACATTGTCTTGAATAATTGTGAGGCTCTTGTCAAATCTATTCTATATATATATATATATATATATATATATATATATATATATATATATATATATATATATATCACCACAAAATATATCCTATTCGCTACATTCTCTAATATAATGATGGTTATTTACAATTAGGATGGTTTATTAATCTCATATTATATTATTTACCACTCCGACGGAAAGCAGTCATAAAGTGTAATACAGTTTTGAGCTTTTTGTAAATGTTTTAATTACACACCTACATATATTATATATATATATATATATATATATATATATATTATATATATATTGCTCAATGAAGTGATTCGTGATTTAAAATGAAAACATTTCCCTCCGTTATCAAGACACTCTCTGCCAGAGACAGGTACAGACAAAGATTGAAATGGGCGCGAAGAAAAAAGAAAAAGCATCAGAGACGGGTACGGATAAAGGTTGAAAATGGCGTGAAGAAAAAGAAGAAAAGATTAATTTGAGAATTTCATCCTTGGTAATTAGAAGAAATGTATATATACAAAATGGAATAGATGTTAACCCATATATATATATATATATATATATATATATACTCGAGAAGTAAATCGAGGTTAAAATGGAAAACATTTCCCTCCGTTATCAAGACTCTCTGCCAGAGACGGGTACGGATAAAGGTTGAAATGGGCGCGAAGAAAAAAGAAAAAAGGATTAATTTGAGAATTTCATCCTTGGTAATTAGAAGGAGTGTATATAACATTAATGGAATAGATGTATTCCCAACAAAGCAAAAAAAATAATTTTTCCCTCCTTGAGATCCTGTATATATAGTTTTTTCCATTTAAACCCATATAAATTCAAATATTCGCTTGTAACCCACTCAACGATCTCCTTTTAGCTGGATTTGTGCGAGTGTGATATATAAGCAAAAATAGCAGAACAAGAAATTAGGTTCGCGCCATAGTTACAGCTACTTAGCCTATGCAGACATAATTCTTCTTTAACATTTAAAGTGAAGGCTGAATTAAATACACTAATTCACTAGCCTAGAGCATGAATTAATAAATAAGCCTTTATCATATATGGGCTATAACACTTTTTCTTTGTAGGCCTAAGCTCTTGCCCCTAAACAGTGAATATATATATATATATATATATATATATACGGTATATATTATAATAAAATTATATATATATATATATATATATTATATATATATATATATATATATATATCGGGTGGCCCCCCAAAAAAAACGCCTTCCAAATTTACAAAACGTCTGCCTTTATCTATTGATAAGCCATCATAAAATTTCAGACCTCTACATAAAATATTTTTTCCACAGCTGAGGAAACAATGAGGTATGGTAAAAAAAACGAATATCATAAACTGAAAAAATTTTATTATTCACATCGTATCAACAAATATGATCAATATGTCCGCCGCGTCCTGCTTACAATAATATTAACCTTTTCTTCCACGACATGATACATTTTCTGATTTCTGTTTATGTTATTTTCTCCCAACATTCGAGTATTTTTTTTCTTTAATTGCATTTCTGTAAACTTTTCTGTTTGGTCTTTATAAATTTTCTCTGCTAGAGTGTTCCATATGAAATAAGCCATGGGATTGCAATCAGGTGATTGCCGGGGCCAGTCATTGTTTCCAATGAAGTTGACTACATTCTGTTGTAGGTAATCCTGTGTGAACTTGCTAGTATGAGCTGTAGCACCATCTTATTGGAATATAAAATCGTTTCCATAATACAGACGTCGACAATCAGGCAAAAGATTCTCCTCTAAGTGATTTACATAGGTTTCTGAATTAATTTTTTTATCTTCTGAAATGAAATTTTTTTCGTCTTTCCATTCCACGATATACCCGCTAATACCATGATTTTTTTGCAACACCGACTTGTCTGGTGGTAAAGTCTCGAAGGAGGAATGGTCTTTCTTACGCCGACCATAAACAACATCGTTCCGGGAGTTTCGAGCAATCTCGATGGTAAAATCTTTTTCATCTGTAAAAACTATTTTTTTAACATCATTGGACGAAAATCTATCATGCAATCTTCTACAACGAATTTTTCTTTTAGCTCTTACATTGCTGTCACGTCTTGAAACACGGATCTTTTCAAATGCTTTAAGTCCTACCGTTCTCTGCATTATTTGTATGGAACTTTGAATGATACCTAAATTTCTTGCAATTTTACTCTGAGAGCAGTGTAACCCAGGTCGATCCTCTTGAGATAGGCTCATCATTTCGATCATTGCTATATTGTCTTGAGTGTAAACTGTTTTAGGCAGACCACTTCCACGCTTCCGTGCCGTCGAACCGGTTGCTTTTAGTTAGAATCATAATTTGAAGGGTAAGTTTAGAAAACTATTTAAGATGGGCGTAGCCTATATCACCTGACGTTTTTCAGAGGCTAACAGATTATCCATAGGCTAAGGAAACTACAACAAGTCTTAGAATAGTTGCCAGGTCTGCCAGTAAACCTTTTCATTTTCATCCATTCTCTCTCTCTCTCTCTATCTATCTATCCGTCCTGCGCATGCGCAGAGTCGACTACCGTAGAAATTTCTAAACGCCCACATAGGTATCACTGCATTTTTAGGTCGGCATCATATTAGCTGATATTTTGCCCGTGAATAACCACGCATTACTAGCCGTCATGGACACTGCTAGTCAGTCAGAACTCTATTGTTTACCAGAATTATATGAAATTGGAGATCTTGGGTAACCATACACACACATACACACACACACACACACATACACACATATATATATATATATTATATATATATATATATATATACACACACACACACATATATATATATATACACACACACACATATATATATATACACACACAACATATATATATGAAAGAGTGATTTTATGCTGCCTTCCTTCAGGGCTGAAGCTACTAGGCTGATCTTCGCCGCTGCCCACTGGAACGAATTACTTTCAGCACAGGTCATTGCAAATATTTGTGATGCCGAACAGAATGATCCAGCGGAAGGAACCACAATTGAAATGTGAGTACAAATAATTAATAATTACATAATAATGTAGAAACTAATTTGTGAAATGTGATTTAATCTGATTGCCGATCTCGGTATATATATATATATATATATATATATATATATATATATATATATATAATGTGTCATTCAACTCAGTGATTAATAAGGTCCTACATTATATTAATCAAGAATCTTCTGGAAGTGTTAATTATTTTTATAAAAATCCATAATTTAGCCCTATTTTGACTCGTACCAAGAATAAATTACTGCAAACTTTAAAGGGAGGGACTTCCAGCGGCCCCGGGTTCGAGACCCGCTGATGGCAGGCGATGCGTAGTATGTCCAGCTAGGATAAAAGTACTTCCGACTCTGTAAATTAAGGTAATTGTCAACTGTATTTAGAATAACTGCACCACAATGTCTCATTTAAAAGTTATTCGGCATTTTCTCTTAAAAGGGATTCAAATTTCTACTTTTACGTATTAATTATATCATAATCCATAGGCCTGCAGACTTTCTTCAGAAAAATGCATGAACAGGCCAAAAATAATTTTATAATTTATGTTTACACCCGGAACCTTTTTTCCTTAAAGGACCAATGCGAAACTCGATCGTGTTATAGAAACTTTCCGTGATAGTTTTGAAGAAACTCAAATCGTGGACGAGAATTTGGTGACGGAGGCACAAAATTTACTGCACACTCAGCCCAGCGAGTATCGTATCATCGACGAAGTGATGTGAGTTTTTTTCTTTTTGTGTGTGTGTCGGGGAAGAACAAGCCATGTATCTTCAACAATTTATTAAATGATAGAGCCAAGAGCAACGTTTTATAAACTAGTATATAATAGCGGTTACTGGATACGACACAATTTTACGTAATATGTCCTTCAATATTTCTCACACATAGAGGAGTGACAGTGGCATCAATTTTTCATACATTATATATTTAAATCCAAGTTAAAATAGTTACAGAAATGGCATCCATTACATTTTAAATAAGCTACAGAGCATACGACTCGTCCTTAAACGCTACACAAACTAACATTATTGGAGACATTTTATATTTTACACAATATTGTTGCAATTACTCAAGTTACATTATATATATATATATATATATATATATATATATACACGCGTAAAACATCACACAATACACCGAGTGCGTACAAACGGGAACCGATTTTTTATCTGGCTCCATACCAGAGCATCTTTTTGCTCAGTGTCACACAGATCGAATAATTTTTTTAAATTTGTAAATTCGTTCCCACGCGCTATATGCAAGAGAAATGAAAGGCAGTACATCCCGCAAGTATTGCTATAGTACCCCTGTAATTGGTAAGGACTCCAGACAATTTGGAGAATGTGCAATTGCTCGAGAAATTTTACAATAATAGCGTCATTCCAAGGATGAACCCCCAGTGAGTTAAAATAGTACATTCGATCACTATTTTTAAAATAGACGGCGATCCAATGAAGCCCTTCACCTCCGCTAACATCCGTATTTAGAATAAGAGCGCCGCAATGTCTCGGAGCTGGAAGTTTCAGCGTTTCGTTGTTCGCAAACACACCGATAAATTTGGAGCCTGTGATTCGGTCACTATTCATTACTCTCTGGAGTGTTCGCATCCATTTTAAAAGTCTGTGACTATACCTCGAAACCTATCGATCTCTATTAGGGCTTTTGATTCGAGGTATACTAGTACACTAATAGGTGCGTCTAGAGGCTTGGCGAATTCCAATCTGACTGCGATGTTTCCACTCTGCTGTGGACTTAAGTGCGTGTTTACACTAGTAGATAAGTCAGGGGTGATGTCAAACGGGTAAAGGTTAACTTGCTCGATGAATTCCTTCTGTGTTACGCCAATTCCAAACTCTTTGCAAATACCAGCGATATGTGCAAAATTACTATAAGCTCTCGAGCAAATCGGAAACACGGCTTCTGTTGAATAATCCGTTTCCAATGTTTCCCCTAAGGCGACTCTATTGATGCATAGGGTTATATTTTTAAGGCCGAATTTTTTTTAAATTAAAGGCATTCTTTTTATATTTTCCATTCACAGAAACGTGTTCCTGCACTCCAATTAATAACCTTTTAGGTAGAGATCCCAGGGTGACGTTTTCTATCTGCTTCGATGCCAGCCCTGCTGGCACTGTACATAGTTTGATTTGTACTCTGTTAATTGGGTATTTTACTGTGGCGTGTAGTAAACTTTTTTCAGTATCGAGTTGTTTAGCAGAACTCAATTTCACTCGGCGCACGCGAAGATATGTTTCCATAACATGAATCACCACGGGCTTTGCGCTCTCTTCTTGGTCAACCCCAGATTTAAATATATCTCAGGATTCGTACGAATGAGCTTTATTTTCATATCCACATTCACAAGCAGCTTCTCCTAGAATGTGAAGTCTGTATGCAGACGTCCGAAGCATTCATATATCTTCTTTTTAGAATTTTTAAATTTGTCCTTTATACTGCTCTCGTCTTTAGCGTGATAATAGCCCTCGGCAGTTAAAAAGGTATCCTTCGCTTCTTTTGAAAAGTTGAGGACATTTTCCAGATAGGCTCGTAGGTGGTAGTAGCCCGTTCCTGCCGAGATGTTGACCTCGTTTAAATACACATCACACTGGCTGAATATGGAGTGTAGAAAGTTTGTTTCTGGAACCAACGTATTTGTCTTCGCAATCCGTTCCATCTGAATGTGCTATACGTAGTTCAGCGTACATGTTCACGCAATTTGGATAAAAAAAGTAAGGGCCTGATCTGGGGATCACGAATTCTATAGGGGCACTCGGGGAACTAATGGTGTTTAACGGATTAATTGTAATAAATAACTGTGCTCAGTAGAAACTTGAGTTGGGGGCATGTCAAAGAGGGACAGCTCCGATTTACAGCATTGTGAACTACACGGATGGATGAAACGGGCCATGACGAGTCAGAAATAGTGGCACCTCTCTCGGCAAGTAGTAAACAGCCTATGATTCATGAGGGCAATGTCCTTAGCTTATATCAGTTAAAAAAATGATCAATCATAGGTTTCAATCGCTTAGAACACTTCTTTTTTGATGTCCTTTTACGTTTAACACCACGTGGTGGTAACCCCTTCTTCTTCTGTACAGGCCTCTTCTTCTTCCCACCAACACACATTTTTCTCTTTGCATCTTTGATGATTTCGTCCTGTGTACGTTTTAAGTGCTTTTTTAGAGTTTCTTTAGGCCTAGACCCCGCCATTATGTCTTCTACCGTGTTAAGACCTGATTGTAACGCTTTCCTTCCGAGATATCTGGCACCCCTCTTCAGCAAGGGGACAGCCGTACGTAGTATGGTTGAAAAAATGGATCCAAGTCCACTCCCGCGCTGGTATCTCACCCCTCGATAGACTGTGAAAGGCCTTCGGGTCATTATAGCACAGTGCTACGAAAGTGCAGCTTCACTGTTAAGCCCTCGTCACCGAATGGGAAACTTTCCCCCTCAATCTTTCTTATATATATTGAGATATTGGTTAATAGATTAGTTGCGACATTGATATAATGAGGTTTGTCATATGTAATGCTCAAGCTCCTTCCTCTATGATTGGGAATGTGAGCGATACGCAGTGGGCGCGCCTGGGCATCGCCAACAAACTGATGTTCCACAATATTGCTGTAAATATAGCACATATCTGGGGCAGGGTAGCCATCGTTCAACTTCTTCAATTTCAGCTGGTATATTAGACTGCACAAGTCATGTTGTGTTTCGTGAAAGGTATCTCTTTGGAGGGCTGCACCATATCGGCCCTCGGCTAATATTTTGAACAGCCCTTTGTCTTTAATATTTCTACTAGTCGTTGATTTTAGCATCAAGGTATGGACCGGCGTGCCTATGTTTACGACTTCAGAAAATAAATCGGTGGTTAGGTATGACTTTTCATAACTCTTATTTAAACTCCACACAATATCCGAAGCTGTGTCATAATGGCCGAGCCCTAGTGTTACTTTTGTACTATAGTACTGTGTCCCGCCAAACAAGACTGATCGCATAGTATCATCTAAGGTTATGCCTAATTTTTCACACTCGTCGAATCTTCTAAGAATCAGAAAAACGTCCTGTTCCTTTTCAATACTTAAAAACTTGGTGGCCAACTGAAATTCGCAAATTCCAACCTCATATGATTCACGACCCAATCCTATGGGGCCGTGGAGTTCTGTTACAAAGTTGGCCAGAGTGTTGCCAGGACGTACAGACAGAGAAGAGGAGGCGTCATGTTGCGCACTATTTAAGCTTCATTATGCATCAGCGTTTATATCGGTGTTCAAGTTTTCTGGGTACCCTAGCCATTTCACCAGGTACATTTTTCTCTTTTCTGATCCTTTGCTACCTAAATTGTTTTCAATTTTAAACACATTTTTTTCTGAAATTAAATGTCACTTTCTACAACTCCTCGCGGTAAAAGCCTCCTGCGATTTCTTCCCCGTTCAAACCTTCACCGTAATACAGCATTATCTCGTATTTAGGTCTCATATCCCTAACTTTAAAAATCTCACGTGTCCAACCTTGCTCAAATCCCTTACGAATTTATTACCCGAACGCGACAGCCTTACATAATCATTGATTTCGAAACGCGCAGAGTGTGGTGGCACTCTACGAGTGTCTTTTCTCACCTCACGCTGTGTGCGTGCCTTTCTAAAATTTCGTTAGGTGTTGTTCCAGTCGCACGGTGGTGTGAAAGGTTGTAGGGTGAGGCCAGCGAATCCAGAATGTCTATATATATCTGTATGTGTTTTTATGTGTGAAATAGCGTTGCATACGTTCCTTTATGGTACGTTGAACTCTTTCAGCTAAAGAGGCCTTATGTATAGAATTGCTAGTGTAGTAACTGATATTAAACTCTGTCAACATGCTCTGAAAAGCTCGGCCTATAAATTCTTTCCCCATGTCCGTACAGAAATAGCCAGGAATTCTGTTTTCTTTCAACATCAACGTTTTGGTGGCTTTAACAACTGTTTCAGGCGATTTATTTTTCAAGGGGATTAACCAGAGATATCTAGAGAATACATCTATTATGAACAGGATGTAGCGGTACACACCATTATAAACTGAGTATCTTTGCATGTCTGTTAAATCCGCTGCCAAATAGAGCCAATCGAGGCGGCTGTTGTCTTGGCTGTTTTAAACCTTTTTTTCACCGGCTTATGAAGTGTATAAGCATCCTGCTTCCACAAAAACCTCTCAACATCTCTTTTCCCTACTCCATAAACATCTCTGTACAGTCTATCAACGCCACCCTAGGAGGTTGGGCTAGAAATGTCATAATAGCGTTTTCTTAATATGGTAGCCAGCTGCGTATTTTAGAGGCACGCGAGGAGGGTTGTCCGTTGTTGATTTTTCTCTTCTTTCTCCTCCTCCTCCGCTTCCATCCTGAAAGTGAGGGCCTATCCACTTTCTCACCAGGTCATGGACGATGTCAACGATATTCGAGCCTTGTACCTTTGTTCCTTCAACAATGACCTCACGTGTATCGGTCCACTGTATAATGGGGTCCTTACTCAATAGATTATAAAGACTTAAGCCTTTATTCCTCAATGTATGTGGGAGACTGCTCTTTAATACATGCTCGATATGTTGTGGGGTCGATCCGTTATTCTTTGACTGGTCATCTCTCGCCGCGACTCCAGGTCCTATGCCTCAATGTTCAGCGCCATCTGCGCTGTGCCTAATAACTACGGGGACCTCTGTCGGATTCTTATAATTTTCGTACTCATGAAGAAATTTCTGCAGAGCTTCTTGGTACAAGATTCTTTTCTCATCAGGTTACTTTTCAACTTTAATAGGTCTAACAATTCGCTTTCCATTCTTTTAAGCCTGCTTTTACTGGGTTCGAGAACCGTAGCTGGACTGTTTGAGCTTTGCAGTGAAGCATACACCTCTTGTGGAATCACGATTACTTTCTTCATTATATTAATCTAGTCAGTAAAGGCCCCAAATTGAAAATAAGATGGGGAGGAATGAACCCCCCTCTTTGTCGAATAATTCGTTTTTTCTCCCCACAGTTTGACTTTTACGAGCTAGTGTGCGTATTATGTTCTTGTAACGGCGTAGGCAAGCCTTCTGAGGGGGTTTCATTGGTACATTACATTTTATAACGTTAAAACAGATTTCACAGATGCATTTTAGAAAGTCGGAGTCAATATTTTTAACAAACATCTGCTGTAATGCCTGGGGCAGTCGATGATAGATTTTTATTAATTCATAATATTTCTTTCAGCCTCATTGTCGTTCTGGAATATACACCGTTTCAGGGTCGTTTGGGAATATATTCGTTAATAGAAGCACCCTAAACGTGTTTCGCGGATGAAGGTCACAAAGCAAATATCTGTAACGTTGACTTGTAGCTTCTTTATAAACTTCCAAAAAATCCTTACGCTGATTCGGGAACATTTGATTGGCTAATACCCCAATTTCTGACACATCTCTACTTTGTGCGATTAAGACTAGATAGTGTGTATTTAACAACACATCGCGCATGTATCTATTTTTGAAAATAGATTCTGGTTGATGAAGAATACGGTTATGTTGAATACTGACTGGTATGTCGAATAGCATCATATGACTTTATGCACAAATTTTGAGAACATCTCCGCCTTATCTTTAATGATTTTAAGCATAAACACCTTTTTACCACATCCTGTCGGGCCAGATATAATACATATGGACAGACTCGTGAACCTGAATTCTTCGACAGAATCCATCCCTAACATTTTTCTACAGAATCCATCCCTAACATTTACAAAATATAATAACATTTTAAGTGATGTTCCTTATATTCTACAGTCTTGTCTTTTTTCTTCCTCAGAACCGTGAATGAGGATGAAGTGTAGCATCATGTACCCACCATCGATATTACAGATGACTCCGATGAAAGTGTAGTTGTGGCTACAGGCTCCACTCCCGCTAGCGAACCCACACCAACGCCAGCTGTAGCGCCCCCACGCGACAATTCAAAGCGGAGGCATGATGATGAATCGCCTTCCACGTAAGGTATAAAGCGTGCCAGGATTTCACCGGTTGTTAGACCCATAGTAATAGAGCCCCAACCCGCTACGTCTTACGATACACCCCACACTAGCTCCTTCCTCAAATAAAAATGTGCCCCCTTATTCCTGTTCAGTTCCGTTCGCACCCTCCACAGCAGCATCAGCAGCAGCTTCTCGTTCTGTAGAGTATGGTATAACATTCGAGTTGGTGCGCACCGCCACCCCCACCCCAGCCCAGACTAGAAGTCGGTACATAGTCAGGGTTGACCCTGGAGCCATGTATAGCAATGTTGTTGAACACGGTCTGCGACGCGTAGTTAAACGTATTGTGGAGTTTGCCCTTCAGAACAGCGACGGTCGTGAAGTCAGGACGAGGTTGTCCTATGGGTTCGGGTCAGTTGATGGAGATATAGATGATTTTTAAGTAGTAATACCATACAGGTAGATATACAGGTAGATATAGAATATATTTTGGGGCATATAATGCAGGCCTCTCAAAGTAGTACAACCTTCAAAACGGACAGCTTCACGATAGATATTGACTGGGTATTGCGGGACATGCGGCCACACCTTATACTCTTAACTTCAATTCGCAGGCTATTTACAGAAGGTATATAAACACCGAGCGTGGTTGCGGCTTTATAGCAGTAGTCTTAGCCCATATGTTTACTGTACTAAGTACCTGGGTAAAAAAAATTTGGTTGCCTCCGGTTGTGCAGCGTGCTCGTAAACTGGCTTCAGATTGTAAGCTTGAGTTTGACTGTAATATGGGTCCTGAAGAGCTGAGAAGGGTAGAACAGGAAATGAAAATTCGTATAGGTGTACTTGGAATGGATGATCGTCGTAGGACTGTGTATGTTTTTAAAAGCAGTGTAAAAGACCGTACAAGACCCCTACTTATTTTAGGGCTGTCAGGGACAACTTATCTCCCCATCCGTAATATAAGGGACCTTTACGCGAGTTATGATAAAAGTCGAAAATATGGATGGCATCATGATTTGTGTAAGGGATGTCTCGAGTTTGCGGATAATATAGTGAAACATTGTAAGGATTGCCACATGGGGTGTGAGCAGCGTAAAAGCTCCAAATGTGAAAGTCGTGCAGTTGAAGCTGAGAAGAGGGACTGTAATGTGTGTAGACTCACATTTTTCAATAATAAATGCTTTGAGCTCCATAAGTCAATTGGTACTTGCAGGAAAATGAGAATCTGTGGATGTAGTATGTTTCATATGATGGATAATTGGGGGAAATTCACGCATAAATGTGATGAAATTCACTGTTCTACATGCCATGAGAAATATAAGCAGATGGTATAAAGCATGTATGCTATATGAAAGATGCTAAGCCTAAAAGTAGATCTTGTATAACTGTGTACTACGATATAGAAACATATACGGTTGCTGAAACCAAAGAGGTTACTCCACATCTACTTTTAAGCCAGACTATCTGCGATGAGTGCATGGAAGTCGAGAGTGATGAGTGTCATAAATGTGGCAAACGAACAAACGTCTTTAAAGAGATCGCACACGACAACCCCATGAAACTCTTTGTATCCTATATTGTCAAGTTAGCGGACAAGTTCAAAAAAATAACTGTATATTCTTGCCCTTTATAAGGAACTGTTTGAACACGAGTCATCGGAGATATTTACAGGCGATCCCTTGAAAAGAGGAAACAAACTTATACAGATGCAAATAAGAGGTAATGTTCAGTTCAAAGACACTTTATTATTCACACCTTGTAAATTAGCCAAGCTACTCAAGGCGATGGGCGTAGCCGCCGAAATTTCAAAAGGCTGTTTCCCATACACTTTTCTCAGTAACGACACTTTAAATTATGTAGGACTACCTCCCCTTAAACATTACTTTAACTTTGCCAACATGAGTGAGAGTAAGCGTGAAGATTTTGACCGCTACTACAACAGTTTTAATGAAGAAATTCCATACAATATAGCGGATGAATGTGAGCGTTATTGCGTGAATGATGTGCGCGGCTAAGAGTGAGTTTCCAGGCCTTTAGAAGGATGTACGGGGCTCCAATAAACCTTAGCCCCCCCGCCCATGGCCTAAACCATTAGAGGTACAGTAAAACTAAACATACCTTACAAAAGATAATTTAATCCTGCATTTAATGAGAAACAATTAAAACTTGGTGTTCCCGCCATTGGCTTCCAAGACAGCCTGAATTCGCTTTGGGTAGCTTGCCAAAAGTGACGTGAATAGATCTTGATCGTTACGCAAATTTGCTAAAACAGTTTCAATGTGTTGCGTCATTGTATCCTTCGAAAATCGATTTGCTGCAGGTTCTTGAAACAAGAGACATTCAACCTTGTTCTTTATAACTGATCCAATGTGTTCACAGACGTTCAGGTCAGGAGAATTTCCTGGCCATTCTTCATTTCCAAAGAAATCGATCTCATGGTTCCGCAACAACTGTTGAGTGGCTAATGCCTTAAAGCAGGGGGCCTTATCGTGCAGAAGTGTGACCTGATCGACATCCATAACATTGTTTGGGTTTCTTAGAAAAGGAATGACATGCTGGGATAGAATAATATCACGAAAATACTGTCCATCCCAACTCTGACCATTTGGCTTCAGCACCCACATGAGCTTCTTTGCAGTGAACAAAACAAACACACCAACACAGTCTGGACTTTTTAATAATTCGCGATAATGTTCATTGTCATCGATTTCGTCTGGTGTTGTGGCCCACACTCGATCATTTTGGTAGTTAGGCCGACGTGTTACGTAAGCAAAAAATTCATCGGAGACAGCTAAATGCATGAAATCATCCACATCTCAATCTTCAAGTTAATGGGCAAACCACATTCTGTCATCGATGTTAAGTTGAGTTTTTCTTGGCTTTGGAAGTTCATGCTAAGGCTTTAAACCTTGCCTATGACGGTACAGTCGAATGATCTCACCACTAACGATCTTTCCTCTCAACACTTCGAGTTCTCTAGAAAGTTTAGCACAACTGTTTTTCCACTTACGCGTACCGCTTTCAATGATGTCCTTTGTTTCCTGAGAGAGTGGCAAATTTGGGCGCCCAGACTTGGTTGTATCCATTTCACATTCATCCAAAGTTTTATTCCAATTTCTTTTGACGAAGTCCTCACTTCTTCGCAACTTTCTGGCAACCCATGAACGTGTTATAAAGGTGGCTCCAGCATCACGAGCTTCCCGAAATGTTATTGCTCGTATGCGATCTATCACACGTTGCCTCTCCGAATCACCAATTAATTGAGAAGCCATTATATTATCACTTTATCAGCTAGAGTAATTTTAATACCTGCAATAAATAAAGAATTTTATATATTTTTATAATCACTAAAAACTATTTCGATATAAGTAAACATGTAAGCTGCAAATGGGGGGGTAAGGTTTTTTGGAACCCCTTACATCGACCGGTTCAACTGTGATCTGCTGCAAGTCGCATCCACGATGGCCTCATTGTGCTTTTCGGTGTTCAAGAACAATTTCATGCCAAAAGACACACTAGCCGTCATTGACAGAAACAATCCACGCAGTTATGAGCATAAGGATATTTACTGGCTCATACACCTACAGCAACAGACCGGTGAATACATAAAACATGCCCGCAACACGGGGTAATTCTCCAACAAAGGCAGTGGTCGTGTTTTTTGGGTGGATGGTCTAAGCGAAGACCGTGTCACTGTTGAGAAGACAGCGTACTCCTTTAACGGGTGCTGGTCCCATGGTTGCCCACGTCCTAAGTGTGGATTCGTAGGAGATATCCATGGTAGATCTTCTGCCGACAGTCATGCATGGACCCGCACCGGGATTAGGATCCCGGTTCACTTACAAGGTCTTGTGGGAGCATGAATATGATGCACGGATGGAAACAGATGGTCAGTACCGTGAAGAAATAAACACCATCAAATGTTCAATGGTGTTCGAGCCTCTCAGATGCGGCGATAGCTTGTTCGGTGGGCATACAAATCCCTTCAAACTATACTTTCCATTGCAGAGGGCGTGAAACTCCATTACTACGACATCTGTTCTTTATACCCCTACGTGATGAAGAACAATCCGTACCATGTAGGAGCACCTGAAAAACTGGTGGGTCCCGTTCTGCCCACCATCGAAGAGTTCTCAGCAAATTTGAACGAGAAATATTTCGGTCTGTCTTTCGTCGACGTGCTCCCCCCTCGCGACCTATGGATGCCAATCTTATCCGTCGTTATAGACCACAAGCTCATGTTTCCCCTGTGCGTGAAGTGCGCAGAGGAGAACAACGGGACCTGTAATCACACACCAACCAGCGGAAGATCAGAGGTGTATATACAAGTCCTGAGCTGTCCCTAGCCGTTCGCCACGGCTACAGAATATTGAAGATATATGAGGTGTGGAGGTTTCAGAAGCTACCCAACCTTTTCACCCCATGTATAAACACTTTTTTAAAGAATAAGATAGAAGCATCAGGGTATCCGCGAGGAGTTGAGACTGAAAATGAAAAATCGGTGTATATTCAGCGCTACCGTGATCGTGAAGGGACACAACTTGACTGTTCCCAAGTTGTAAAGAACCCGGGAAAGCGCTTTAGTGCAAAGTTGTGCCTAAATAATCTTTGGGGGAAATTTGCACAAAATACAGGCAAGGGGAACGTTCATCTAGCCCAAAGTTATGACGAGGTGTGGGATTATGTCAACGCTCCTGATAAAGAGGTCATGGAGATCATGAATGTGGATAATACGTACATAATAATGTACAACATTACCGAATTGGCTAAGATACATCACGTGTAGCCAGCTACACAACAGCATACGCTCGCATCAAACTTTGGTGTCTACTGCATTCTCTTGGGCAGAGGGTCTGTACGCAGACACATGTAGTGTGATATTCACAGAGAGGGAGGGTGAATACATGCCGCCTATTGGAGAATTCCTCAGAGAATTGACTGATGAGATCAAGGATGAGTATGCTGATAGGGCCTACGCTGATTCTTTTGTATCAACATGTGGAAAAACTTATGGGGTACGGGTGAGGGTGGGGGAGGAAGTGCGATATATCGTGAAGGCGAAAGTCGTCACGCTTAACCAGGCGAACCGTCGGATCGTTAACTTTGATTCGCTGAAGGAGCTAGTATGCTTAGAAGATGAGGGTGATCAACCGCCACAACTGACTGTAGGGACCCACAATTTTCGGCACAGAAACTGGGGTGTGTGAACGAATTTAGGGGGACGAAAGTGTGTCGTAACACATATAGGAAAAGCTACCAGGTCCCTGGCACCTACGATACCGTACCCTTTGGGTACCATAGCCCTTGAATGTTTTGTTATATATATACACACACACACACACACACACATATATATATATATATATATATATATATATATATACACACACACACACACATCTATAATATATATATATATATATATAATATATATATATATATATTATATATTATATAATGTGTGTGTGTGTGTGTATTTGTTAAGGATATGTTTATTTATTTATTACGCGTAGCTGTATATATTCCACAAATTAGAGACTAATTATTTGTTGATATGTTTATTTATTTAAAATAAATTGTTTCAATTAGCGTTTCATTTTCTCCTTCGTGTGTGTGTGTGTGTGTGTGTGTGTGTGTGTGTGTGTGTGTATATGTGCAGGAAAAGGCTAAGCATCGCCCACTGTATGGCCGATCAAAGGGGTCACGTGACTCCGACCACTAGCTGATCATATCTCTACCCTGCGTGCTCAGTTGACAATCAACAAGCCCTGGATCTTAGACGTGTATTTTGAAGAATTCTTGCGTAGACGGAAAAAGTAATGGCTACCTTTGATATTGCGTGCTCGACATTCATGAAGTGGTATTCGATAAAGTTCACAGATGTGGTGAACACTCAAAGAATCCCGAGTCCTCCCTCCTTTGAGGCTTTTAAGGCCATATTGAGCCGAGCGAAGTCTGAGGAGCAGGAGGTTCAAATACCTTACGGTTATTCTGGCGAGAGCATTGCGGGCTTTCTTGGCTCAAACGATGTGATGGACTACGTCGTAGGACTAAACTGGGTAAAGGCGCACATACACCCCGAAATGAAAGAAGCATCACGTGCAGAAGAGAAGCAACAGGTATGAGTAATGAGTCTTGTTGACGAATGCTGTGACAAGCGGTATTATGTCATGTTACATCACACTGAGTACGCGTATCCTGCGTCTGAGAATGTAAATCTTGTTATCATGGACAGTCTAAAATATTTTTATCATTACGTTCATATATATCATGATGAGGTTCGCAGTGAGGTTGTGGCTAAAGGCCTGTGTGAGTTTTTAATAGAGTTAAACAAAAAGGACAGATATGGACACATGTTTCTCTCAAATAGAGCGCCGGAGTGTTAATAAAATATGTATAGTTCGAGAAAATACAATGTTGAATACCCCTGAACGAAGGTGTATGGTTTCGATTAAACATTGAAGCCGTTATTACTTCAGGTAACTAAAAAATTCTGATTGCCCGACATAATGGGATACAAGTATTCACATGACTTTTATGTTGGAGCAAGCCCGTGCACGAATTACTTGGTATGACGCGCCCATGTGACCCCCCCCCCCCACACACACACACCTCCGGCCGAGCCAAACCACTCACCGACTGCTCATAGTCACTTCAGAGCTTCACCCGACTGGACGTACATTCCTCACAATAGAAAACGATGGAGCTTCCGTTAAGTAGTATCCTCAATGCCGTATACAATGTGTCCGTGACGAAGTCAGTGCGTGTGTTCAGGCGTAAAACTGGCGCTGTTAACTATGTACTGGAAACGCGTTGTAGACAAACTCTGGTAAACGGAATGTTATTTATTTAAGTGTTGAGGACATGAATAGAATCTTCGTGAGAGTTGAGAAGTGGAGCGAGGATCGTTATAAAATACCTACAGGTGTAGGTACAAGAAGAGAACAGATTAGTGATGCACCCTCATATGCCATTATTTGTACGTTGTGTATAAATCGCGACCAGCCATGCATTGATGTACGATTGATGTGGAAGAATGCATCTGATAATAACGTCCTTGCCCCCACGCGAAACCGTTTCATCCTCGACAGAATGCTTGAAATCGTCGGTTTCCGCTAGCTGAAGCCTATATTAGACGCACGTGTTACCGATATGCTTTATTTCAACACGGTTCTTGAATACGCACACACCGCTCTGCTCGACGGGTTTACCGAGCGTAGGACTGAACAAGGCGAGAATGGTTTAGAACTGGATGCATATTTAAAGGATATAGACTCTTCGAAATATCATGAACTTTGGTATAAAGGACTTGAGCGGTACAGGGCTGAACTCACCTACACTATTCACCCTGAAGAGTTATTTCTTTATATAGCAAGCAGCTGTCGCCACGACTTAGAAAATTATTCCAATTGCCGATTTGCGTTGTGAAGAAGAATTCACGGTTGAAAAGCTCGGATTGGAAAGAATAAACCCTCGTTTGGAAAGGAGTGTTTATAAACTTGAATTTAATAATGATGTTATAGCAAACGATGCCCTATTTGTACGTGCTTTTGATTGTATTCTATCCGTGTTTAAAGAGAGTGATAATTTGCCAGCCAATTGTAAAGTGGGCACAAAAATAGTGTTAAACGAATTGAAGGCCCTTTACATTGAGTATAGGCATCCGCGTACTTTGAGTGGTGAAATAATGTTAAATCGTATTTATTGCATAGTACAAAGCAACGATGATGTAAGTGTAGACTCGATGACATGCGAGTTTAGTATTTTAATTAAGCGCAGTAGAACATAAAGTACGTGTATTTTGGTAAAAAAAATAAAATTTTGTAATTTTTTACCTCCACATGGCTGCTCCTGTTCCTATATCTATCAAACATCTCCATGCCAAGTTTCAGCTTAATTGAATGATATTTACTGGTCGCTATGAATTTCATTTTACTACTCATTTTCTAGTAGATTAATCTTCTGAGTTAAAAAATAAAAAAACAAGGGTAGATACTAGTTTATTTGTTTGAAAACAGATTAAATCTCAAAGAAAACAGCTTATTTTTTTTAGAAAACAGAATAACTCAAAGAAAACATTAATTTTTAAAGAACAAAAATGATATGTTTGATAGAAAATTACATTTATCATTCGTTTATAATATACATCATTACTTAGATTAACGCTTCATCACTGACTCCTTCGAAGACGATGAGTAGTCTTGGCGATGTTTTGCTACTAATCGGAGGACGAATTGTTTTTGTTCTTCATCCTTCGTCAAAGGTGTATTATATGCCTTGATAAGGGCGATACCCCTCTCCGCCGAATCATTGACAACTTTTAGGTTGATCGCTATGCGTCGAAACTCTTGAAAGCAATCATCCTCCGTCCAGGAATTGGGATCGGTCCTCAGGAAGGTATCCTCCGCTGCCTTCCTTCCTTCTTTCTTTAACAGATTGAAGATTCTTAGGGTCCTTTTGGTGATCATTTCATACAAATTCAAATCTTCAATGTTTCCTTCAAGCTTCAATCGACGAATAACATTTGTATTCTCGTTACGTTGGAGGTTTACGACCATCTTCCGTTTGGTTTCGGCATCGACTCTAGGATCGAAGAATGCAAGGCCGATGAGATACTCTCCAAGATACTACAGGTGCCGTTGAAGAGCTGTGGATGCTGCTTTGGAAATGGTCTGATTCGGGCACTTTTGCAAGATTTTAAGAAGCAGAATATCGTTGAAAGGAGCGTTGATTCCGACGGGGCCCTCTTTCCAACCAAAAACGTGCTAGACCAAGGCGATAAACAGAGAGAGCTCGGTGATATTCTCCGTCTCACGTGCTGTCAGCTGTAGTTGACCATCCAGCTTGCATGGTGAGTTGGTCCTGGAGCGCGGACCTTGACTTCTTTCTCATCACGGCATCCGAGGAAGGTGAGGCAGTGTCATAGCAATTCCTCGTAGTCATCACGCGATTGTTTAGACTCCAGTGCCTTTGTGAAGTACTGGATCATTTCCTCTCGAAGCTGGAACATCTTTGGATCTCTGAATAGGTTGTTTGAAGCCTTCATGAAGGAATTCTTCTGAAGTGATGGCAATTTTTTCTGAAAACGTTTAAAGAGTCATTTCCTGGCCACCTTTGGGTCTAGGATTTGCATTGCAGGTGTTTGACAAGACGACTTCAAGGATATGATGTCGACAAGCGATCCAGACAAGTTCCCTCCCTACTGCTTTTTCAATCATGGTACAGGCTCCCCTGTGAAGGCCAGTATTAGACGCAGTTGTGTCAAATACGAGACCTTGGATCTCACCGCGAAGATTTCAGTCATCACTTGTCGAAATGCAAGCCTTGGCCGGTTCTTCTCCTGTAGCTCGTTGTATTTTTGGCACGGCTAGGAGTTTTTCCATCCCATTTCCCTTAACGATTACCGCGGTTCGTTCGGCTGTTTCCTTTGCGCCGCCGATGTCGGGAAGTAGTTTCCCATTCCAGTGAAGAAGAAGGGGTCCTTCGACAGAAAACGAAGCTTGATCCTCTTTGGCAGCTGCCTGCCTTGCTTGCCTTCTTGAACGATGGATGGAGCTGCGTGAGTTATTGTAGAAATATCATAGCCCAGGGCTTGGGCGACTGATCCAGCAATGAAGACTGCTCCTCGATCGGGAAGGTTGACGCGATCAAGAGCAGCAACCACATCTGGTGATGTGAAGATATTATTTCGTTTCGGAGGATGAGGGTGTACATCTGCTCTTCCGGTCGAAATCGACGGACGATAATCATCGTCTTCAGCGTTGAATTCTTCAGAGGATGAAGTGGATATGCTGGATGATGGAAGAGCAGCAGCTCCAGCCTGGAATGTAGCCTCCCTTTCTTTGTACCTTAGAGCTTTGTCAGCATCTTTCTCCTGTCGACATCTCTTGCGGTATCCCTTAGCAAAATTAATCTTGTCATGGCCTGCCATACTGCAGAAAAAGACGTCTTCTCGTTGCATCATCAGGAATTGGCGGTCTTCTTCATTGTCTATCACCTTCAAGGCGTACTTCGAGGCAACGTCGAAAAGCTCTGAGAGAGTCTTTTGGAACATGCTCTCTTTCACTCTGCAGCTTTGTAGCTGCGTCTTGCGGTTTTTCTTCAGCGCAAGGAACTCTTCGTACAGCTTTGACAGCTTCCTAACGCAGGAATCGACTCGCTACGTAGGAATCCTTGCTCTCTGCCATACTTGCAGGGCCCCTTTACAGGCCAAGTTGTAGCTCTCTTTCAAGGTCTTGGACTGTTCATGGTGGTGAAACTGAACCAAACGAAGCACATCACCACATGTGGGTAGCCTTGCAGTTGATAACTCGTTGCTGGGCTTTCCTAGAACCCACGTTTCTGCAGATGAGCGAGTACTTCTAGCCATAACCTGAAAAATGAGGGAAAATAATGCATTAACCGTTTAGCACCAAAGCACAATTATGTAAGTGTTAAAGTAAAAAAGGTAATTGTTACTTTTCAGCCCAGACTGCTATTTCCCATGAAACCTAGGTTTTTCTTATGGTTTTTGATGTGATTCATGCGAATCTGACCTTCATTTCCGTCGGAAATGACCAGTTGTTAAGATATACCCCATCCCCTACCCCATCAATATTGGGGAACCTGTGGAGAATCGTTGTTTTGGAAGTGAAAAACTCGTCAATTCCAATGAAAATGAAGGTAAGACTGTCGTGCACCACATCCAAAACCATGAGAAAAACCTAGGTTTCATGGAAAACCTAACCTAACCTAACCTACCTAACCTACCTAACCTAACCTAACCAAAGTTAACCATGTAAAAATTGCCTTATTGGTCTTGATCATCGGGGTCAGAGTCGCTATCGGTCTCAATGTGGGGAAGAATCCGTGGAGCAGTGCGGCCACGAGTGGGTGGATAAAGCTTGGCGGCCTCTTTAAAGAGACGTGGATTTCCTGGTGACCAGTCGCTTTCAAGAACAGGTAACGGCCCAGGTACTGCCGGAGGAAGGTTGACCTGATTCCCGGTTTCTTGATCCACTCTTTGATATCCCTCCACAATCGTTCGATATTTTGCGTATGGATCTCTGGCCGTTGCGGGTCAACAAATTTCTCACTATGATTAACAGAGTAGTGCGTGTAGCCCTCGTTAGTAAGTGATGTATATGCAGACCAACAATCACTGATGATAGAACCAGGCTTGATGTACTGTTTAATTAATGGCACAAGCGTTGCTTTATCACGTTTCTGAGGGGTATTTAGTAGCAACGTCTACTAAAGGAATTACAAATTTCTTTTTCGAAACACGCTCAATACCACCAAATAACCACGTCTGAGTCAGCTCCCGTCCTCGGTTGTACTTGCGGTGAACGACGAGAGTTTCGTCTATTTCTACGATAACGCCGTCGCCACCAATTTGTTCTTGATTGTTGAACCAATATTCAGACACTTCACAGCAAAAACTGCGCCAGTCTATACTTGTTCGTTTTTATATTTGCAAATTACGTACAACGCTCTCATGATTAAATTTCTTTTCAACCCAAAAGTACACAAAACACAATTTGCCAAGGTTGTAAATGGATTCCTTCAAGAAATGTGCCGTGATAGTCTGAAACACAGTAATTACAATTACGGCGTTTCTTAGTCTTTGGGACAACGTAGCTACCGGTACACCGCCACTGATGTCTGTCTTTTCGCAAAATACACTCGCGGCCACAGGTTGGACACATTACATTTAAAGGGAGAACACCATGCGAGCGAAGAAAATCGAGGCTTGTTTCGTTATTTTCAAAACAAAGTGTGAAAATGCAAGCTGGAACGGGAGGGCACTGGTTACACTGGACAGCCATATGGATTCTGAATTTGAACTGAAAACAGGAGATGAAGGAGGAAGCAGATCGGTCGGTGATTTGCTGGGATTAGGTCACGTGACGAAATAGAGGCCTGTGATTGACTACCTCAAAAATGTTTACATAGTTCGTCGCTAGATGGTGCCACCTCCTGTTATGGTGGCGATAGAATGCCCCTTCAAAAAAAATTGTTTTTCAACAAAATAACTATCGTAAACTAAACATTTGCGACGGAAATGTTATTGATAAATGTTTTGTACCTGTTGAGACATTAATATAGAACCCATCAAAATTGTCGGGAAACATTCTGGGCTGAAAAGTAACTAATACCATAAAAAATTGCAGTCAAAATAAATAAAGTAAAAAAATTGGTTACAGTGGTTAGTGGTTGATGGGTAGGAAGATAGCCAAATTTAAAAAATATATTTAAGCATAAGTAAATGATAAACTTCAAGAGACATAAGATATATACCTTACAATTTTAATAATTTAATTTAATAGCAACATCCTTACCGGTTGCAAATTTGCATATAAAGAATATAATTATATATATATAAAAGGATAGGAAAAAATATATGTATACACCAGGACAAGGGGGGGCACACGAGAAGACCAGGAGCAGGTGAAAATGCTACTAGCTCTAGCTGATGAATTTATGTTAACGCAAGAAATAACAGAAAACACAAGAAAAAACCACTGCCTAGATTTGGTATTCACAAACAACAGTAATCTAATTGAGAAGGTAGAAATATCCCCAACTATGATATCGGACCACAACATCATTGAAATAGCTAATATAAAGACAACAGGAAAGGAAAGAACACGCACAACAGAAACAAGCAAATTCGAAATTTTTAATTTTCACTCCAAAACTATAAACTGGGAAGATGTGACAGCCAGCATGGAAGTAATAGATTGGAAAACCATTTTCGAGGCCAAGACAACGGAAGAGATGCTAATGACGTTAGAGGAGAAGACGTTAGAAATTGTGGAAAAACATGCCCCAAAGATACAACAAAGAGGAAAGAGAAGCAGGTTCGAAAGACAAAAGAGAGCACTGTTTCGAAAGAGAAAAAGAGTGACTGCAAAACTAAGTAATTGTAAAGATAACAACATCAGGAAAATATAAATCATAAACTGCAGAGTATCGATGTCGTCATACAGGAACTAATCGAGAAGCATACAGAAAAAGAAGACGACGCTATAGAAGCGATAAAGGCTAACTAAAAGTACTTCTATAATTTTGCAAAAAGAAAGTCGAAAAACCATGCGACTGTACTATCGGACCTTTAAAAAATGAGAACAGTGCTTTATCGGATGATCTAGCAGAGGTATCTGAAATATTAAGAGCTCAGTACGAATCATCTTTCAGTATCCCAAAAACTGACAAATTGATATGCGATAGAAATACGTTCTTTGAAGAAGAACCACAAGGGAAAAGTATAACGGATTTCGACTTTACGACGAACGATATTACACAAGCCATAGGGAAACTAAAAACACTCAGCGGCAGGACCGGATAAATGGAATGCCACACTGATCAAAGACCGCAAGAATGCAATTGCTGAGCCCCAATACTGGATATGAAGACGATCACTAGACACGGGAGAAATACCGGGCATCCTGAAGAGCGCGAACATAGTTCCAATATATAAAGGAGGAGATCGATCCGAGGCCAAAAACTATAGGCCAGTATCGCTTACATCCCATCTCACTAAAATATTTGAAAGAATAGTTAGACAGAAAATCTATGACTTTTTAGAAACGCAGAAAAAATTCAATGATAACCAACGTGGGTTTCGGTCAGGCAGATCATGCCTATCACAACTAATGGAACACTACAACAACATTATGGATTCACTGGAAAGTAGTGAAAACTATGATGTACTATACACAGACTTTGCTAAAGCGTTTGACAAGTGTGACCACGGAATCATAATACATAAACTGAAATATATGGGAATAACAGGAAAAGTAGGGAAATGGATATTTAATTTCCTTAGTGAGCGGCGGCAAGTCGTTACAGTACAAGGAGTATCTTCATCAGAATCAGAGGTCCTCAGCTCAGTACCACAAGGAACAGTATTAGCTCCACTACTCTTCATAATCATGCTAATTGACATAGATGAGGAAGTTACCAGAGACAGCACAGTAACATCCTTTGCGGATGACACAAAGATCAGTAGAAAAATAAGAAACCCAGAAGACATAAGATCCCTACAAACCGACATAAACAGAATCTACAAGTGGACGGAAGACAACAATATGAAGTTTAACACCGAGAAATTTCAGCCATTACGATACGGAAAAAGAGAAGACCTAAAATCCATGGAATATTATACCCCAAATGGACAGGAAATTCAGAGAAATCCCAGGCAAAAGATTTAGGGGTTGTAATGACGGATGATCCGAAATTTGAGACACAAAATAAGATAGCAGTAAACAGAGCAAAGAGAATAACGGGACAGATATTGAGAACCTTTAAACGAAGGCAGTGACGGCCCTAGGATTGCTGGCGCCCCGGGCAAGCTGAACTTCGGCGCCCTTACAAGTATAATTTTAAAATTTGTTCACAATGAGGAAAAACTACAAATGTAGGAATAAAGAGTTTATTACAATTAACGATATTCACTCAAAGTACAATTAACATTCTCAAAATGGAACCATGTATGAAAATATGAGAGACAGTGTTGCCACTTTTGTCTGAGGTAAATCCACAAAAAAATGTAAAAATTCCACAAAGTGGCAACACTGATGAGATATTAAAGGATGGCAGCGCTGCCAGGCGTATGTAATTTGTGCTCAACGCTCACCTACGCGGCCACATCAACCCATGTGACATGTCATCCCATGTCGGGTCAAGCTGACCTTAGCTTTACTGGTAGTCTGGTACTAATGCTATTGGCTAATATAATGTCATAATCCCTGAAAATTTTACTCCACATCAGGAAATTTTCACATTTGACTCTTTTATTTTATTTTATTTATTTATTTTTCTATTTTTCCCTTTGTATTTGGAAGATCCCAAACACATGACGTGGCGCCTCTTAGCACGTGGCGCCCCGGGCAACTGCCCGAGTTGCCGGTACCTTGAGCCGGCCCTGAACGAAGGGATAGGAATGTAATGATTCCTCTACTGAAAACCCTGATAATACCCAAATTGAAATACTGCTCGGTCCTAACATCCCCATATATAAAAAAGAAGACATTAGACAGCTGGAAGGGATCCAGAGAAGCTTCACAGCCAAGATCAATTGGTGCAAGAACTAAATTACTGGGAAAGGTTACGCGAACTAGACCTATATTCACTGGAAAGGGGAAGACACACACACACCAATATTTACACTTGGAAAATAATGGAGAAACTAGTCCCTAATCTTACTCTGAACCCTATAACTCCCAAAACAACGGTGGGCAGTAGAAACGGCAGACTGTGCCGTATTCCCAAATTAAAGGCGAGACAGGGCACATCCTTAACCCTGAAAGAAAATAGTTTTGTAGTGAGAGGACCAAAACTGTTTAATCAGTTGCCCAAAGACCTAAGAAACACAAAGGGAGTTGCAGTGGAAATCTTCAAAAGAAGACTAGACGCCTGGCTCAGAACAATCCCCGATAAGCCGGGCGTACCTGGCTATGTGAGGTGGAGAGCGCAAGAATCAAATTCACTACTTCACCAGGCCAATTCGAGAGGAGGGGCGACAAGCTTGACCTTCGCGAAATGAGAGATCATCACACGAAACCTTTGTAAGGTTGTAAGGTAAGGTATATATATATATATTGAATAAATATAATACATATGAATTAATACTTAATATATATGAATTAATAATTATATATTAATTAATAATTAATATATATGAATTAATACTTACATGAGATACTATTCCTAAGCTCTTGAAGTTTGAACGAACTTAAAACCGTCCTCCAACAAGTTTAAACTTGAAATTATGCATGAGTAAATGATTTGTCTGATTCAAAAACAGCATTATACAAGAAATCGAACAATTGCATCATCCTCTAAAAGGTTGGCGGAGTCAATGTGACGTGACTGCCGCGTCCTCTAAAAAAGAAGCGGGTAGAAAATGATTAGCTAATTAATTATTGAAAATATGAAAATCGTAGCGACCTCTTATTATGTACTGAATCGACAGATATGTTGCACGAAATCACCTCACATCTAAAGGAATAAGAGCAGCCATGTGGAGTGCATTTCCAATTATTTTGAAATTTTAGGCCAAATTTTGGACCACCCTAATATATATATATATATATATATATATATATATATATATATATATTAGTGATGTAGGTCACACCCGCATCCGCATCCGCGGAACATCCGCACATTTTCTCGCATCCGCATCCGCGTCCACATCCGCACTTTGGACTGCGGATGTCGTGCGGATGTGGACCGTTGAGATAAAACGTCATTAATAAGCGGAAATTATCAAATTCTACTATATTAATAGAACTAGTTCATTGTGCGCAAAAGTGATGCAAGCGACAAGACGAGAGGCTGTTCTTGTATGAAGTTACTCTCTTGCAACCTACTTAGATCCACGTTACAAAGCTAAGTTATTTTCACCTAGTTCATTAGAACGACTTAAATCATCACTTGGCAAAGCAGTTGAAGAGCTTCAATCTCTTGAATCTGTCGCTTCGCCACCCACCAAAAGAATAAAAGTTTCAGTGACAGAACCAACACCTTCAACAAGCAAATCTATCACAGAATCTGTCTCTCAGTTTCTTGAGTCAAGCAGCAATGACGAGACCTACGCGATGTCAAAAGATGTAGTAAAAATGATCGAGAGCTATCACCAAGAAAAACGCCTGGCTGCATGTGACAATCCTATTAGTTGGTGGAAAAATACGCAGAATATCTATCCATACTTGAGTAAACTTGCAAGGAAACATTTAGCCTGTCCTCCAAAAACGTACCAAGCGAGAGATTATTTAGCAGTGCTGGATTAATATATGATGAAAAGAGAAACAGACTGGCAGCAGAAAAGGCAGAAAAATTAATGTTCCTTAAGCATAACCTTCCTATAATTAAGTTTGAATATTAAACGATGAACATCTTAGTTTACTTTATTTTAATTCCTCATTTATAAATATGCCTAATAAAACTTTAAACTTAATATAAATAGTTATCAAGCTAATTAAAGATCTCTTTCTATAAGGGTGGAGGTTGGGGAAAGAGGTCGGGTAACACAATTATGGTTTCTAATTGTGGCTGAAACTCAATAAAATATAACGAATTTATTTGCAGACGAATTCACTAATTGATTTCTATATTAGTTAGATGCTTGCTATTATTTTATATGTTCAGGGAAAAGTACAGCAATTATTGTACAATTAATCAATTATACTACATTATAGCTACAGCTCTCTCTATATAATAACTTATTATATACGTTAAACACAACAAATCTCGAATATATCCTAAAAAATAACGAAAATGTAGACATCCGCATCCGCATCCGCATCCGCGGATGTTGAAATCAAACATCCTCATCCGCATCCGCATCCGCGGATGTGAAAAAAATGACATCCGCTACATCACTAATATATATATATATATATATATATATATATATATATATATCTCCTTCGTTTAAAGTGTGTATTTTTTGCTTTATAGATTTCTTATGAACTATTTTTAATGTATTTATTTTCTATATATTTCTTGCATGTTAAATTATTTCCAATAATTTGACTAAATAAACAGAATGATATAGTTGCGTTTTATTATTCAATAAAAGGTAGAAACAAGTTCTCTCCTGGGTGTATATATATAAACGATATTAAGCGAGAACTGGGTTGATGGGAATATATAAACGATGCATGTGTGCTTTAATATACAGGGTGAGTCAAAAGTCTTCATACATAGGCAAAATGGTCATGATAAATAAATGATTATTTATTTTTTATTTTTTTGCAGGTGATGTGCTGAGATGCCTTTGTCCCAAGAAGAGCGTATAGAGATCATTCTTCTGGCAGGATCAGGAAGCTGTCGCAAGGTTGCCGAGGATTTTCACAGGAGACACACCCCCGGGACGCACATCACACAAGACACCGTTGCCAAACTCATTGAGAAGTTCAAGACTGGAAGTGTTGCAGACCAACCGAGAAGTAGCCGTCCACGAACAGCCGCCGATGAAGGTACAGCGACCATGGTGCTGGCAGCTTTCGTAAAGAGTCCCACAAAAAAGCACTCGACGGATGTCTGCAGAATGCGGTGTCAGCCAAAGGAGCATCGTCCGCATTATGAAAGAGCACAGATGGCATCCATACAAAATGCAAATGTTGCAGTATCTTAGCGAAGACGACCCGGACAGGCGGCTGAAATTCTGTGAATGGGCAAGAACAAAAGTGGACGAAGACACGGAGTTCTCGGCTGGCATTCTGTTTTCAGATGAAGCCAACTTTTATGTTCATGGAGAGGTTAATCGTCAAAACGTACGTTATTGAAGTGATGACAACCCGCACTGGATGAGTCCCTCAAAGACGCAAGGCGCTGGAAAAGTGATGGTGTGGTGCGGGATATGGGGCAACACAATTGTTGGCCCTTTTTTCATTGACACCAATCTGAATGCCGAAGTGTATCTAAACATCCTGCAAGACACAGTCATGCCGTCCCTGCTGAACGAGGACGGGGGATTTCCAGCGTACTTTCAGCAAGAAGGGGCGCCACCCCATTGCGGTATCTGCGTGCGCAAGTGGCTGGATCAGCAGTTTCCGGGTCACTGGATTGGCCGCCGTGGTCTCGTGGACTGGCCTCCGAGGTCCCCAGACCTCACCCCCCCTTGATTTTTACTTGTGGTGGCACTTGAAGGCCATGGTGAAAATACAAAACACGGACCACCTAAAGGAACGCATTCGTGATGCGTGTGCACGCATAACACCAGACGTGTTAGCGCACGTTTGCCATGACTGGGAGGAACGCATCCGTATGTGCCTTCAGTGTAATGGTGCCCACATCGAGCATATTTTGTGACTTACAAGTGATTGCATAATAAAGTGACCATTTTGCCTATGTATGGAGACTTTTGACTCACCCTGTATATATATATATATATATGTATGTATGTATACACCACACCAAATGGCTGGTTACGCCTTCTAAGCTAACTGACTGCTTAAGCCAACTGGCGGATTAAGAATTCTAAGCCAGCTGATGCTGTTAAGAACATCTCCATAAATATATACACTAATTAAATAAATAGCGCAGTCTGGCACCTCAAAGTTATTAATATATATATATATACACACTAGGGTGTTTCATACCTATAGGGTAAAATAAAAATGAGCTTGGAGTTTTAATCCACACGTTTCTCCGTATTCTAAAGAAAAAGAAAACACGTTTGTGCAAGTTTGAACCAGATCGCGCTGCATTTAGAGGTCCCCAACTTTGACGACTTTTTGTCAGTTCATTTCTCGCCTGCCTGCAGTGAAGACGGTTTTCTTCGTCACTTGAGCGGTTCGTGTTGTATAGCCTATTGGACAACTATAGAGGTAATTATATATGCTACTAATTATCTCATTTTACTGTGGTATTGAAATTTATTATTATTTAATTTCTGTCATTTTACTGTGGTAGTGATATTTATTATTAATATTACATGAAATTAATTAGTCTGTTGCATATTGGACAACTAAGCTGGTAATTATTTATGATACTAATTAATGTAATTTTACTGCGGTATTGAAATTTATTTAATTAATGAATTGTCAAAGAGAACGTAGTGTACACGTATCAGTTTTATAAATAAAGAAAAGCAGTAACTGGGACTCGAACCAGTGTCATAGCCGTTTGGCGGCATCGCTCAAGTCGGCGTACACAGCACGCTATCCACTCCCTAGATGGTGTAGTGGATAGCGTGCTGTGTACGCCGACTTGAGCGATGCCGCCAAACGGCTATGACACTGGTTCGAGTCCCAGTTACTGCTTTTCTTTATTTAATTAATGAAATTAATTACGATGTGAAATTATTTCTGTGGAATTATTTAGTTTGTTTTCTTTTCCAGGTGTCTACCAGAGCGAAAACAGAAGTGTTTCTTATTGGCCAGACGGATGCGAACATCACATCAAGTGGCCTTCCAACTCAGTTGCAAGTACTCAAAAAGTACTTTTACCACCAAAAGGAGCAAAAATTTGGACGTACTAAATGCCTGAACCTGTGCCTGGATGCCTGTCTCATATTTTGGGAGAGAGCGAGAATCCCCATGATGCGTCGAGATTCGGCCTTGAGGAAGATGGAATCCCTTCTCAAGGAATACGACCGGCTTGTGAAGCACAAGTCACATAAAGCAGAGTCCTTCCGAGTGAAGGAGGCGATGTTCAAGGAGGCAATAGCGAAGGAGATCATGGACATTGCTCATTCACAGGCTAAGGAAATGATGAAGAATCAGGAGGACATCCACTTTCTCGACATGCAGCGTGAAGATCCAAATTCCTGCAGCATGGGCCCTGCTGACATGAAGCTTCACTATAAGGAGATTAGGAAAAGGAAGAGGCTGGACAAGATTAAGGAACAACAGGAGAAGGCCAGGAAGGAACAAGGAGCTGCAGAAGATACGGGGGCTTTAGTGATTTCAACTTCGTCAGAGACTGACTCAGATGTCGTTGACCCAACCGTGGAAGTTTTTCCATCCTCCTCCAAGGGAAATACCAAGAAGCGACGCAGGAATCTGATCTCACAGTTCGTGACAGGAAAGACGATGGCTTTCTTCCATGCATTCGACTTGGACACAGAATTCTTGAAAAAGCCAGTTGCCGAGTGGACTGAAGTAGAGGGCTTCAAGCAAGCAGCGGCAACTGTTAACAAAATCTCTGTCGTCAACGATCGGGCCGAAAGAGCCATCGCGCTCACCAAAGAGTTCAACTGTTCTCTGACGAAGAACGAAGAGCAGAAGCAGTATTTGCTCAAAACTGTGATGCAGCATAGGGCGAAATACCCGAATAAAACCAAGAAGGATTTCATGGACAAATGATTCGCAAGAAGTGGTTATGTTTTTTGTATCTTTGTGAAAATGTGTAGTGAAATGGTACTCGTTTGTTGAATAAAAATTCATTGACAGATTTTTGTTTAATTTTTTCCGTTTATGATCTGCCAGAGCATCAAACTGGGGACCCGTAAACTTTAAACTATTGAATTAATACTTCGGTTTATCAGTCTCCTCAGCAAATGGAACAAGGGGATCCATGTGGATTAAAATTTTTCCAAACTTTTAATTTATGAAACACCCTAATATACACATATACACTCCTTTTTAAACAAGCTATTTGCAGCCAACTGGCGGATTAAGACTTCTAGCCAGCTGTGAGGTCAAGCGCGATCATTATGCGCCTGGATTTCCAGGCGAAAAGATGCTCTCGCTCCTCTCTCTTAGGTTAGGTTTAGGTGGCAGCTTGGGGGATAAACCACTTCCTCTTGCTTGCATACACCTTTTTGTGACACTGGCACCATGGGGGGAGGGGGTTTGGCACCTTGTAACAAGGGGAGAAGGGGGCTGGCACCTTGTAACAATGATCAACATTGCAATTGCTTTGCACTCGTCCATTTGCGGTCATACTAATGACTTCAATAATACAACATTAAAAATTATCATTAACGTTCTAAGATAAAAAGGCCGACATTCTATTAAGCACCTCACTAATACATCATTGAGCATTGTCATCCACGCTGTAAGACATAAACGTCACTTCTTTACAAATTTAAACAATCAGAGAGGGGCGAATTTTTATAATTTCTGTCCATTCTTTCTAGCAGAAAGAATGGAAAACAAATGTTTTTCGAATCCGAGCGATCAACTGGAATTAACAGAAATCAAATCGTAAATTGTTGCTTGTTGACTGTTGACGGTAAAAGTAAGCTTACCTTTACATATCTAAATAACTGTCAGATTCGAGATAATGTGAATTGCTTTTCATGAAACTGCTTTTTATTAAATTATTTTTAATTAAATTGCTTTTTATTAAACAATTTCTTTTCATAAATAGGAAGCAATACGTCAGCAGTCATTCCAGAATCAGACAGTCACTACGAACAATATGTGCCACAACTCACGCCAAATACTTCCTTCTTTTAGCCAATTCTGTCAAACGACACATAAGCTACATTAAAAAACTTAAAAAATAAAAGAGCTTATATCAGTTTAATTCTATTGAAAATATACAAACTAATATCAGATGATATAAAAACCCCACTTACAAGACTTATGAATGAGTCAATAGTACAAGGTGTATTTCCTGATCACCTGAAGATAGCCAGGGTTTGTCCAGTATTCAAATCAGGCAGACCTGATTCTCCATCCAATTACTGACTAATCTTCGTCTTATTAACTCTAAGTAAAGTATTTGAAAGAATCGTATACAAGAGACTAATCAAATTCTTAGCTAAATACGACAATTACGACATCCTCACAAAAACAACTTCGGTTTAGAGAAGGCCACAACAGAGAAGACGCCATTAACATGCTATTAGAAAATATCTATAAAAACCTAAACGACAAAAACCACACAATCTTAGTTTTCCTTGACCTGTCGAAAGCCTTTGATACGCTTCCACATAATATCTTACTAGACAAATTAAACACATATGACATAAGGGGAAATATGATAAATTGGTTTAAGTCATCTCTCTCTAATCGTCACCAGTATGTTAAAGTAAATGACATTTCATCAGAATATGCTATATTGGAAAATGGGGTTCCACAAGGATCAATCCTTGGACCTTTACTCTTCTTAATACATGTAAATGATTTTTATCGATCAACAACATTAGACTGTATTCAATATGCAGATGATACAACACTCACTTCTAGACACCACGATATCAATTACCTAATGAACGAAGTGAACAGGCAATTAAATCATGTCTATAAATGGATGTATGCAAATAAGCTTTTACTAAACTTGACAAAATCATCATATATGACCGTAACTAAATAACTGCAATCGTGTACACACCATTAATAATTGGAAAAAAACTCCTCTTCAAAAGTAAATGAAATTAAAGTTTTTGGTGCCAAGTTAGATGAAAAATTAAATTTCAAAAGTCACAAACAACAGTGATCAGTCTTTCCTCAGTGATCAGTCTTTTCTCAGTGATCAGTCTTTCCTTGTGAACAGACGTGTTTTATCGAGTGTCCAGTATTACCAATTGAATAAGTGGTTTTCGTTGAAATGTCTTTAAAAAAATAGTGTTTGGTGCATTCTTAACTATATGACGTCGTGTTACTAATCATTCATTAACGAATATATTTCATTTATTGACTTTATTCATTACTATATTATTTGATTAAACCAAGGCTAGTGCACGTGGCTTGCCTAGTTTGTTTATCGAATCTATTAGAAAACGAGGTTTAATAAGGTTCATTTTGCCTTGTTTGCCTTGTTTGTTTTTCGAATCTATTAGAAAACGAGGCTTCATAAGGTTCATTTTGCCTTGCTACGGGTTCATTAAGTAGAGTGTGGTCACCCTCCGTGGGAAAAATAAAAAAAGGAAAGAAAAAAGTCGGTCGAATAGCGGACAGATAAGTTTCATTAATACTTTTTCTTTTACATATCCTTCGTCGGTAGCTTAATTAAGTATACAGGGTGTCCACAAATGTTTACCCTGAAAACAGTATGCTCTCATGTTTTAATGACGAATCTTACATCCGTTTTCTTTTTACAGGTGATCTCGTACACGCATAGAGTTTCTGTGCTGGTGTGTTTCGTCTACCGCATTCGCCGCTAGGAGCGCTGTAGTAGCTGTTCAGTTAAGATGGCGTCTGTGACAGAGAAGGCACAATGTGTTGTGTGGCTTGCAGAAACAAAATCTCCTATCAGTGTTCAGCGAAGGTTCAGAACAAAGTATGGAAAGAATTCACCTGATGTGAAGTTAATTAAGTCGTGGATAAAAAAATTCTTGGAAACTGGAAACGTGGAAAAGGGAAAGAGCAGTGGTAGACCATCAGTTTCCGATGAGATGGTGGAAAACATTCAAACTGCTTTCACACGGTCACCAAGGAAATCGGTGAGACAAGCTTCATGCCAACTAAAGATACCGAAGTCTACTGTGCACAAGGTGTTACAGAAACGTTTGAAGTTACACGCGTGAGTGTGAATACCGTTTAGACATTTTACGTGCCACTAGGGGTGCACATGTGGAAGCTTATTATGTTTATCTACTTATGATTAAAACTGTGTTTGAATACGAGTGTTTATTTAAAAGTTATAGCATGCTTTAATCAGGGTAATCATTTATGGACACCCTATATATCCATTTAGTATAAATTTGTGTTACGAGAATGTTTCTGCGTTTCAAGAACATTTTTGCGGGCTTGCGCAGGTGACGGCACAATAAGCACGCGGTAGGCCTACGTTGTAATTTATTAATTTTCAAACGCTCGTTTTTTGTTTGTTTTTTAATTAATTAATAGCATGGCACCCCCGTCAAGTACTTGCAGTCGCTGTGAAGGGAAATTTGCCGCTTACGCGTTTATTTTGGCTAATAATAATAATGAACAGTTAGTTTCAGGTGGTACTCAAGCATGGAAGTGCTGAAGAACGAGTTAGAACGTGACAGGGAGGCCAGAGTGAGGATTGAAGAAAGGGTGATGCTCCTGACGGCAAAATTAGAATCCCTTGAGACTCCAGTTACGACCCCTCCTGCCTCAGTTTCTACTAATAATTATATAAATAGTACTAATAGCCCTCTCTCTTCCCCTAGTTCCCAACCCTTCGTTCAAATGCGTAATGGAGCCCCATTGAGAAAACCTAAGACTTGTCTACCAGTAATAACAAACAATAAGTTTTCTGTTTTAGGTTTCGAAGATACTGATGAACCGGAAATACGACTCGTTGGCGATTCCATTGTTCGAGGACAGCTCAAGGAATTCTGTGGGAGAAACCCTCGTCGTAGACGCCGTTACTGCTATCCTGGTGCAAGGGTGGAGGATATAACTAATAGTGGTGACCATTTTACAGACCGAACCTCTGAGGACACAACGTATGTTATTCATGTTGGTACTAATAACGTTTTAAATTCTAGATCGGAAGAGCTGTTGGATAGGTACAGGGACTTACTAGAGCGACTAAAGGTAAAACTGATAAGATTGTTTTAACAGGTATCCTTCCTCGAATTTTCCAACGTAGCGATTTCTACAGCAAAGCGACCTATATCAACAATAACCTAAAGTCTCTTTGCCAACAGGAAGGAGTGCATTTTTTGAATTTTTGGAACAGTTTTTACGGCAGGAGGGACTTGTTCCTCGGAGATGGATTTCATTTTAATGACGTTGGAGCTGCGCGTTTAGGAAGGCTATTTCATAATACTGTCTCTTCTTTTCAGGCTGCCGTAACTCGAAGGGTCTCGGCGTAATTTGCTTAAATTTCTATTGCGCTGCGCTCCTAACTTCCAGCACGCAGACTTTTGTAAATTTCGAAATGAATTGTCATACGTCAATTGGGAAAACGTAATGCGAATCTCCAAGGATCTCCAACGCAAAACTAATGTGGGAATCGTTTGAAACAGTATTTAGGACTATAAGTGAAGAATGTGTACCGTATAAAATTAAGCGTGCGAAAGTAAACAACAAGCTCTTGTGGTTTACTTCTAGAGTAGGAGATATTATAAAGAGTAGAGATAGGGCTTATAGGCTACATATGTGCGATAAAGACAATTTGTGGTTACGAAACAACTACATATCTCTAAGGCGTGAAGCGAAAAGCGTAATAAAAAAGTCCAAGCGCGAATTTGAAATCTCCATAGCTCGTGACGGCAAAGAAAACCCCCAAGCGATTCTTTCAATACGTCAACAATAGGAATCCAGTAAAAAGTGTCTTGGGGCCGTTGAAAAATTTTAACGGAGAGCTAGTTTCTGAAAACAAGCAAATGGCTACCTTGCTAAACGAATTTCTTACGTCAGTTTTTACTATAGAAGATGTAACGAATATTCCTACGGCCATAGACATAATACCTTTTGATAATGGTAATATTTTGGATAATATTGTGGTTAGTGAAAGGGAGGTAATGCGCTATATTGATAAAATGAAAATGTGTAAATCATCGGGGCCGGATTGCATATATCCCATGCAACTAAAAGAATTAAAAGAAAGCATTGTTTTGCCGCTAACAAATATTTTTAATGTGTCTATTTGTGAGGGGGGCGTACCAGATAATTTCAAGTTAGAAAATGTAACACCTATCTTTAAGAAAGGCGATAAAGGTGCGGCGGGAAATTATAGGCCAATCAGTTTAACGTCTGTTGTTGGTAAGCTACTAGAATCAATAATTAGGGATCGTACAGTCGAACACTTAGAATTGCATAACTTGGTTAGAAATACGCAGCACGGTTTTAGGCGAAACAAATCTTGCTTAACTAATCTTTTAGAATTTTTTCAAAGCGTGGTTGAAGTTTACGATAGTCATCGGGCGGTTGATGTAGTGTATTTAGATTTTCAAAAAGCGTTTGACACCGTACCGCACAAAAGACTCATTGAAAAAAACTAAGGCTCATGGAATCAAGGGTGTAGTAATAAACTGGATAGAAGAGTGGTTGCGAGGTAGGAAACAGAGGGTGGTCGTTGATGGAGTGGAGTCGTATTGGGCTAATGTAGCGAGCGGCGTTCCTCAGGGTTCTGTATTGGGCCCCTTGCTTTTTCTTATACATATATATTAACGATTTAGATGTCGGCCTAGTCAGTACAGTTTCAAAGTTTGCGGATGACACGAATTTGGGTGGTAGGGCGATTAATGACGAAGATAGAAGTAAAATCCAGGAAGATCTGAATAAAATCGTTGATTGGTCAGTCACATGGCAAATGAGATTTAACGTCGATAAGTGCAAAATTTTACATATAGTGAAGGAGTTAGCAAGCGTAGAGCAGGAAAAAGATTTAGGAGTTAGTCACTGGTGATTTAAAAGTAGCGAAACAAAGTACAGCAGCGGTCAATAAAGCGAACAAAGTGCTAGGTTTTATAGCTCGGAATTTTGAGTACAAATCACGCGATATTATTGTTTCTCTTTATAAATTATTAGTTAGACCCCATTTGGAGTACGCGATCCAATTTTGAAATCCGCATATGCGAAAAGATATAGACAAAATCGAAAGAGTTTAAAGACGAGCAACTAAGATGATTCCGTCGCTTAGGTCGAAGTTCGTACGAGGATAGGCTTAAGGAGTTTAGATTGACTACACTCGAGACTAGGAGGCTAAGGGGTGATCTAATCCAGGTTTTCAAAATTATGAATGGGTTCGATAACGTAGATAGAGATAGCTTCTTCGAAATATCTCACTATAATAGGACTAGAAATAACGGGTGTAAGTTGACAAGTAGAAGGTTCGAGACAGCAGTTGCCAAAACCTTTTTTACGCATAGAATAGTAAATAGGTGAAATAGTTTGCCGGTAGAAATAATTAGTAGCACGTCTATAAACATGTTTAAAAATCGATTAGACGTATATGTTGAAAGATTGAGTATCGTTGAAGGTAGTAAAATTAAGGCTTTGTGGTTCGGAACCCCCGTAAAATTGTAGGTCCTCTCCGCCACCACGGAGGACATGCACAATACACAATTACGAACACAGTTAGGTAGACCAGCCATGAGTGGATCCTAGGGTCTTTGTTGGTCCGAAATATTATAACATGACATTATAATATATCAAATAAAAAATATTTATATTTCTCTACATAATGTTTAAACTCCAAAAAAAAAAAATTCGCCAAAATGCCCTCCTCATACTGTATTACTCATTTATTCATCCACACTTGCTATATGGAATCACAGCATGGGGTAGTACAAAGAATTATATACTGTATCCGCTAGAAGTAATCCATAAAAAAAGTTTACGAACTCTCTCAGACAATGATGACAAACGATCTCATACCTCTCCAATGCTCATAAATTTAAATATTCTTAAACTAAATGACCTGTATGAATTTACTGTCGGTATCAGTATGTACAAAGTTGCTAATAAAAGAAACTATACTTCGCCCATTCACAGGGCAATTAATTAACCCATATCAGATCAACCATAATCATAATATAAGGTTTTCCAATGATTTCATGCATAAACCAAATTATTCCATACAAATTGCAAGAAATGTTCTCTCCTACAAAGGGGCAGATATTTGGAACGCTATACCCATAAACATCAGACAAGCACCATCACTAATATTGTTTCGAACTCACTAAAGAAACACTTTATAAACTCCTACTAATGTGTGTGTGTGTGTGTGTGTGTGTGTGTATTGCAATTTGTAAATATTACTAAACAATGAAAATCACCTATTATACAGTATATATAAAATTCACAATCTTAAATGGGTGCAATCATAAACCATATAAATTAGATGTTAAAAGTTTCTAATATATTACGCCATAGTTATAATATGCCTCATTAAGAGGCATGGTTTGTATTGTTCACCATTTTTCTTTTTTTATTTCTATTATCATTTTCTATTATTCAAATTTTCATTTGTAATGACAGAGTTAACTAAATGCAACATTATTTTATTTTCCACAAATTCTATTTATATTTCTTGTTTTCCTTTGAAGAATAGAAATGAATCTCAAAGACTTTTGCCTGAAAAGTTGTCATACTTCCCAACGGCATATTCTGATAAGAATACTGTAATTAAACTATAAAAATTAAACGTTAATCCCAACATTGTGTAAACCAATATGGCTGTAATGTACTGTATATCTTATGTAATGTGTTATTTCTGAATAAAGATTATTATTATAATTATAATTATTATTATTATTATTATGTCTACGATTAATGATATTTATAAATTCGATCAAACATTTGCTCGTAAATGGAAGATTCTTCCCTTTTCATTAAGTTAATTGGTTTTGGAACTCCTGCAAGGATTTCTATTCTTACGATAATCAGATATCCGCTTCTTGGAAAGGCTTTTCAACTAAATTGTCTTAAATAAAAACGTTTGTATAATGTTCAAACTTATAACCGTGTGAGCAGCTATTTATGCCCAAAACATTTCTCCAATTTTGTTTTTCTTTACCCCTTCATTCATTACCCGTATCTGCTCTCTCTATTTCCATTGATCCAAACTTTATCCATTTATCCAAGCAATGCCGAACGAACTTCAGTAATGAATCGTTGTTATTTGGACGTAAATTAGGATAATTACTTCACAGTACATTTTAACCGTGCACCGTTCAAGAGTTTCCAGATTTTAAGAGAGCCTTTTCTACACTTCTTTCAGAATAATCATTTAATTAATTTCATTGTTACTGAGGTTAATCTTTCTTTTAGTGTTCCCTGAGGACGATAATGAGGATCCCGACAAACAGTAATAAATAGTCTTTACTATATACAGAGGGTTGACAAAAGTAAATAGACACCACGATGATTGTCCTCAAGAGCAAATGGCAAAGCTCATTAATGGAATGTCAGAATATGAGTCAGCTTTACGTAATGGAAAGGGGAAAGCAACACGATTCTAAATATATTGATTTAATAAATTTATCATTATTTATTGACTTTTATTATCAAATCATAGACGATGGAAAAATTAAAGGGGTCTATTTACTTTTGTGAACCCTTTGTATGATATATACGAATCATAAACGACGAAACCATGAATAATCAACACTCAAAGCAAATTGTAACACAACCACTTTTAAATAGTGATATATATATATATATATATATATATATATATATACACATTTTCAACTGCAAAGAACACGCAGTATAATTAACGTAAAGAACGACGCTTGTATAGAAGACATTCCACGCAAGATGAGGAGGGAGAACAAACAAATGAAAAAATGAGGGAACCACCCGGGAATCGAACCCGGGATCTTCCGATTGCCGGTCAGATATGATAACCATTACACCATGGGCCTCACTCGATCTTCTATACAAGCGTCGTTCTTTACGTTAATTATACTGCGTGTTCTTTGCAGTTGAAAATGTATATATGTGCGGCATACGAGAGGTGCCCCCTCGGGGCATTGGTTTCTGCGCGTATGTAGGAGAATTACGACTTCATCTGACCAGCAATCGGAAGATCCCGGATTCGATTCCCGGGTGGTTACCTCATTTTTTCATTTGTTCGTCTCCCTCCTCATCTTGCGCGGGATGTCATATATATATATATATATATATATATATATATATATAATATATATATATATATATATATATTATATATATAGACCGGCCCAGGCTCATAGGGGTAAAAAATATTTTTTTCCTTTTCTTACGTCTCACCCCTGGAATTTGTTATGCGTGTCGATAGAAAGTTTTGAGTGAAGTTTCAGACCGATTCGATAGTATTTAGTGGTGCCGACAGACTCTGAAATGTGTAGTTTTTCCGCACCACCCAAGAGGTAACTATAACAGGCGCGTTTATTTTTTAAGTGGTATCCCCAATAGGACTAATCCACTTTTTTTTTAATGTTAACTCATGATGTTCATGTGCTTCCTGTCTTTATGTCTTCTCTATGTCTTTTTGTCTTCCTGTCTTTGCCTCGGCTTCTTTTAGTGCAGCTTGTCTTTCATCTCTTTTCCGTTGTCGCATTTGCTTAGCGACCAGTTTCTTATCAATATCAGTCATGTAACCTCTCCTCCCTTTTTCTCTCTGAGCTTGTAGGAATGATCTATCTTCCTCATTTAACATCATTTGTAAAGCATTTGCGTGAGCTATATCAAAAAGGTTATCTAAACTACCTTGGAATTCAGTTTCTTTTTTAATTTGATTTTGATTACGGTTTGATTTTGATTTTTGAAGTGATCTGAAGTTCTCATACATTTTTTTAATTTTCGTTAGTACACACTGTTTGGCTCTGGTGAGTATTTTCGCCTTGTCACAAATCTCAAAAATTTCAGCATAAACTATGTTGGATGCTTCTTTCAATGTTTTTTTACTGTTTGTGAGACAGAAAAGCCGACGTAGTACATCTCCATCGGATGGAAGCTTCTTACTGCCAATTGTATCAACTGGCTGTCCAATCAGCCATATTTTAGTTTTTCTTTTTGTTTTAATTGAATCTGACATGGTGAAGGATAAAATCTGCAGATATTAAGGGAAAACATTTGCGTATCAATCACTGCGTCTTAAACAATACTGATGCGAACAGCGAGCCTCCCACTTTCCTCCATAGCCAATGACGTCACCAGTAATGACGTCAGGTCAAAAGACGTGTTTCTACTCAACATACACAGTTACACACTACACAGTAAAACATGTGGAACACAATGCACGAGAGTGTGAATAGCAGTGGCGTGCGGTGATTTTTCGTCAAGGGGAAGCAATTCAAGCAAAAACAACAAAGATTATATAAAATAAAAATAAAACTTTAAAATACTCGTATATAATAAAAACAAAACACATATAATCATCTACTTACTTTACTTATAGGTTAATTATTCTTCTTTCTTTTTTATTAAATATATATTATTTTTTCGTAAAAGGCATCGGTTTTCATATCCTTAAGAAGCTTTTTCTCAATTGAGATTAAAACTAAACTTGCAAGCCTTTACCCTTGCGCATTTCTAGCGTAGTTACGTATTCGCTTTAAATGAGAGAATGACAGCAGACAGCACGTAAAGTTGCCAGATATTTCAAGAAAATTAACTATAAGATCTGGACAGCGATTTCTAAATTGCTTCCTTTTTGACATAGGGAAGGATAAAATAACGATAAATATATATTCTTTTTCGCTTAACATGGCCATGGAATTTTTTAGTAGAAAAACTATATATGAAACTTGTTGTATTCAACAAATACTACATTATTAAACATTAAATGAGTTTTTAGAATGGAAAGAAACAATTTGTAACCGTAAAAAAAAAGCGAAAGTCATTGGGAAAAAGGATGCATTTCGTCAATTGTTGTCCAACTCGAGATTTTTTGCGTCGGCTTTCTTAAAGGTTTTTGCACGAACGGCAACCAATGTATATACTATGTATCCACCTGATTACCAATCAAATGCTATAAATAGTATAATAAAATGATTTTGTACAAATTATTAACACATATTGAACTGTTTAAACTTTAAAGTATAATACAGCATTTTCTTCTTTCTTTGAATAGGGAAGCATTGCTTCTCTTGCTTCCATGGACCGCACGCCACTGGTGAATAGGCATGGTTTATACACAATATTTGTAATACGAATTACAAAATAAATATATGATGAATAAGTGTAATAAATAAATGAAAAATACAAGGGGCTGTCGGCACCACTAAAAGTACACAGATATTGTTGAAATTTAGTGTGCGAGTATATTATGATGGTGGTAACAATTTTAAGGGGTGAGACTTTCACTTTTCAAGTAAAGGTTTTGGCGGGCCAGTCTAATATATATATACACAGGGTGTCCCATAAGTCCGGCATCATAGGAAAAAAATAAAAAAAGGCAAAACAAAAGCTTTTATTTACAGAACGTGCTCAATATGTACACCATTGTTTTCAATACACAAATTCAGACGTGATACCCAGTCACCAAGCACACGGTGAATGATGCAGGAGTAATGGTGTTACATGCCCCAATAATGCGCTGCCGCAAATGTTCAACACTCCTAATTTTCTCTGCGTATACCAGCGCTTTCAAGTGGCCCCAGAGATAAAAATCTAGTGGCGTGAGATCCGGGCTTCTAGCTGGCCATTCCACAGGCCCTCGACGTCCTATCCAATGACCAGGGAATTGTTGGTACAGGTATTCCCTTACTTGGGTGCTGTAATGTGCAGGAGCGCCGTCTTGCTGGAACCATGTTGGGAATTTTCCTTCTTCGTTCAAGACACTGGGAAATGCTTCTTCCTTGAGCATACGTAGGTAGGTGCCTCCAGTGACATGTTCATCGAAAAAGAGGGGGCCTATGATGCGATCCTTCCAAATGCCACACCATACCATCACCCGAGATGCACCTTGTTCCTTTGAAGAGGTATACCAGTGAGGGTTGTTTTGAGACCAGTAGCGGGTGTTGTGTCGATTTACCTCACCATTTCCATAAAAAACAGCCTCGTCACTGAACAGAATGGTGGACGGAAAATTGGCATCCCAAGCATATGAATTATGGTTTGTAGAAATATAAAAATATGAATTTCTCCTATGATGCCGGACTTATGGGACACCCTGTATATATATACAGGGTGGGTAAAAAAGTGACGCCTTAGAAGTAAACTGTCATATTAAAAAATATAAGGAGACTACAGCTCCCGAACTTCATAGATGCTTACCTTAGCATGTTGTTCGTCTTAATTGAGAAGTTGCTCGATGTGTCCCTCTTCCTGCTCAACGCAGGCCTACAAACGTGGAAGCCACTGATCAATACACTGTTTACATATCATTGAGACACCTCCCAGCCGAGCAGAATTCTTTCGCGTAGTTCATCTATGTCTCTTATATTGGTACCAGGGATGTAAACTTTGGATTTCAGGGCTTCCCAAACACCATAATCTAGTGGTGAAAGATCGGGGCTACTAGCCGGCCACATATTGGGCTCGATAAAATCCGGTGTTTCGTTCTCAAGGAATGTGACAGTTTGGCGTGCTCTGTGAGCAGGGGCTCCATCTTGTTGGAAAGTATATCTTTCACTCTATCTAACTGATATTCGATGAATTAGTGGTGAAAGATATACTTTCCAACAAGATGGTACCAATATAAGAGACAGATGAACTACGCGAAAGAATTCTGCTCGGCTGGGAGAAGGTGTCTCAATGATATGTAAACAGGTGTATTGATCAGTGGCGTCCACGTTTGGAGGCCTGCGTTGAGCAGGAAGGGGGACACATCGAGCAACTTCTCAATTAAGACAAACAACATGCTAAGGTAAACATCTATGAAGTTTGGGAGCTCTAGTCCCCTTACTTTTTTTAATATGACAGTTTACCTCTAAGGGGCCACTTTTTTTTTTTACCACCCTGTGTATACTCTAGTTCTGCAGAGTGAAAGAGTGGAAAGGAAAGTTTTCTGTTTAGACGAGACCAAAATTGAATTTTTATTGAATTATGTTTGGTGAAAATCAAATATTGTATTCGAGGAAAAAAAAACTTCCTGCGGTTAATACATGGTAGTAATAGCTTGCTTCTTTGGGGATGCTTTAGTGCTTCTGGTCCAGGAAACTTGTTGTTATCAATGGAATTTTGAATTCTAAGAAATATCTGGAAATTTTAGAAGAAAGTGTATTGTCTTCCGTTTGGAAGTTGCGAATGGGTCGCATTTGGGGGATACAACAAGATAATGATCCAAAACATAAAAATAAGTGTTGGGTTTGAAAAAAATGGGGTATTTATTAATAATACAATATACAGTATATGATGCAATTTAGATATAAATGCATTTCGTAAGAAAAAAAAGGCCATCATTTGTTGAAGATTATAATATAGCTTCACACAGGTTTAAATATGTCAGATCAGAAATAAACTGCACATGCATTATTGCCTATCAAAACACATGAGTTTTTCCATCAATCGGGTGTGAGAAAACTGATCACGCGATGCCACACCTTAAGTTCCTCCACTTGTACATTTCAAATAGCCAAGTGTTCAAATAGTGCTTGGAATATATAATTTAACTAATTAAATATTGCCAAGTAAGTCAAATAGGTTAGTTTGGTAATATAAAAAGATTAGTACTATGGAATTCCTTAAACTTGATGTATTTTAAAAAGTTTTCTAAGTTCCAGGATCGTGGAAAATAAAGCTGCAAAGACATTCTTGCTGGAGACGGCTGATAGCTGGAAGACCACGATCGAGACGAAACAAGAGAGTCGCGAGATAGTCAATAAAAGGGAGAGTTCTCCAGGGGATTTCCTTGGAAAGAATGAAGCTCGATCTAAGCCACTCAATATATTGTTTTATATTTGTTTTTTTCACCGTTTCATACCTATGATTAGTATTAATATTTTATTAAATTTTCATTTCGCAACATCCTGCTTTCCATAGCGCCTTCATATCATCGGGTCGCCATTTTGAATTTCATTTTTATAGGGAAGTGTGTATGGATTGTACAGGCTGTAATTTGTCAACTAGATTTTTTGCAGTTTCGATACTATCCTGTTATCTTCCCACAAAGTTTTAATATGGTTAGGTCAACTGTATGCCTTTGACGATTGGTTAGGTTAAGTCGCGATATTTTCGTTAGCTATTTTTTCTATTTTTTCCATCGGTACATCGCTAGAAACGCTGTAAGCTTTATTTTGATATATGACATAAAAAATTCGTCCTCGAAAGCAGGAGGTCACGAAACGAAAAATTACCATATTTTTTTTAACATCGTGTTTCATACCCAATTGTGATTTGTGTAGATCAAGTGGCTGTGAAGTTTGTCAATGACATTTTATAAACGAATATCTTGTTGGGACTTACGACGCTGGTTGTGGTAAACTCTTGTGAATTGTGATGATAAATAATTAATAATCAGATCAGTGCTAAAAGAAGGTAGGCGAAATAGGGCCTTGGTTAACATCTCGTTAGCTCTGAAGGCCTACTATCGCCTGAGATAGGCTGGCCTTCAAGTGCCTCAGTGACTGAAACGATAAAGCTCTTTCACGTATGCTGTTAGTCCTAAACCAGTTCGGCTTAAGAATCAGCTGGCTATCGCTGCCAGTTCTTTCACTATAATAACCCGATTAAAGTCCTCATTATTATATTTTACAGTTCTAAAAGTGTGATCTATAATTTGGGTGAGGGGGAGGCACCCTTCAAGAGCACCATGAAATAGCTTCAACAAAAGAATTTCAAGCTTCTCGAGTGGGCCAGTCAAAGCCCAGATCTCAATTTAATCAAGATTTTATAGTTTGATTTGAAAAAAGGTGTCCGCAAGAGAAACCCTTCGAATCTGAATAAAGTGCAACAATTTTCTTTAGAAGAATGGGTTAAAATTTTTACTGAGAGATGTCGAAACCTTATAGAAAAATAACCAAAACGAATCACTGAAGTCATTCAAGCAAATGGGGGACACAAAGTATTAAATAATTTTGTAAGTAAATGTACGAAAACGTTTGCATTTTAACTCTATCTTCCTCAAATTTCTTGATGTCTTACATTAAATGTTGAAGTTAAACTAATTTTTTTTCTTTGTTAAATTTTTACGACCAAGCGGTAAATTTTTCATAACTATCCCATGCATGGTACGAAAGGTAAAGACGAGTATAGCTAAAATATTTCTCTGTACGAATATTTATGAGTGTCACTGTATATTGCGTCAGAGCAATATTGAAAATTTGTGTGTAACCATTATTATTTTATACCCATTTGACATTTTAGATGCATCCGAGCTTGAAATGTTGTTTCGGAACTAAAGAAATCGTACATACAAAACTATTGTGTAGATTATAGGTTATATTATACAGGGGGCGCTGAGGTAGACAGAACGTACCACAATTAATCGACTAGTACTAACCGTAATTAAATCGAATCTTGAATCGTTTAACTGGAATAATATAGAATCCGAGTTAATTCCGGGTCGATCCAATTCACGTACGTCATTATAATATTGGAATTCTATTTTATCTTCGCATAAAATATCCTCCCGATCTCCCGAACCTTACATCTGTACCTTCCGAAATCTATGCTTGTTTATAGGGTTGTACTACAAATAGGACATGAACTTAATGTCTGTATAATGAATGACATTATTTTCATTATCATATAAATTTAATTAATGTGACCTACGCATGCATATTATCACTATAATATGTGTGTGACTTTAAAATAACTTTGGTGCTACTATAGCGTGATTCCTTGGTGACTTCGATACTATAGGGTGATTCCTACCCGTTTTGGTTCGAAACTACAGTACTGTAGAGTGTGATTCCTATCCAAGGTATAAATGAAAATATAATAAATATAAAATGCTATTTATTATTCAATTTTATTTATTTAAAAAATAGTTTCTGTGCTACTATAGTATGTGGTCTACCTACGATTGGTTAGGTTGTCACGATATAAAAATAAAAACCCACTCTAATAGACAGAGTTTATTTCCACGACAGTTTCGAAACTGTCGTGGAAATAAACTCTGTCTATTAGAGTGGGTTTTTATTTTCATATTTTGACCACGTAGAAAAAAGTGAAGTTTTTTGCTTTTAGTCACGATATTTTCGTTAAAACTAACGAAAATATCATGACTAAACCTAACCAATCGTCAAGGGCGATGGACATTGGAATGTAAACAAGCAATTAGTAAACAAGGTAAGAAGCTATAATTAAAAGGTAGACCGCCGAATCGAGGTAGGAATCACGCTATAGTAGCACCATAATTTTTTATACTTTTTCACAAAGGGTAAATACTAATATATTACGTGTACAAAACTGTAATAATGTAGATGGTATTCCTCCAGATTTTATGTACACAGAGAATAAAGGGTATCTTTTCCAAAATATAAATGCTTTACCATATTCCAAATACGGCGAACATATGCATAGATCATTTTGTAATGCAGTGAGAGAGTAGTTAGTTATGTCCGAGACATAACTACTCGCTCACTCAACGCGTTACAAAGCGATCTATGTAGTTTCGGGAAACAATTCGCCTTGAAACAAAAAATTACTAAAAAACTAAGAAATTAGGAGCAAGTGTAGTTTACGTCCCCCTGACGCAAAAGGGGACACAGACTACACTAGGTCAAAGTTGGGGAACGTAAACTAGTGTCTTTTCCGTTTGGGGGCTAGCAGCGAATTTTAATGAAAATCAGTATACTAAAGTAGTTTTGGTCACTGACTTCAAAAATAACTTTCTTTTTTAGGAGAAATGAAAAACAAACATGTTAGAGCACTTTAAATAATTAATATGTGTTTTAACTAGTTTAAACTAGTTACAGAAGATTGTGTTAAATTTAGCCAGAGTCACAAACTGCTACTGTTTATGAAAAAGTGCTCTAAATGTGGGAAAGTGTGTTCCTTTGATAAAAATACCCAGTTCTTTCGTTGCCAAAAGCGTCGGTCAAACGGTAAAACGTGCAACTTTTCGAAGAATACGTTTTTTGAAGGATCCCGGCAGATCTGTAAAAGTAGCAGAAAAAATCAAGAATTAATGCCCAGTTAGGTCAATTGAATGCCAGGTTAGGTCAATTGAATGCCCGGGTAGGTTAACTGTACGCTCTTGACGATTGGTTAGGTTAAGTCATGATATTTTCGTTAAAAACACATTAATTATTTAAAGTGCTCTAACATGTTTGTTTTTCATTTCTCAAAAAAAAAAGAAAGTTATTTTTGAAATCAGTGACCAAAACTACATTAGTATATGGATTTTCATTAAAATTCGCTGCTAGTCCCCAAACGGAAAAGATCCGGGATAATCTCTAGGAGCGCTCCATTTTTCAATATTAAACATACACTCATAAAACATATACCATTTGAAAGCTCACATTTCTCTGAGTCTAAAAATGTAGTAATCCAAAAGTATCAATAGCAAATAAAACGTAACGATTTAATTAATTGTTTGACGCGTGACGTCATTAACTACATTATAAAGGTTGGCTAAGTTATAAATCTTCAGTCTGTATTGTAAGATGGTATTTTTGGTAATTGTTACGCTAACCTAACCTAATATGAATATGTTATTACATTATCATTTGTATAATTTAGGTCTCGGGGGTACGGGGGCGGAGCCCCCGTAAAGATCACGCATCACAAATTGATCGGTATAGGGTTTTATTTTTAAACCTAGTTACTTTTTATTTGCTATTGATACTTTTGGATTACTACATTTTTAGACTCAGAGTGTATGAGTGTATGTTTAATATTGAAAAATGGAGCGCTCCTAGAGATTTATCAAGATCCGTAAACTACACTAGGATTTTTAGGAGACATTTTTTGAATGAATCCATCAAATAAAACGTTTTATTTGATTGGATATACGCTGACAAAGTTGGGGAACGTAAACTACACTAGGATAATGTAGGGGAACGTAAACTACACTAGGCACCACAGGGGGACGTAAACTACACTTGTTCCATAAGTTACGATTCAGTGATGACTGGGCTTTGTTCTTGAGGTTTTATTAGTCATCAAAACGAGAAAAAAAAAAATCCAAAGAATAACTGAGTACTACCAGGTAATAGCCAGGAAGCTCATTTTCCGATGATATAGGACTGAGTATATCCCAAGGGTGACCTTTAGCTCGAACATGAAGAGAGTAAGCGGCCAACTCAACCCAACCCAAGAACCAGCATGCGGGAACAAATCAGAGCCTCACCGCTCAGAATCCTACACCATAACCACTGAGTTACCGGGCGCCCTAAAACTGAATAATACTAACTTGTAATTTTTCATGTTTTTAGAATTTTTTTTATTTCTTCTTCTTTATAACTTCTGAAGTTACATCTTCCAATTTGCAGTTCACCTGGCAAACATTTTGTTAACATAACCATCGTTGTTCAAATAACATTTTTTATTTTTCTTAAAAATTCACCATTAATTATAATATTTTATCAATTAATGGAAAAGTATTGATATAAATGCGAATATTCAATAAAATTAAGCCTGTATTATATAGTGGTATATTCTATAGCCTGCAAATATTTTAAAGAACACCAAATACATTTCTTTGAACTTAAAAGTTTGTTTTATTGTTATTTACAATTAGATATGTTAGTAACTATAGTCACTTAAATGACCCATTTTGGGGTTAATTATTATTTCCGTTTGGACAAATATGTCCCTTGGTCCTCAAAGGGTTAAAATAAGATGTATATTTAATTTACGAATGCATGAGTTGTAATATGCGTGGTTTTCAGATTCTACCTGTAATCTTTACAAGACGATTATTACAAGATTTTGGAAACCTCAGAATGCAGATTCAGATATCGTTAAGCGGTTTCTGGATGGCTACGAGTGATATTCTTTACGGGTTGATTCAAAAGAAATTACAAACAAAATAGACAACAAAAGCCTCATCCGTCGTAAGTTGTTCAAAATATCTAGTAAAGGAAAATGCAGGAGATGGATATTACTGCGGTGGTAGTCTTTAATACTATCATTCACACTCCACAACTGGAAATTATTACAAAGTAAATCTGGGAAAGGTATACAAGGTCTCAAAAGTAATCGTGAAAACAAGATATTCACCAACTCATTCAACGTACTTCATTTCAGTTGAATCCTGGGTCGGAAGCTTTTCCGGTGAAGATTATTCACGCAAGACATTCTTGGGATCTTACCTGCTGAAGAAGTAGGAGTTACTTTTGAGGCTGTAAATCTAGCCTACGACAGGTTCGTATCCAGGGCCGTTTCTAGCCATTAGGGGGCCCTAAGCAGTATACCCATTTGAGGCCCCACCCCTCCATCCACCAACTCACGCCTTACATCACCTCAGCACACACATACAAAAAATGGCTGTGTTAATAAAAAACAATTATGAAACAATTTTAATGAAACATGTCCAAAACAACAAATATGTACTTTCAGAAGACAAACAGAAAAAATACTCTTCATGAAATTCCTGAAAATTAGCTTATACATTATTTAGAATAAATGACACATAACTATGTATAAAATAATAATGCAATTATCAACTACCAAACAATTACTAACTCTACGATACAATCGTGTAATAGCTAACAGTTATACAGAACAGTTTGTATCTTCAAAATTTTTGCCTCCTAGATTTTTTCTGGGCGAAATCATCAATAACATCATCATATGAAATCTCCCTGCCAACGTCCTGGTTGATGCTTATGATGCCAAGGCCACTGAAGCGATCCTGCCCCATTGATGATCTGAGGTAGTTCTTGATTAGCTTCATATTAGAGAAGCTCCTCTCGGCTGACACTACTGTCACAGGTAGAGTGCAGGCAATTCTTAGTGCAACCCAGAGATTGGGGTATAGTTCCTCCAGTTGCTTCTGATGAATGAAGGAGAGAAGCTCCAATTCAGTCATGTTGTGTGAAGGTAAAGTCGGCAAGTTCTTAATTTCGAGGGCCAGTTCTCTTCCATCAATGTCAGAGTCAGCTCCAGAGCTCAGTATCTTAGAGAGCTTTTCACACTTGCAGAACAAGTCTTCCTTGTTCATTGTGGTGAAGTTTAGGAGAACCCCAAATATGTCCCTCACATCATCTAATGTTTTGAATCTCTCATTTATTGACCCGATGGCACAATCCACCACCACATTGAAAAATTTGACTTCCAGCCTCTTTAAGGCTTCTGTAAATGGTTCGTCAGGAGCTTCGTAAGCAAAGTGCTTTTTTGTGGATCTGAGCCTCTTCTCCTTCAGCACAGCCTCCATATTCATTTCCTCACATATGTCCCTAGCTACGACTTGTGTTGCAACAAAACCTGTGTTTCTGTAGCTGGTGAGTGAGTCTTTTGTTTTTGTGAGGAGGTTGACTGCTACATCAAACTGCATTGTAGGAGACTGCAGAAGTTTGCTCACATGATTAACTGCATGAAGAATGTCATACCATACTACTGTGCAAATCTGAAAGCGATAAGACCCTACCTCCTCTGCAAGTGCTTGTGCTTCAGTCCTGGGTATGGCATCTGTGACATTTTTCTGACTTCCAACAGGGCCTCTCTGATGTTGTGGCTCTGGTATAGCACAGCCTCAATGCTCTTAAGCCGGATCTCCCACCTGGTTTCACTCCAAGACTTGAGTGTTATGTTCACGTGCTTCTTTAGGATTGTCCATCTCTGTGTAGCTGCTGCAAAAAGGTTGTACAATTTTTGTACGTTTCCAAAGAAGCTGATGGCATCTGTGGAAGCTTTAGCTGCATCGGCCACTACAAAATTCAGAGTGTGAGCCCCACATGGAACATAGAGTGCACGACAGTTCTTCTCTAAGTAATAACCTTGCCTGAACGTGAGTGAACACCTTTGTTCTTGCCCTTCATGTCCTCGAGACACCAGATCTGTCTTCAAGGCATTTGACAGGACAACTGGCCAGTCATACGGATCAAGCGGTGGAGCAGATCTTCGTTCTTGTTGCTCAGTAGAAATGCCTGTGTGTGGTGTTTGAAGCTGAACAGAAGATGGGCCACTTGTTGGTTCATCGGGCTCTACTTCTACTGGTGTTTGAGGTTGCATAGAGGATGGTCCTGCTGTTGGCTCATGATGCTCATCAGGCTTTGCTGAGGATGGCTTTTCCAAACTTTCAGTAGTGCTCCTGAGAAGAACATAACATTACATATTCTGTTAGATTTTGTTAAAATACTCTTTCTTATCTTGTTTAATAACCCATAATTGATCTGTGTGAACGGAATTTGAGGTGATGTGATCCATTAAATTTCACATTTCGAAATATAAATATTACAGAGACTAACTTACTCTACACGATTCCTGAGCACTTGCCTAGCTTGATGGTCTACCTAACCTAGTTGCCTGAACTATAATCATAAGAATATACAAGTGGCACATCTCACCTGTGCTACTGGAGAGCTTCTCCTCCTCTATTTTCTTGTTTTTCCGTTTTTCAGCTCCTGATGGATAATGTCGTTTCATTTTCCAAGATGCACGAAGTCACATCTAGTTAACCACAACCAATCTGCTAAATAATAATAATAATCATGATAATAATGATGATAATAATAATAATTTGTTATAATTGTAACGTTAATCAAATACATTCAAATAATCAGACCATTTAGGTTTTAACCAACAAAATTCACATTATCTGAAAAAGATGAGAAAAGAATTAATAAACTTGAAAACATAACGAAAATAATCCTAGGTTTTAAAGTGTTACAAAATCTCTTAATAATTAGTAAATTAGTGAAATAATGTTTGACAATACTAGAAAAATTAAGCATTTAGGAAAATATAGGCATATAGTAAGAATAAAGTTAAATAATATAGAAATAAGATATCTCAATAGTTATTTACACATAACGACCAAAACGTTTCGTTTGTCTCCGTTTTATCACCAACAAAATTCACATTATCTGAAAAAGATGAGAAAAGAATTAATAAACTTGAAAACATAACGAAAATAATCCTAGGTTTTAAAGTGTTACAAAATCTCTTAATAATTAGTAAATTAGTGAAATAATGTTTTACAATACTAGAAAAATTAAGCATTTAGGAAAGTATAAGCATATAGTAAGAATAAAGTTAAATAATATAGAAATAAGATCTCACAATAGTTATTTACACATAACGACCAAAACGTTTCGTTTGTCTCCGTTTTATCACATTTGTCTCATACAAAAACTTTAATTAATACGACAATAATAATAATAATAATGATAATAATAATAACAATAATATTATTAATAACTTCAGCTATATTCCTATTCTTGCCCACTGAGCTATGACCTGGGAGCCTGTCTAGGGGCCCCCTAGTAGCATGCCAGGAAACGGCCCTGTTCGTATCCCTTAAAATACTCATTAATAATTACCTCGTCGCAGGAGAACTTAGAATTATTGGTTAATCGTTTATTATGGAAAAAAGCTTCAGAATGCAAGAAGGAGGAGGTAGTTTAGTGAAAAAGAACACAAGGAAAGAAAAGTTCAGCAATTTTCTCAAAATATGAGATTGCTCACTTTTCACAGGTTTTATAATTTTTAGAAGTTAACACCGTTTATGTGAAATTATGTGAATACAGAATTATAAATATATGTTGCTGATTCTATACGTACATTTCTCCCCCTCTACCCCGATACACTCAAAATGGTGGCGAGGGAACATTTGAAGCATGGTACTTTTAATTATATTGTGAGAAGAAAGGGATCAACTGAAGATCGGGGACCCCAAATTAAAGGAAGATAAAAATAATAAGATCAGAAAAATTTTATTGTGATAAAAAACAATTTATGAGAAACAAAGTGGATCGGGTTGGGGGGTGGGGGGTGGGGGGTAAGCTTCAGGTGATCCATATATATATATATATATATATATATATATATATATATATATATATATATATACACACACACACACTGTATACAGTATATGCATGGTTAGGTTAATTGAATGCCCGTTTAGGTCAACTGTACACCCTTGATGATTGGTTAGGTTAAGTCGTGATATTTTCGTTAGTTTCAACGAGAATATCACAACTTAATCTAACCAATCGTCAAGGGCACACAGTTGACCTAACTAGGCATTCAATCAACCTAACCGGGCATTATATCCCATAGAATGAATTGTTTGTTTTATTTATCAAAACTGGGGGGGGGGGGAGTATCTCCAGGTGGAGTGGACTGGAGTATCTTCATGTGGATCGGGCTGGGCGGGGTGAAGATCTTCAGGTGGACCCATTTAAACATAAACTAAAGGTCAGAAACATATTTTTTATTTAGTTAATCCAGCGGATATTGCAAAGCAATGTGATTACAAAAATTTTCGAAAGAGTTGGAAGAAAATCGTTCATGCTACATAAATTCTTTCAGGTATGAGTCCAGGAATTCGCGTTTACAGCCACGCATTTGTTTAATGTAAAATTTATGTTTGTTCCAGTAGGACTCAATTGTTTCTGTATGAACACCACTCACTGGATCCACAAGGTTGAGGAAATGATTAACCGTATCATGGATATAACCAAGATTTTGTTGTATTTGATTGTATGCTCTCCACTCGTCGCCGTAAATAACGGTACCTGGCGAACCACTTTTTCCATTATGGGAGGAAGAGTGGCTGCAGCTCTAGCTTCGACAATTCCCATATAGCCGTGTGCTGGTGTTGTACCCCTATCCACAACACCAAAAACCCCAGATGAGGCTGGGGGCCCTGATCTTCAGGTGATCCGACGAAAGTGCTTTTAATTTGAGGCCTACTTCGTGATACCTCTTATTATGTCATATTTCAGAATAATCTTTCGGAAGTTTACGTTGAAAGTGTTAACTTTCATTGGTCCATATGTGTAAAATGTTAGTTTTCATGTTTATTAGGATATATTACTTACTATACAAGTGGGAGGTGGAGGCTCCTGTCTGTAGACTGCTTTCTTACTAAGCGGAAGTCGCACAAACTTATATACTTTTTCATTTATTTCCTAATCCCCATTCCTTACTTCCAGTCCCGCTTACCTTATAAATTAACATCTCTCCCTATTCATTCGCACCTAATGAAGACCTTAGAATAGCCCGAAAGCTTATTGTGCAGTTACTAAATCCACATCTTATTACAGCTTTATTCCTTTAAAGAGCAGAAGTAGATCATTTACAAACTTCTCCAGTGTTTTTTAATGATTTTAATGATCTGTAAATTGGAAAGTGATAATAATGAATTTGCATTTACGGCAAAGAGTTCACCGAAGAAAAAATTCTATGGAAAATATACTGAGCACTTCAAAATCCTCAAATCGCAAATAATTTATAATTGAATGGCACGCACAAAAGTGAGTTTCTTTATAAAGTCGCCATTATTCAAATTCAACGTTATGCGGGTTCATCCATTGCTACTTGTAGATTATCTCACCTCCCCCACCAATTTTGACAATATTTTCGTTAACACTAACGAAAATATCACAACTTAACCTAACCAATTATCAAGGGCGTACAGTTGATCTATTAGTAAATAGTAAAATACTATTTCAGAAACAAACAATGTTATAATTAATAATAGATCAACTGTACGCCCTTGATAATTGGTTAGGTTAAGTCGTGATATTTTCGTTAGTTTTAACGAAAATATTCTGTCAAAATTGGTGAGGGGCGGGGGAGATAACCTACAAGTACCCATCCATTTAAGATTTAAGTGAATATGGAAAGTTTGTTTAACATTTCACCACTTCAGATTTTAAGTGAAAATGACTAACCTCACCTAACGTAATCTAACCGTTTATAATGTAAACTAACCTAACCGAGACCAATTTAACAAGATTTAAATTAACTTAACACGAATTAAATAGACCCACATAAGACCGAATTGGTCAGCCATATGCATATTAAAGATTTTTGAGTTCGACTTCATGCAGTTCCATTTTGTTCCGTTAGACCTTCCTTTATGACTGGTTGAAATAAGCCTTGTGACAAACCTTCCCTTTCTAATGACTGGATACAGACTACATATATCCTTAAACATAACATTGATCATATTATTTTCAAGCATTATTATACTTTTCATTATATAAGTATACGTATATACTGTATATATAAGGAGAGGAAGGGCGACAAGTTTGACCTTCGGTGAACTGAACATATATTACACATTATTCATTTTATATAAGTTATATATAAGTTGTTAAGTGATGAAGTGACTTTTCTATATAAGTTAGCTTTGAAATGACTTTTCTGTATAAGTTAGCTTTGAAGTTTAATAGCTGTTTCATTTAGAGCAAGATAAATAATATTTTCTCTATGATATGCAATCTAAACTCATTTATTTTCCACTTTAGAATTCTGTTAGGAGTGGTGAAAAATCAGTGCTTTCATTATATATATATATATATATGTGTGTGTGTGTGTGTGTATATATATATATATATATATATATATATATATATATATATTACTTTGTGTGAGTTCGAACGACGGTTCAGGATCGACTTGAGATCGACCCCTCTGCAGCATCCCGCCTCATTTGCGGGATTTGGTGAAGGAGAGAATTGCTGTCTGATCTCCTCCTGCCCTCGTAGCCAGCCACGCATGGCTGGTCATGGACTTTGCACAGGAATCTGTCCAGCTGGTTCTTGAAGTTATTCAGGTGGGTGTGCTGGAAGTGCCTTACTTCTCTCGGCAGGGCATTGAAAAGCTTTGGGCCTCGTATTCTGAGGATATTTTCCATCCTCGTTTTCATGGCCCCCTGTCCCACAGCAGCTGGGACTGTACAAAATCTGCCTCTTCTCTCATTCCAGTTTGTTTCTATTTCATTTCTAAGGTTAGGGACAAAGCCCTCAAGTATTTTCCATATGTATATTATTGTGTACCGCTTGTGCCTTCTTTCGAGAGAGAGTAGAGTTTCAGGGATTGTAGTCGAGACCAGTAGTCGTCACCTTCCATTTCTTCTATTTTAGATGTGGTACTCCATGTGTCTGGCCTTGGCACTGAATTGTCTCGTATCTGTGATAAAGCCTTAATTACATCTTCCGTGAACTCGAAGTCCATTAATAGGTTTGTGCCGGAATTTGTTCTTGGTTGGTTTGTATCAATGTCGAAAAATTCGTCTGGGTTTTCCACTTCCATCTCGGACTTAGGGGTGCTAAACACAGAGTTAAATTGTTCTCTAAGCAGTGTGTGTGTGTGTGTGTGTGTGTGTGTGAAAATGAACAATGAATAATTCCTATATAATCATTATATAATTCTTATATGGATCCTTATATTCATTGTCTTCATACAGTACTTATGTTTGTATGGTTTTTATGTTCGAATGTTCATTTTTACATGAGAAACCAAAGTCGCCTGATGCGAGTTAGGATAGAATTTCGATTTTTGCTTTCTATTTTTTTTTTCAGTGTCACAACCATGCGACCTACCATTTCATGGTTTAGTCGTATCCATATTCCCATTTTTCATTTGTTAGAGAATTTATTATAATTAATTATGGTTGTCTTGCATCTAACCCTCATCCCTAAATTTTATTAGATTATGCATGCACATTGCATATGGCAATCTCCTCTCGCTCTGATTCAAATTTATAAAACATTATCATGCGTTATGTTATATATCATGTGTGTCATGTTGTATATAAATATATACCGTATGTGCCCATGTACTTTGTGTTGTACTAATAACCATATATAAATATAAAAACACTAAGAATTGTAAGTGACTTATGTACTTAATGATGTAATTAATGTACTTAGTGATGTAATGTACTTAATGACGTAGTGAATGTACTTTAATGGAACTGTAATTAACGATAATAAGTGAATGTGAATTAATCCGTAATTATAATCATAGTTGTTGTAAACCAAAATTACATGTACTCAGTGATGTACTTAGATTGTACTCAATGTACTACTACGAAATTATGTCGCCCTTTAGAAATGTATACTCGGCGAAAATACGATTATTTTTATTATTATTTTTTACATTTTTATTTGGAATCTTTCAAAATTCTGATCATGTGTTTAAAGGGGGAAACTTAACCTTCAAACTGCACTCCCCCAAAATTTAGATTATATATAAAGCATGTAATTGTAAAATAACGGCTACTTCTTTTTCTTCTTGACTTCACTTACTCCCTTATTAGCAGCCTCTCAGCGAGGAGGGGGCAGAGGCCCTTTCCTCCTTAATTTTTTAGATTCCGGCCTGAGCCATGGTCGAAAGAGGTCGAACCTCTACCCCTGTAAATTCAGAGGACTACCTGTACATTTTTAGAAGTAAATTACAGTGAGAGAAACTTTATTTTTCCCCTTCCAGTTTGGCTCTCTTCAGAGAACTTAGTAAATAAAGTAGAAAATAGTTCCCGATAAGTTATAAAAAGAAAATCGGCGAACCTTCAGAGAAAGTATCAGTGTTATAGAAAGAGAAAAAAAGAAATGAGAAAAATTAGAATATTATAGAAGAAAACTATCGCGAGAAATATCCGTTGCTGCCTCCCAACCAGAACCCTCGTCGATTTCGAACCACCCAAGGCCATAGACGGAGGAGTTAACATATATATGGGATTGAACTCAGAATGGTCCCCTGAGGCTCTTTCAACGGGTCACTCGCAAAGAAGCCCCAAAAATATAGCTTCCCTCACCAGCTATCTGCAAAGCAGATAGGATCCAGCTTTGGGACAGGATCCAGGGGTATCCACTATACTATAGGATCTAGGGGGTATCTACTATAGAATCTACTATAGTGGATTTGATTTTCCCGGAAGAGTTCCTTGTTCCATGCACGGTCTGTGTGTATCATGAAAGAGCCTCAGGGGACCATTCTAAGTTCAATCCCATCATGAAACGGACATGTTATTTGCACTGAAAAGTGGACGCTCAATTTTGCCAGTTGAGGTTTAAGTTTTGGTTTCTGGCTAAGAATACAATAGTTACCCCTTTTTCTTTGATGTATTCAATCCGAGGCGAATGCAACGAGTCTTTTGCCTATATTGAGGTTCTGGATATAGTAGGCTAGGTGTAGCTGTAACCCCTAGATCCTGTCCCAAAGCTGGATCCTATCTGCTTTGCAGATAGCTGGTGAGGGAAGCTATTTTTTGGCCTCTTTGCGAGTGACCCGTTGCCCACGTCGGGCTAACATCATGAAAAAGAAAAAACTATAGGGTTTGTCATTTACCATTACTTATTCGGACTATATTAGATTTGATTTTTCCAGAAGAGTTCCTTGTTCCATGCACGGTCTGTGTGTATTTTATATATATATATATATATATATAATATATATATATATATATATATAATATATATATATATATATATTATACATATATAATATATCATTTATAAGTCTCATTTGCCATATCTTTAGGTGACATATGCATTTCGGAGTTTTGGAATTATAATTTAAAAAAGAAATTGATCCCGTGCTTTTATACGAACTAAGAAAACTGCGAACTTCACTGTTTTGTATTTAACGATTATTCTCATTATCTTCTAAATAAATTTGTAATATAACATTATAAAAAACGTATTAAATTAATGAAGAATTATAAGAACGTAAGGAGAAGTACAAAGAAAAGAAACTTTGGATTCTTGCACATCATATGCATACTCTTAGTCTCGTGTTCCGAATCATTTATCAGAAGAAAAAGCATAAAATAAACGATAGACTAAAACGCTGCCTACATTAATTAAGCTAATTTATCGGGTGATTTTTTTTAAACATCTGATACTTTAAAAGGGTTCTATTTTTTTTATAAATTGAAATATAAATTTTTAATGTACCTTCTCTATACATGCGGAATTAGTCCCCTTGTGCAAAACATGCTCTATGTGATGTCCTCTCAGCTCATTAAGTCTTTGCACACGAACAATAAAATTTTGCAGTACTCTTAACAGAGTATCTGTTGAAATTCGACTAATTTCTTGTTCAGTTGATGCTTTCAGTTCTTCTATTGTGTATGGATTCTGTTTAAACACTATCTTTTAAATAACCCCACAGATAAAAGTCACAGGGGCTTAGGATTGGTAATATTGGTGGCCATGATATTCTTTCATCATAAACCGCTGGAAATCTGTTAGATAGACATTTCCGTCGAAAGTATCGTGTAAAAAGTGAAGCACCTCATTACAAGTGTGAGGTCTGGCTTAGGCTATGCAACTCCTAATGCAAAACGATTGAAATATCGTACAAATTTTGAAAAAAATAATGTTTTTATTTCAGTTAATAAAAAATACAAACCTTTTAAAGTGTCAAATGCTAACAAAACTCACCCGATATATCATGCATTCTTAAAGATTTTTTAGGTATTTAGCAAATAAAATAAAGGCATCATTTTATTGTTGTAGGCAGCGAACGGTACTGTTCGGTAAGTTGTATGATATTATGTTAAGAGAAAACTGCAATAAATGTGGGGACTTAGTATTTGGCAGCTACAAGTAACTACAACTCAACAGTGTTCCCACCCGGCACATGGGAAAACAGAGCTGTCCTTGTCCTCACCTCTCGACTCGGGGTCGGGGAATATTGTACTTGGTTCTGTCGGAGTCGTTCCTAATGAAGAAGCAGCCTTAAAGAGAATCGCGCTCTGCCATATCTGCCATATCTCTTCCAGTAAAATGTAATGACAAGAAGAACTCTGCTTTCCATTGCGCCAGGTGAGAACATTGTTTGATTGTGGTTACTTGCAGCTTCCAGACATTGTATGATACTCTTTCGCATAAGTACTAACCCAAGAAAGAATTGCTTCCTCCATGATTACTGTCAGAAATTTATCCAACAATGAGCAGCATATACAGGTTCTATGTATGTATGTATGTATGTATGTATGTATGTACAATTGGCAGTATACTCGTATATAATTTTTCTCATTATTATGTCTCAAATCAGAGTGGGGAAGTGAGGAGTGGGATAACGGAGGAGGGAATGAAGTTTACGTTTTATGGAAAGGATCGTTTCTTGAAGGTACACTATATTGAATATATAGTCATAAAATAGCAAAGACAAAAGGCTATCTTCCAACCAGTTATAATTATTTCGAGGGATAAAGGAGGTGTTGTTGCTGTCTTATTTCGAGTTACATTTTATTCCAAACGGTAGTTTATTTTGTAAAAAATGTTCCCCAAAACTTTCCAAACACTCTTCGTACAAGGTATTATTGGTAAATTACTTAATAATGTTTATTCCCCCAAACTTATCCCAACGTATGATGTTCCTAAGAATTGTAAATATCTTGTTTTACCTGATCTCTACCAATTTAACACTTCTGTGAAAAAGCAATTGTTGAGTGTGGTGAGGAAATTTTATTTTCACACTGATTTTAAGGTTGCTTTTGTGAATAATAATACCCTTGAATGTTTTTTCCGTTGTAAGGACAAAATCCCCCCTGCGATGAACTGTTCTGTCGTTTATTTGTTTACCTGCCCTGGGTGTTCCCAGGGGAACTACGTTGGCAGCACAGTTCGTTCTTTGCAGGCAAGATTTTGCTCCCATATGGGTATTAGCCATAGGACAGGAAAAGTTTTATCTAAAAAGGAACAGTCTGCCATTAGAAATCATTCTGTTAAGTGTAAAGTTGATATTTCCGTTAATAACTTTAAAATTCTTAAATCATTAAAATGTCCGTCCTCTCTCCGTATTTATGAATCTTTGTGCATTAAATTTCTGAACTCCAGCTTAAATATTGATTCTAGCTGTTACCCCCTTTATATTAATTAGAATGCCTACCAACTAAATTTTTCTGTTTTTCCCCTTGACCCTGTCTCCTTTTCGCCTCAGTTGTTTGAGGATGTCAAGTGAGCATGGTATGTTTCGTGCACTTTTGCGTTTTTTCATTTAACTTTTTATTAGTGAAGTTTTTAACTAATTTGTTTGAATGTTTTTAGGTTTAAAGTTTTACTTTTATCATGTGTTTTTTGTCATGTATATAATTTTTAATTTTTGTTTTTGGCTTATGCTTGTTTTACGCTTTTTAATTTTATTCTTTAAGTGGTTTTATTCTGTGCTATGAATTAGTTTGTTTTTGACATTCGTATTTTTTTTTGTCATGCATTAATTTTAGCTTTTTATTTATTAGGCCTTGAAAATGGGTAGAGTTGCCCGAAACGTCGGCTGCAGCCAAATATAATGACTTTCTTGATCTACGTCTTCGTTTTATCCTAAATATATATATATATATATATATATATATATATATATATATATATATATATAATTTTTGCATTATTTTAAATTGGCTCAACTTTACAGGATTTTTAAGTGCTTTTGAGTAATGCTTTCAATATGATCACAACAATATTTACAGTAATAACTTCAATTTCTAAAAACTGCAAAAACACACAAAGAGCACAAAAACTCTCGATTGAAGAAATTATATATATAACCAGGGCTTTAAATATTTAAAAAACAAACATCTCGGGAAGATCTTTTCAGAGTCGGCGAAATCTTAATGGAATTTGATCATGTACCATGTTGTAATTTTTGAGGAACGTATGAAAACTCCAACGCTGTTATTCTCTATTATTTTATAAATAGTTATTTATATTTTATGACTGTTTCCTGTTGATTTTAGAATTTTGTCTACTTAAATTTAAATCCACATTTGTGGCGTGCAAAGTTATGTCGTGCAAAGGTATAGTTTTGCAAAGAGGAAACATTAAAACTGCACCAATACACTGTTTACCCTACAGTTGCAGAAGAAAGTTTGTCGACGTCAAAATAATACGCTTTTTCACTAAGCTAAACCCATTAATTTTTACGTATTATAAGTGAAATAATAAATATATAAATGGTAGTGTTCGAGTAATAATGGTTGAGTACGGAAAATGCACAGCTGAACATACAGGGTGTGTCACAACCAGTCTGCCATACTTTGGGGGAAGTGATTTGGGGGTTGATATCGAGTAAAAAAGTTAATATAACATAGGTGCTATTTCCAGCCGTTGTGGAGCTACGGACGTTTTAAAATGTGCAAACAACAAATCCCTACTTGTGTGGAATTCGATAGATGGCAGGACTGGTGGTAGTTTTGGTTAACAGGAACAAGTGTAGTTTACGTCCCCCTGTGGTACCTAGTGTAGTTTACGTTCCCCTACATTATCCTAGTGTAGTTTACGTTCCCCAACTTTGTCTGATATAATTAATCAAATAAAACGTTAAAACTAACGAAAATATTACGACTTAACCTAACCAATCGTCAATTTATATATATATATATATATATATATATATATATATATATATATATATATATATATATACAGGGTGTCCGGGCTTAAATGGCAATAACATAAAACATTATAAATGTATTTTATTGACACCCTTTATATATAAATTGATGATTGGTTAGGTTAAGTCGTAATATTTTCGTTAGTTTAACGTTTTATTTGATGGATTCATTTAAAAAATGTCTCTTAAAGATCCTAGTGTAGTTTACGCCCCAACTTTGACCTAGTGTAGTTTGTGTCCCCTTTTGCCTCAGGGGGACGTAAACTACACTTGCTCCAGTTAGTGAAGTTACCACTACGAATCCTCAGTTTTTTCTTTCAGTTGATCTGTGGTACGAGACACTGTGTTGCGCTAAGGTGAACAATCAAAATGAATCAACAGTTCACACCCGCTGGATACGCTGATATCCATTTCATTTATGGATTCTGTGATGGTAACAGCAGAGCGGCAGTTGAGGAATATCGAAGACGTTTTCCGAACCGCCGAATACTGAACAGGCAAGTGTTTAGTGACACACACTAGAGATTAAGGGAAACAGCCTAACAGGGACAATTGTTCCACGTAACCAAGAACATGTAGCACGACGGCCCGTTGCTGTGGAGAAACGCATACTGGACCTAGTACAACATAGCCTAACTATTAATGTTCGAAAGATTTCTAGACGAATTGGTGAATCCGCATCACGTGTATGGCGAACCATACATGATGAGGTTTTGTATCCCTCTCATTTGCAACATGTGCAAGCTCTTCAACCGGATGATTACGATAAATGAGTTCAATTTTGCCAGTGGATGGTTATGCATCGCCAAATTCTTAATCACATACTGTTTAGTGATGAAGCACAATTCATTCAGGATGGAATTAACAATAGATGAAATTCCCACTTGTGGTCTGCCGATAATTCACTAGGCAACAAAGATTTTGTTACAGAAGACCAAATAGGTGCTCCTAGCTAATTTCGGTATGCTGATTTCAAATCTATAATTAGATTTTTTCTATCACGTCTAGATTTTGTGTAAAATGCAAATCACTTTTAGTAAAATTTTCTACCACGTCCAGATTTTGGTTTTAATCGGCTTAATGCCAGTAATATGAAATTTGCTTTTCAAGGTTAAAGCAATTTTTTTTGCCAACTATATACAAATTCGAACAATTTTGATAAATAAAATTTATCCCGAGTTGGCAACACTGAGTCAAGAGCATAGTAACGGGCAACGGCCCAACGGTCAGTCGCTACGTGACAGTCAAGCAGAACGGTTGTTGAAGCTCTCTGCTGATGAGCAAGTGACAGGTTGTGGTGACTTGTGTGTTTTTATAGCATTTGTTTTGTACTACGGTGTGTATTTCTTTTTATTTTGCACATCGTAATAATTACTTTCTACGTTTTTTCAGATATTGTATGGTAATTCAAAATGGCATCAAATAGACGTGCTTGTGTAAATCACCCAGACAACTTCTGCTTTGTCTGTGGACAATATACACCTAAGCCACAACGTAGAAACATAACAACAAAGATTAAACTTGCCTACAAGTGTTATTTTGACTGTAAGTTAGGAGACCAACAGAGGGACTGGGCACCACATGTTTGCTGTGCACAGTGCAATGCAATGTTAATAGCTTGGATGAATGGTAAAAGAAAAGCTATGCCGTTCTCAGTCCCCATGGTTTGGCGTGAGCCGAAAAATCACTTCAATGATTGTTATTTTTTGTTTGACAAAGATTGCTGGTTTCACAAAGAAAAACAAATCAAAGATCACGTACCCAAACTGCGAATCAGCAATGAAACCAGTACCACATGATGAAACAAATCCACCACCAGTTCCACCAGCAACGATAACAGACAGCAGTTCATCTGAAGATTCTGCTAGTGATATAGAAACAGGGAAAGATGGCATATATGTTCCAGATGCAAATATTTCCCCACATTTGTTAAGTCAAGCGGAGTTAAATGACTTAGTGCGCGATTTGGAATTACCAAAAGAAAAGGCAGAGTTGCTTGGTTCAAGACTTCAAGAATTTAATCTTCTCCAACCAAACACCAAAGTTTCCCATTTCCGCCATCGCCATTTGCAGTTTTCATCATTTTACTTACAGGAAGAAAACGTTTGTTTCTGCCACGATATCAGTGGTCTGATGCAAGGGATTGGCTGTCGCTATGATCCAAAAGAATGGAGACTGTTCATTGACTCTAGTAAAGCTAGCCTTAAAGCTGTATTACTGCACAACGGCAATGAAAAACCTTCAATACCTGTAGCACATGCCACTGGCCTTAATGAGACTTATGAATCGATGAAACTGCTGCTAAGACTCATCAAATATAAGGACCACACATGGAATATTTGTGGCGACCTTAAAGTTGTATCATTATTCTTGGGTTACAGTTGGGCTACACAAAGCATATGTGCTTTTTGTGTCTATGGAACAGCAGAGATGACAAGAACCACTACAAAAAACATGATTGGCCATCTAGAACTGAACATGTTGTTGGTAAATACAATGTGAAACACCCAGCACTTATTGACCCTCAGAAAGTACATCTTCCACCACTTCACATTAAACTTGGCCTTATGAAAAATTTCGTGAAGGGTATGGATCATCAAGGTAGTGGTTTCCAATATTTAAAGGATAAATTCAAAGGAATATTGACAGATGCTAAGCTAGAAGCTGGAGTTTTCACTGGACCACAGATCCGCAGTGTCATCCACGACTCATCGTTTCCATCTAACCTAAATGAGAATGAACTAGGAGCATGGACATCTTTCATTGAAGTTGTCAAAAATTTTCTTGGAAACCACAAAGCTGAAAACCACCGTAAACTCGTAGAAAACATGCTTAAATCTTATGAAATAATGGGATGCAGAATGTCTTTGAAAATTCATTTTTTACATTCTCATCTTGACTTCTTCCCGGCCAACCTTGGGGCTGTAAGTGACGAGCATGGTGAGCGCTTCCACCAACAGATCTCAGTTATGGAAAACAGATACCAAGGTAATTTCAACCCAAATATGATGGGAGATTATTGTTGGTTCCTGCAGAAGGAGAGCTCGTCATCCTACAAGCGACAAAGGAAGAGGACACACCAAAGTTTCACTTAAGAACAGGAATTTGCCTTTCAGTAGTAACAACAAAATACTAACGCGCTTTGGGTGGATGGTTGGGCGCAGGGGTGGTAACTCCGCCAGCGGAATTCCGCTGTCTGTCTTAAGCCAGAATAAAGGAGGAAAGACATCCCTGTTCACTAATTATTTAAGTATGCTTAACATAAAACGTGGCACGGAAAAGTAGCTTAGACGGCTTTCGTAATAGAAGCGGGTGAGAAAAAAAATGAAAAATAGGGGTTTTCGGTTACACAAAATCTTGACGTGATAGAGAAATGTTGATATCAGATCTGAAATCAGCATCAGCGCTTTAGTAGGAATCAGTAGTTCACGTGTCTGTAACAAAAAAAAAAGTTGAAATTTGTTGCCTAGTGATATAATCCCCACGGTATCGTTGAAGGAAACTTTCAACATCGATTCTCGGTGAATGTTTGGTGCGGTGTAATTGGAGATCAGCTGATTGGACCGTTCGTTTTGGAACAACGATTAACTGCTGATATTTATCTGAACTTCCTGACGAACGAATTGCCGCTTTTGATGGAGGACGTGCCCTTGGAGACAAGGTGCAGGATGTTCTTTGAGCACGATCAGGCGCCACCACATTTTGGTCGCCATGTTACGGATTACTTGAATCAGCGGTACGGGAGTCGTTGGATTGGTCGTGCTGGTCCAAGATCTCCGGACCTAACCCCGTTAGATTTCTCTTTATGAGGCTTATGAAAGAGATGGTCTACAAGACCAAAGTACAGACAAGAGAGGAGCTCTTACGTCGGATTATGGATGCCGCTGCTTACATACAAGAACACCCCGAAATGATTCAATGAGCAGTGGACTCTTATTTGGAACGAGCAAGGCTGTGCATTGAAAACCGAGGAGGACATTTTGAATATTTATAAGGTGTATCTCAAAAAAATGTAGCAATAAATACATCAGATTAATACTCTCGTTTATTTTTTCCGCGCACCTTAAAACGTCCTTAGCTCCGCAACGGTTGGAAATAGCACCGATGTTGCATTAACTTTCTTACTCGATATCACCCCCTAAATCACCCCCAAAAATATGGCAGACTGGTTGTGAAACACCATGTATATAGGCCCCTATATATGATAATAATATGATAATGATAAGCTTTATTGGCAGGGTATATATATATATATATATATATATATATATATATATATGTATATATATGTGTGTGTGTGTGTGTGTGTGTGTATATATATATATATACAGTATCTCACGAATGCTTATGAAAACTTTATTGTATATGAACTGCTGTGCGTCATAACCGCTTATGTAAAATATTTGTAATATTTTCATTTCATGCAAAAAAAATCAAATCCGAGTTTCATTCAAAGAGAAATTTTAATGATGTCGATCCAATTATATATACACACAAATTCAGAATGGTCCCCTGAGAAACTTATATGTTAAACACAGACCGTGCATGGAACAAGGAACTCTTCTGGGAAATTACATCCACTATAGTTCGAATAAGTTATGATAAATGACAAATACTATAGTTCTTTCTTTTTCATCATGGAAAGCCCAACGTGGGCACCGGGTTACTCGCAAAGAGGACCCAAAATATAGCTTCCCTCACCACTATCTGCAAAGCAGATGGGCTCCAGCTTTGGGAGAGGATCTAGGGTTTATAGCTTACACCTAGCGTACTACATTCAGAACCTCAATATACGCAAGAAACTCGTTGCATTCACGTCGGATTGAATACATGAAAAAAAGGGGTAACTATTGTATTTTTAGCCAAAAACCCAAAACTTAAACCTCAACCGGGACATTGAGCGTCCACTTTTCAAGGCACATAACACGTCGTTTAATATACAACAACTCAGAATGGTCCGAGAAACTTATATGTTAAACACAGACCGTGCATGGAACAAGGAACATTTCTGGGAAGTTACATCCACTATAGTTCGAATAAGTAATGATAAATGACAAATACTCTAAAGACAAATTTCTAAAAATACAATAGTTACCTCTTTTTCTTTGACGTATTCAATCCGACGTGAATGCGACGAGTTTCTTGCGTATATTGAGGTTCTGAATGTAGTACGCTAGGAGTAAGCTGTAAACCCTAGATCCTGTCCCAAAGCTGGATCCTATCTGCTTTGCAGATAGCTGGTGAGGGAAGCTATATTGTGGGGCCTCTTTGCGAGTAACCCGGTGCCCACGTTGGGCTTTCTATCCTGAAAAAAAAAACTACAGTATTTGTCATTTATCATTACTTATTCGAACTGTAGTGGATGTAATTTCCCAGAAGAGTTCCTTGTTCCATGCACGGTCTGTGTTTAACATAAGTTTCTCAGGGGACCATTCTGAGTTGTTGTGTATATATATATATATATATATATATATATATATATATATAATAATAAAACAAGTAAGGGCTATGGTACCCAAAGGGTACGGTATCGTTGGTGCCAGACACCTGGTGACGTTTCCTGTATGTGTTACGACACACTTTCGTAGCCCTAAGCATCTTCACGCACCCCAGTTTCTGTGCCCGAAAATTGTGGGTCCCTACACTCAGTTGGGGCGGTTGGTCGACCTCATCTTCTCAGCACACTAGCTCCTTCAACAAGTCAAAGTTAACGATCCGACGGTTCGCCTGGTTAAGCGTGATGCCCTTCGCCTTCACGATATATTTCATGCCCTCCCCAACCCTCACCCTCACCCGTACCCGATACGTTTTTGGACCTGTTGATACAAAAGAATCAGCGTATGCACTATCTCCATACTCACCCTTGATCTCATCAGTCAACTCTCTGAGGAATTCCCCAGTAAGCGGCATGTATTCACCCTCCCTCTCTGTGAATATCACACTATCTGTGTCTGCGTACAGAACCCTCCGCTCAAGAGAATGTAGTTGTCCCAAAAGTTTGATGCGTGCGTATGCGGTTGTAAAGTTGGCCACAGGTATGTTTGTAACACGTGATGTATCTGTAGCCAATTCGGTAATGTTGTACTTTATATATGTATTACCTACATTCACGATTGCCATGACCTCTTTATCGGGAGCATTCACATAATCCCACACATCTTTATAACTTTGGGCTAGATGAACGTTACCCTTACCTGTATTCTGTGCAAATTTTCCCCAAAGACTATTTAGGCATAACTGCACTAAAGCGCTTGCCCGGTTCCTTTGCAATTTGGGACCGGTCAAGTTGTATCCCTTCACGGTCACGGTAGCGCTGAATATACGCCGATTTTTCATCTTCGGTCTCAACTCCTCGCGGATACCCTGATGCTTCTACCTTATCCTTAAAAAAGTGTTTATATATGGCGTGAAAAGGTTGGGTAGCTTCTGAAACCTCCACACCTCAGATATCTTCAATATTCTCTAGCCGTAGCGAACGGCTAGGGACAGCTCAGGGCTTGTATATACACACCTCTGATCTTCCACTGGTTGGCTGTGATTATAGGCCCCATGGTTCTCCTCTGCGCACTACACTCACGGGGGAAACATGAGCTTGTGGCCTATAACGACGGGTAAGATCGGCATCCATAAGTCGCGAGGAGGGAGCACGTCGACGAAAGAAAGACCGAAATATTTCTCGTTCAAATTTGCTGAGAACTCTTCGATGGTGGGCATGGCTGGACCCACCAGTTTTTCAGGTGCTCCTACAGGATACGGATTGTTCTTCATCACGTAGGAGTATAAAGAACAGATGTCGTAGTAATGGAGTTCTACGCTCGCCGCAGGTGGAAAGTATAGCTTGAAGGGATCTGGACGCCCACCGAACAAGCTATAACCGCATCTGAGAGGATCCAACACCATTGAACGTTTGATGGTGTTTATTTCTTCACGGTACTGACCATTTGCTTCCATCCGTGCATCATATTCGTGCTCCTACAAGAGCAGAGCTTCTGAGTAAACCGGGAACCTATAAGCTGATCGCAGGTGCGGGTCCATACAAGACTTTTGGCAGGAGATCTACCATGGATATCTCCTACGATTCCACACTCAGAACGTGGGCATCCATGCCACCAGCAACCGTTATAGGAGTACGCTGTCTTTTCACCAGTGACACGGTCTTCGTTTAGACCGTCCAGCCAAAAAATATGACCATTGACTTTGATGGGGACTTCCCCCGTGTTGCGGGCATGTTTTATGTATACACCGGTCTGCTGATGTAGATGTATGAGCCAGTAAATAGCCTTATACCCATAACTGCGGGAGTTGTTTCTGTGAATGACGGATAGGTGTCTTTAGGCATGAAATTGTTCTTGAACACCGAAAAGCACAATGATGCGATCGTGGTTGCGACTTGCAGCGGATCACAGTTGAACCGGTCTATGTACATTGTACACCCTTCTAAAGGCCTGGAAACTCACTCTAAGCACGCGCACATCATTCACGCAATAACGCTCACATTCATCCACTATACTGTATGGAATTTTTTCATTAAAACTGTTGTAGTAGTGGTCAAAATCTTTACGCTCACTATCACTCATGTTGGCAAAGTTAAAGTAATGTTTGGGGAAGGCAGGCCTACGTAATTTAAAGTGTCGCTAGTGAGGAAAGTGTATGGGAAATACCCTTTTGAAACTTCGGCGGCTACGCCCATCACCTTGGGTAGCTTGGCTAATTTACAAGGTGTGAATAATAAAGTGTCTTTAAACTGAACATTACGTCTTATTTGCATCTGTATATGTTTGTTTCCTCTTTTCAAGGGATCGAAATATCTCCGATGACTCGTGTTCAAGCAGCTCCTTTTAAAGGAATTGTGTGTAAAATTTTACGCCGTTATGGGCAAGAATATACACAGTTATTTTTTTTGAACGTGTCCGCTAACTTGACAATATAGGACACAGAGTTTCACGGGGTTGTCGTGTGCGATTGTTTTAAAAACGTTTGTCCGTTTACCACATTTGTGACATCACACTCGACCTCCATGCACTCATCGCAGATAGTCTGGCTTACAAGTAGATGTGGGATAACCTCTTTGGTTTCAGCAACCGTATATGTTTCTATATCGTAGTACACATTCATACAAGGTCTATTTTTAGGCTTAACATCTTTCATATAAAATACATACTTTATACCATCTGCCTTATATTTCTCACGTCATGTAGAAGAGTGAATTTTATCACATTTATGCGTGAATCTCCCCCCAATTATCTATCATATGAAACATACCACATTCACAGATTCTCATTTTCCTGCAAGTACCAATTGACTTATGGAGCTCAAAGCATTTATTATTGAAAAATGTGCGTCTACACACATTACAGTCCCTCTTCTCAGCTTCAACTGCACGATTTTCACATTTGGAGCTTTTACGCTGCTCACATACCCTGTGGCAATCCTTACAATGTTTCTCTATATCATCCGCAAACTCGAGACATCCCTTACAAAAATCATGATGCCTTCCATATTTTCGACTTCTAGCATAACTCGCGTAAAGGTCCCTTATATTACGGATAGGTAGATATGTTGACCCTGACAGCCCTAATATAAGTAGGGGTCTTGTACGTTCTCTCACGCTGCTTTTAAAAACATACACAGTCCTGCGACGATCATCCAATCTGAACACAACTATACGAACATTCATTACCTGCTCTACCCTTCTCAGCTCTTCAGGGCCCATATTACAGTCAAATTCGATCTTGCAATATGCGATCAGTTTAGGGCACTCTGCACAAGCGTAGGCAACCAAATTTTTTTGAACCAGGTATTTAGTACAGTGAACATATGAGCTAAGGTTACTGCTATAAAGCCGCGACCACGATCGGTGTTATATACCGTCTGTAAATAGCCTGAGAAATGAAGTTAAGAGTATAAGGTGTGGCATTATGACCCACAACACGGAATACCCGGTCAATATCTATCGTGAAGTTGTCCATATTGAAGGCTGTACTACTTTGAGAAGCCTGCATTATACGACCCATAATGTAATCTATATCTACAGTGGCCAAGCGCCTGTATGGTATTACTACTAAAAAATCACATATCCCCGTCATCTGACCCGAACCCGAAGGACAACCTCGTTCTGACTTCACGTTCGTCGCTGTTCTGAAGGGCAAATTCCACAATATGTTCAACTACGCGCCATAGTCCGTGTTCAACACCATTGGTATACATTGTTCGCTGGTCAACCCTGACTACGTACTGACTTCTAGTCAGGGCTGGGGTGGGGGTAGCGGTGCGCACCAGTTCGAATGTTATACCAGCTTCTACAGAACGAGAAGCTGTTGCTGGTGCCGGGGATGCGACCGGAATTGAACAGGAGTAAGGGGGCACATTTTTATTAGTGGGGAGAACTAGTGTTGGGGTTGTGTCGTAAGACGTAGAGGGCTGGGGGTTTATTAGTGGGGTATAATAGCCGGTGCACTCCTGGCACACTTTATACCCGACGTGGAAGGCGATTCATCATCATGCCTCCGCCTTGAATTGTCGCGTGGGGTCGCTACAGGTGTCGCTGGTGTGGGTTCACCAGCGGGGGGTGGAGCCTGTAGCCACAACTACACTCTCATCAGAATTGTCTGTAATATCGATGATGGGGACATGTTGCTGTACCTCATCCTCATTCACGGTTCTGTGGAAGAAGAGGAAAAACAAGACTGTAGAATATAAGGAACATCACTTAAAATTTTATTATATTTTGTAAATGTTCCACTTAGGAGTTTGACGTGTTAGAGATGGATTCTGTAGAAAAATTCAGGTTCACGAGCCCGTCCACATATTACATCTGGCCCTACAGGATGTGGTAAAACTGTGTTTATGCTTAAAATCATTAAAGATAAGTGGGAGATGTCAAAATTTGTGCATAAAGTCATATGGTGCTATTCGACATGCCAGTCAGTATTCAACGAGTACCAAGATGATATTTTGTTCCACAAAGGTGTATAGTCATTGTAATTGACGATTTCATGTTAGAAATGGATAAAACTTTTACAGAGACATTTACAGTGTTCTCCCACCATCTTAACATAAGCGTGTTCTTCATCAACCAGAATCTATTTTCAAAAATAGATACATGCGCGATGTGTTGTTAAATACACAATATCTAGTCTTATTCGCACAACGTAGAGATGTGTCACAAATTGGGGTATTAGCCAATTAAATGTTCCCGAATCAGCCTAAGGATTTTTTGGAAGTTTATGAAGAAGCTACAAGTCAACGGTATAGATATTTGCTTTGCGACCTTGACCCGCGAAACACGTTCAGGGTGCTTCTAAGAACGAATATATTCACAAACGAACCTGAAACGGTGTATATTCCAGAATGACAGAAGCTAAAGAAATACCATGAATTAATAAAAATGTATCATCGACTGCCCCAGGCATTGCAACAGTTGTTTGAAAAATATTGACTCCGACTTTTTAAAATGCATCTGTGAAATCTATCTTAATGTTATAAAATGTAATGTACAATGAAACCCCCTCAGAAGGCTCGCCGACTCCGTTACAAGAATATAATACGTACTTGACTTATTTTCCGTCCGGTTAGAGCCGGGTTGGGTCCCTCTGATGACTTCTGTACTTCATCCAGGTTCGTCTGTCTCTCGCCATCGTTGTCAGCTCTCTCCATTCTCTCCCCGCGTTCCCGCTCTTAAAGCTCGCCAACCATGTTCTTCTTGGGTGTCCCCGCGGTCTAGTTCCATCCTCTCTTGCGTACATGGCTCTTTTGGGCAACCTCTCCTCCCTCATTCTCTCCACATGCCCAAACCATCTTCTCTGAATAACTTTGACTTTGCTATTCACTGGGATCTTGACATTGGTCCGATTCCTGATTTCCTCATTGGTCACCCGGTCCATCCATCTCACCCCACAAATCCTTCTCAAACAGTACATCTCAAATGCATTTAACTTTTTCCGCTCTTTCTCTCTCATTATCCAACTTTCAGCTCCGAACAGTACTGTTGGCAATACTATGGATTCATATAATCTGATTTTTAGTTTCATACTGATGTGGTTGTCTTTCCAGAGTTTATCCATTTTATTCATTACTGCATATCCCAGTTTAATCCTCTCCTGCATTGCTCGATAAGTGTTGTTGTCACTGGTGAAGTAGACTCCCAGGCATTTGAATTCATGTACTTGTTCAATTTGGCTGTTTGCAAGGCGTAGATCCACTACTTCATCTTTTTCCTATTTTTCATTATTTTGGTTTTTACTGCATTTATTTTCAGATTGTATTTGTTGCATGTTTCTTTCACTCGTTCTATCATTGTAGCCGCCTCTTCTTTAGTCTCCGCCAATAGCACTATGTCATCTGCATACCTCAAGTCCGTGCCGATTTCACCTCCTATTTTGATGGATCCTTCGTAATTCTGCAATGGCTCCCTCATTACCGCTTCCAAAAACAAATTAAATAGACAGACAGCCCTGGATCACACCTCTTTTTGTTGGAAATGTGTCGGTGGTTATGTTTCCCTTTCTTACTGCTGCAGATGTGTTCCAGTACAGTCGTTGTATTAGTTCTACTATTTGCTTCTCAAATCCTTCCCTTATCAGCACCTGCACCATCCCCTCTCTCCAGACTGAGTCGAAGGCCTGTTTGAAATCTATAAATACGCAATATGTATTCTTATTATATTCCTCTCTCTTTTCCGCTATTTGTCTCAATGTGAATATTTGGTCTGCCGTTCCTCTGCCCTGCCTAAACCCCGCCTGTTCCTCCGACAGCACTTCCTCTTCTCTTGTACGCATTCTGTATTGCAAGGTCTTTGCCAGAATCTTGTAGGCATTTGATAATAAATACACTGGCCTATAGTTCTCGCATTCTGTTACATCACCTTTCTTATGAATCTGTTACATCACCTTTCTTATGAATACGTACACTAGCTCGTAAAAGTCAAACTGTGGGGAAGAAAAAACGAAGTATTATTTTCAGTTTTGGAACCTTTACTGACTAGATTAATATAATGAAGAAAGTAGTCTTGATTTCGCACGAGGTGTATGCTTCATTGCAAAGCTCAAAGAGTCCAGCTGCAGTTCTAGAACCCCGTAAAAGCCGGCTTAAAAGAATGGAAGGCGAATTGTTAGACCTATTAAACAATGAAAAGTCACCTGATGAGAAAAGAATCTTATACCAAGAAGCTCTGCAGAGGTCCCCGTACTTATTAGGCACAGCGCAGACAATGTTCGTTGAGCATGGAGGCATAGGACCTGGGGTCGACGCTAGAGATGACCAGTCAAAGAATAACAGGTCGACCCCACAACATATCGAACATGTATTAAAAAGCAGTCTCCCACATACAATGAGGAATAAAGGCGTAAGTCTTTATAATCTATTGAGTAAGGACCTCATTATACAGTTGAAAAGGAACAGGATATTTTTCTGGTTCTTAGAAGATTCGACGAGTGTGAAAAATTAGGCATAACCTTAGATGATATTATGCGATCAGTCTTGTTCGGTGGGATACAGTACTATAGCACAAAAGTAACACTAGGGCTCGTGCTTCAGATATTGTGTGGGGTTTAAATAAGATACTTGAAAAGTCGCACCTAACCGCCGCTTTACTTTGTGAAGCCGTAAACAGAGACACGCCTGTCCACACGTTGATGTTAAAATCAACGATTAGTAGAAATATTAAAGACAAAGACAATTATGCCCGAGGGTCGTTATGGTGCAGCCCTCCAAAGAGATACCTTTCACGAAACACAACATGACTTGCCTAGCTAATGTATCAGCTGAAATTGGAGACCTAGACATGTGCTATATTTAGAACAATATCGCGGAGCATCAGTCTGTAGGGGATACCAGGCACGCCTACTGCGTATCGCTCACATTCCCAGTCATAGATGACAGAGCTTGAGCATTACATATGACAAACCTCATTATGTCAATGTTGCACCTAATCTATTAGCCAATATCTCAATATATATAAGAAAGATTGAGGGGAAAAGTTTCCTATTCGGTGACAGGAGCTTAACAGTGAAGCTGCACTTTCGTCGCACTGCGCTATAATGACCCGAAGGCCTTTCACAGTCTATCGATGGGCGAGATACCAGCGCGGGAGTGGGCTTGGTTCCATTTTTTCAATCATACTGCGTACGGCTGTCCCCTTGCTGAAGAGGGGTGCCAGATATCTCGGGAGAAAAGCGTTACAATCAGGTATTAACACGGTAGAAGACATAATGCCGGGGACTAGGCCTAAAGAAGCTCTAAAAAAGCACTTAAAGCGTTCACGGGAAGAAATCATCAAAGATGCAACGAGAAAAATGCGTGGTGGTGGGAAGAAGAGGAGGCCTGTCCAGAAGAAGAAGGGGTTACCAACACGTGGCGTTAAACGTAAAAGGACATCAAAAAAGAAGTGTTCTAAGCGACTGACACCTATGGTTGATAATTTTTTAACTGATATAAGCTAAGGACATTGCTCTCATGAACCATAGGCTGCTTACTACTTGTCGAGAGAGGTGGGACTATTTCTGACTCGTCATGGCCCGTTTCATCCACCCGTGTGGTTCATAATGTTGTAAATCGGAGATGTCCCTCTTTGACATGCCCCCAGCTCAAGTTTCTATTGAACACAGTGACTTTATTACGATTAACCCATTAAACACAATTAGTTTCCCGAGTGCCCCTATATAGTTCGTGATCCCCAGCTTAGGCCCTTACTTTTTTGATCCAAGCTGTGTGCACATGTACGCTAAACTGCGTATAGCGCATTCAGATGGAACGGATTGCTAAGACAAATACGCTGTATTTCCAGAAACAAACTTTTTACACTTCATATTCAGTCAGTGTAACGTGTATTTAAATCAGGTCAACATCTCTGCAGGAACGGGTTACTATTACCTACGAGCCGATCTAGAAAATGTCCTCAACTTTTCAAAAGAAGTGAAGGACACCTTTTTAACTGACGAGGGTTTATCAGGCTAAAGACGGAAAGCAGTATAAAGTACAAATTTAAAAATTCTAAAAAGAAGATATATGAAGGCTTTGGACGCTTGCATACAGACTTCACATTTCAGGAGAAGCTGCTTGTGAATGGAGTCGATATGAAAATAAAGCTCACTCGCACGCATCCTGAGATCTGTTTAAATCTGGGAGCTGAGCAAGAAGAGAGCGCAAAGCCTGTGGTGATACATGTTATGGAAATATACCTTCTTGTGCGCCGAGTGAAATTAAGCTCGGCTAAACAATTAGAAATTGAAAAAATTGACTACATTCCACAGTAAAATTTTCAATTAATAGAGTCCAGTTCAAACTATACAGTGCCAGTAGGGTTGGCATGGAAGCAGATAGAAAACGTCGCTCTGGGATCTCTACCTAAGAGGTTATTAATTGGAATGCAGGAACACGTTTCTGTGACTGGGAAATATAAAAAGAACGCCTTTAATTTCGAAAATTTCGGCCTTAAAAATATAACCCTATACGTCAATGGAGTCGCCTTAGAGTGGACATTAGGAACAGATTATTCAACAGAAGCCGTGTTCCCGCTTTTCTCGAGAGCTTATAGTAATCTTGCACATATCGCCGGTGCTTGCGATGAATTAGGAATTACCGTAACGCAGAAGGAATTCATCGAACAATTTAACCTTTACCCGTTTGACATCACCCCTGACATCTCCTAGTGTAAAAACGCACTTAAGTCGTCAGCAGAGTCGAAACATCTCAGTCAGATTGGAATTCGCCAAGCCGCTAGACGCATCTATTAGTGTCCTAGTATACCTTGAATCACAAGCTCTAATAGAAATAGATAGGTTTAGAGGTGTAGTCACAGACTTTTAAAAAGGATGCAAATACACTCCAGAGAGTAATGAGTAGTGAATGAATCACACGCTCCAAATTTATCGGTGTGTTTGCGAAGAATGAAAACCTGAAGATTCCAGCTACGATACACTGCAGCGCACTTATTTTAAATATTTTAAATACAGATGTTAGCGGTGCTGAAGGACTTCACTGGATTGCCGTCTACTTTAAAAATAGGGCTCGAATGTACTATTTTAACTCACTGGGGATTCATCCCTGGAATGACGCTATTATTGTAAAACTTCTCGAGCAATTGCACATACCTCAAATTGTCTGGAGCCCTTATCAATTACAGGGTACTATAGCAATACTTGTGGTATGTACTGCCTTTCATTTCTTTCCTATATGGCACGTGGGAAGGAATTTACAAATTTTTAAAAATTATTCGATTTGTGTGACACTGCGCGAAATGATGCTCTGGTATGCAGACAGATAAAAAACGTTTCACGTTTGTACACACTCGATGTATTGTGTGAAGTTTTACGCGTATATACACACACACATATATATATACACACATACATATATATATATATATACACATACATATATAATATACACATACATATATATATATATACACATACATATATATATACACATACATATATATATATACACATACATATATATCTATATATATATATATACACACTTGTAACTTGAGTAATTGCAACAATATTGTGTAAAATATAAAATGTGTCCAATAATGTTAGTTTGTGTAGCGTTTAAGGATGAGTCTTATGCTCTGGATCTTATTTAAAATGTAATAGATACTAAATCTGTAACTAGTTTAAGTTCAATATAAATATATAATGTATAAAAAATTGGTACCAATGTCACTTCTACATGTGTGAGAAACATTGAAAGACTTTACGTAAAATTGTGTTGTATACAGTAAAACTATTATGTACTATTTTATAAAACATTCCTCTGCGTTTAAGGACGAGTCTTATGCTCTGTAGCTTATTCAAAATGTAACAGATGCTAATTCCATAACTATTTTGAGTTGGATATAAATATATAATGCATAAAAAATTGGTACCAATGTCACTTCTATATGTGTGAGAAACATTGAAGGACATATTATGTAAAATTGTGTTGTATACAGTAATCGCTATTATGTACTATTTTATAAAACATTCCTCTTGGCTCTATCATTTAATAAATTGTTGAAAATACACTTCTTACCAGACACACACACACACACACACAAAACTCACATCACTTCGCGGATGATACGCCAATCGCTGGGCTGAGTGTGCTGGCCAGATAATAAACAACTAGCCGAGCTGGTCCATTCACATATACTCGATACATTCTTTATTGTGCGACAGGATGATTAGGTGGGCATGCTACGCACCGCCTGCCGACACCGGGTATCGAGCCCGGTCGAATAGCTTTGCACTTCAAAATGAGTTTATTATGGATTTTTATAAAAATAATTAACACTTGCAAAGGAATCTGAAGAAAGTCTGCAGCCTATGGCTTATGATTTAAAACACGTAAAAGTAGAAATTTGCGCCTCCTTTAAGAGAAAATGACGAATAACTTTGTACTTCAAAATACGTTTTCCGTATGGTGAAAATTAATGAATGCACGGTTAGATTAATTGAATGCCTATCAAGTAAAATAGCAGCCATATATATATATATATATATATATATATATATATATATATATATATATATATTAGGGTAGTCCTTATTTACATGTCTAATTTTGAGGTTAGGAAAGAGATAGCTCCCAACCCCTGAAATGGTGGCATATAATGTAAAAACGGTTGGATAGAAATTTCATTTGAATCAACTAATATTTAGAGGTAGCTCAAGGACTTCAAAGTTTTACTCTATATCCCTATGAGACCATGGCATTTGGGTCCCCCCGAACTATATCGTTGGGTATTAGCCGTTCACTGTTGCCCAATCAAGGTCTCCTTTTCGCTGTCGGGAAAGCTTCGGCGATGGTCAGCCACAACTTGAAGAAGGAACTGCAGTTGTTTTTCATCTTTTGTATGCCTCTGGTTGAAATTTTGTGTGAGAGCTACTGCGCGTTCAGCATTATCATTGATCACATTTATGCTAGAAACATCTCTTGTAGCGTCTTGGAATGAAGGAAAGGAATTTCAGTCATTAGGATCTTTCTCCAAGAAATCCTGCGGCAGGTTGAAATAAACGAATAGCTTCTTCGATTGTTTTGAGGCGAAGGCATCCAGGGTCATTGTCGGCTTGAAAGCTGTTTTGTTGAACTTTTTTCGTGCATCCTCATCTCTTTCTTTAGACTCCATAACCTTGATTATAGCCCTCTTCGTAGCCACAGGAACTTCTGGATCAAACATCGCTGATGCAACCAAGCTCTCAGAGAGATACTACAAGTGGTCACTGAATTTGGCTGTTGTAGCCTTTGCAATCATTGTATGTGGATAACTGGACAGAGCCTTCATCAGATTCAGATCCTCCAGCGGTGCCGCTGCTGGCAATGGGGCACGGAACCAGGCCCTCATGTGAGTGGTGACGGTGAATACGCAGCTATCCCGTAGGCTGCGCTCCTACTGGGCTGTTAATTTAAATTGTTTCCGGAACATCCATATCTTGAAGGAATACAACACTTTCGATAACCAGCGAGCGTGATGCATGGCGCCAGGAGTTTTAAAAGAGTGATGAAAGCTGTGGGACACTGCTCGACCCAAGAAAAGAAGAGCTAACTCTAGGAACTCTTTGTAGTCACCCCTTGCATAATCTTGTGACAGCTGGTACAAAGCGAAGTTGATCAGACTGGGACGTCCTTCTCTTGTAGATGCTTCAACTTCCTGGTCATCAATACCCGATGAAAACTGACTCGTATCCAGTTAAGGCCAGAAACGCTGAAATCTTTTGAACAAGGGGACTTCAGGCCCAGAAGTTGGTCCCATGCAGGCTTGGAAAGCTGCACCAAAAACAAGTTCCATAATGTGATGTCTGCATGGCAAGTAGAGGAAATCTCTTCCAAGTTTTGTTCTAAGAGGACGCAAGCCCCGGAATGATGTTTCGTATTTGATGCGGTAGTGTCAAAACTCATTCCAACAACTCTGTCATTCAATTCCCATTCCTACAGCTTATCCCGCACGGCCTGTACTTGGTGTTCTCCAGTACCAGACGGAATTTTGGGGGACTCCAAGAAGCTGTTGCACTCCCAATCCAGACACTAGAACAGAGAGCCGGTCCACACGCTCTTTCCCTGTGAGGTCCACTAGGGTTTGCCATCCCAGTGAATAATCAAGGGAACATCGTCTGCTACTTTTTTTTCAAAGTTTCTGCTGTCTTGGCACGATGACGCTCACGAGCTCGCTTCACTGATGACCGATTAATGGCCAGTTTTCTCAAGTCATGTCCCAGACTGCGAGCAGTTTCCGCTATTACAATTGTTGCCTTTCTGTTACCGAATGAAGAACGGTCTAAAGCTGAAGCAAGTGCCGGAGTCAAAATGTTATTCATTCCACGGCTTCGCTTTGGAAGAGGCTCACCACCACAGGTTTCTTGTGGTTCATCTTCTGAAGAATGTTCGTTACGGCTACTTGATGACGCCAGCGTTCCAATAGAAACAGGATGCTTCCGCTTCTTCTTTGGCTTTCCATAGCTGCATATCTTGAGCTGCTTTTCTGTTTGCAACTTTTTGCTCCGTTTTTGACATTACGGTATCCACAGAACCCATCGTCCCACGCCTGCCTGGCTCCCGTTGGGCTAGCAGGAATTGGCGATCCTCTTCGTTTTTGATCATTTGAATAGCATTTTCATGAGCGATGTCGAAAAGGATCTCCATCTGAGATTTGAGCTCTTCTTCCTTCCTGATTTGGGTTTCTGAACGCCGGTTCTTGTTTTTTCGAAACAGCTGCCATTCTTTGTTTAACTTCATTATTTTTCCAACAATGTGATCTTTCCGCTTTACGAAGATTCGAGCGCGGGCCCAAAACTCCAAAATTTCATTCATCACATCAGTGGCTGCTTCACGAATTGGTTTATGAAGCGAAAGATGATTGTGGAAGAAGATTGCAAGGACCTCTCCGATGGATGGGAGCTTTTGCCCTGTCAGCTTCTCCGACGTTTTGTTCACAAAATAAAGCGCAGCATTACTTGATCTTGTGTTTTGCCATCATTACAGTACAATTAGCTAAATAAATACAGAAGTTATTTCGATTCACTATTCCTAAAATATTAACCAAATTGCAAAACAAAGTTCAAAGAATGATGAACGCTTAACTCTATTATCTCAGATAAGCATTGAGCAGATACGCTTGTAAAGTGGCAGCAGCTACACAACACTCATATCCACGTAGCAGCAAGAGAGACACTGAACTGTAGTGCATTGCGCTGTATGTCAGGCACCGCATGCATACCACATAGTAGAAGTGTGCATATTAATACTAAATTACAAAGATGCTAAACATTTTCTTATTGAATTTCATGTCATGTTATTGAAAAACAACTTGAGATAGTACAGTGGAGCCCCGTAGTGATCCAATTTCAGGAACTATTTACAAACCTAGTTTTATTTAGTTGTGTAAAAAACAACTCGATCTGAAGAGGGTTAACACTTCTCATATTTAACCGGCATGAATATGGGGCAATGGCAAATTGGCGCGTAAACCTCTTTTCGTTTGAGCTACCTGTTAAAATTGATATTTTCAAGAAATATTTTATGAGGATTATTTTGTGATAATTGCCACCATATAAGAGATTGGGAGCATGATAATTCAGATTCGAAAATAAGGACCACCCTAATATATATATATATATATATATATATATATATATATATATATATATATATATATATATTTATTAGGGTGGTTCAAGAAATCAAAGTTTTATTTTTGTATTTCCTCAAGGCTGCCCTTGTTTGAAATCATGAAAGGATAATTGCTACAAAACATGGGCTCATTCCGACTATATTTAGAGGTCATTACAAAATGAATAATTTTCTCTTAAATGAAAAAAAATAACGAAATTTGACAAAAGAACATACAAATGGTTTTTAATTCTGCAGGAAACGTTCGTCGATCGGTCTCAACAATGCGGAGAAGGAATTGTTTTTGCTGCTCAGCTTTGGTAAGCGATGTATTGTACCGTTGAATAAGAGCAATCGCTCTCTCTGCAGAGTCATTGACAACCTTCATCTTCAGTGCTCTTTCTTTCAACAACTCGTAGTTGTCGTTACTTGGCCAATCACTTGGTGGTTTCGAAAGAAACTCTTGAGCAATCTTCTTTCCTTTTTTATCTACTACATCGAAGAATTGAACCCGCTTCTCGCTGACGTAAGTTTCCAATGGGTTTGCTGTTTTGAACAGCTTTGAATCGAGGCGCTTCAGACCTTTCGCTTTTGCAGGATGAGCTAATTTTTTAATCATATTTTGTTTAACTTTGTTGTTCAACTCATCGTCAAAAAATGATAGTCCAATCAGCTCTTCCAAGAAGTACCAGAGATATCTCTTAAATGCCTTGGGTGCAATTTCAGCCAAAACCCCGTCTGGATAAATCTCCATAACTGTTAGAAAAGCTACGTCGTTTCTAGGGGCTCTCACTGTGAAGGGTGCTTCATGCCAATATTTACTATAAACAAGTGCCACAAAGAGACAAAAATCTTTTAGACCCTTTTATCATGAGCAGTAAGTTTCATTTGCTCCTGGAAGAGAAAGATCTTTAAAGCATCGGTAGCTTTTGCCATCCAGCGAGCCTGATGAAGAGCTCCTGGAGCTCTGATGATGTACTTCTTAAGCGAACTTCCTCCCAGAAAAATTAAAGAAAGATGGAGGAATTCACTCTAGTCATCTCTTGAGAAGCTGCTGTTCTGAAGAGCGTCGGAGGTACTGTATCATCTCTTGACAAAGTTCCCACAAGTCTCCTTCAAAAAGTTCCATTCCTGCTGATATAAAGTTTTCTTTGTTGTTTCTTTATTGTTATCAATGTTTCACCCACATCATACAGCTGCCTGCTACACACTGCATTAAGAGGCCCCACATTTCCAGCCTTTGCTTGTCAAAATCTGCAAACTCAGAGTGAATCAAGTCACTGCTTGATTCAAGGTCACTCAACCCAAGATGAATTAATATTAATATCTAGGTTTTGTACATGTATAATTTTGTATATTGTGTATCCTTTGCAGCTCTCTCTCGTAACCTGTATATATATATATATATATATATATTACACACACACACACACATATATATATATATATATATATATATATATTATATATATATGATGAATAAAACCACGAAGGAAAGGAAACACAGAATGGTGCTCAAGCGCTTTCGTCTAATGACATCCTCAGGATGTCAGAGTTATCCCACTGTATTGATTGGCATAATGCTTCAGTTTTGTTTCACTCTAGCAACATTGTTAATAGAAATATTCTTGAGTCTGCTATTATCCAACTTACAAATAACTTTAACATGAGCCAAGGTCTTTTTCCACTTGATCCTGTTGTTTTGAATTCGTTCAGAACGGATTTAGACAAGAAGGGCAGAGTGCTAAAACTTTGGTAGTTTTCACTTATAAATTTGTATGCTCCTCGTACAATTTTTATTTTTCAATTTATTTTTATTTTATTTATTTATTTATTTTTATTTTACCTACATACCATTTGGGCATTATCTATAAAATTGGCTGTAAACAATCCATTTGATCTTGTGTTGAATTCGTTCAGAACATTTAGACAAGAAGGGCAAAGTGCTAAAATTGGTAGTTTTCCTTACAAATTTGTATGCTCCTCCCACAATTTTTATTTCTATATTATATATATATATATATTTTTTTTTGTGACCTATATATAGTCTCGAACTCTTTATTTACTTCAGTGTTCCTGAGGATGTCATTAGACGAAAGCGCTTGAGCACCATTCTGTTTCCTTTCCTTCGTTTTTTATTCATCATAAATATTTTTCACGTGTTACTTTCGTGAAATAATTTTCATGTGTGTATATATTATATATATATATATATATATATATTACACAAATATATTCGCACATATGCACACATACTTACACACATAAGCAAGGAATTACCCAAACCAATATAATTCTAGTATGAAAAATGTTCAATTTGTAGTGACCTCTAAATCTGCTCCAATTTCCTCAAAATTATTTTGTGCGAGTGTTACTGTTGCATAGTGTAACAAGAACAGCCTTGAGAAGATTGACATTTTAAAGTTTGAAGTTTTACCCTACTATCTTGACTACTCTAATATATATATATATATATATATATATATATATATATATATATATATATATATATACACATTCATAAATAATAACTTGCAAAGAGGGATGCAACTAATATTTCTAAGTCTACTTGTAGAACTTTCTATAAATTTTTAGTTAAATTTATCACGTAATTATTAATTATTTGATAAACAAAATAATTTGAAATTCGATCTCTAAATACTTACTAGAATGCAATTACTTTAATTTACAGGGACCGGAACTACTTTTATACTCACATTTCAATTGTGATCCTTTCCACTCTGTCAACCTGTTCGGATTCACAAATTTTTGCTACGGCTTGTGATGAAATCAGTCTTCCCCCGTCGGAAGCTGCGAAGATCAGCCTAGTGGCTTCAGCGCTGTAAGAAGACCGGATAAAAATAACTTTCGTGTATATATATATATATATATCAGTGGCGACTCGTGACATTTTTGTTCAGGCATGCAATGTTATGGAATGGAAGAAAAACATCCGCCTAACCCTCTTGCCCAAACTTTGCATATTGTTTACATAGAACTTAACAAGTTAAAGGTGTTTTACAAACTTTTGGGGACCTCTTTGAAGGAAAGTTCATTTAATGTTAGGCTTAAATATGCGAACAAAAAATTAGACATATTTATATATAGTAGTTACCGAATTGATCTAAAGAAAAAGATACAAATTTAAAATTTACCTTAAATAATTGTGAAGCATTATTTGAATTGAAATTCTGCTCTCCTAGTTTTCCTGCAAAATTCTTCGATGACCAAATTGTAAAAGTACTCTCGATTCTCCATAAGCTTCTTGAGGAAATTTTTTTCAATTGAAATTAAGGCAAGATTAGATAGCCTTTCTTCACTTTGGGAACTCCGTAAATAACTTTTAATTCTTTTAAGCGCAGAAAATGATCGCTCAACACTTGCTGTCGATATTGGTATAGTTAGAATCAAATTCGTCAATTTATATATTTCCTTAAGACCTTTGTGCATTTCGCTTTCCAGTAGATATTTTAGGAGCTCAGCAACATTCTTTTTGGCAAAAGATTTGTGCGAATAAAAAACACACAATTCAGAACGGAGACGAGGAAACTCAAAAAATGAATTGTAGCTTCTTTTCAAAGATTCAAAAGCTCTCTCTGGGAAAGTAACATCATAGAACTCAAATTCTTTGCAATCTAAAAGCTCAATGAATTCCAATTTTTCCATTGAACTGAAACGCTCTTTCATTTGAAGAAGTATATTATCGAATATTTCATGAAATAGTTGACTATACTTCTCTTGTGGAGAAAGACTCTGTTTCCTTTTACATACAGGTTCACCACATCTTTCTGTTATCAAGTCCCACATATCTGCAAATTTTGTATCCCTTATTTGTTTGATTTTTTTCATAGTGCTTTCAACGGTGATTGAGCTATACACAATATCCATAGATTTTGTTTGCAGCACATTAAATAGATATTCAGTAAAAGGAAAAATTGAAGAAAATACTTCTAATAAAAAATTAAAATCGAAAGTATCGATACCAGCAAGCAATCCGCGTGCACTATTTTTTGTTTTTTCATCAAATTTCTTTGGGTTTTCAAGAATGCTTTTTAAAAGATCTATTATATCTTCTTTATTTTCCTTAACTCTTTCAACTAGACGAGATGAATAGTTCCACCGCGTTGGAGCCAGTTTAGGGAAACGCTTTCCAACAACTTTGTCAAGCATTGAAGTTCGCTTAGTTGAACTGCTGAAAAATGATGACAAACTTCCTAATACTGAAAAAAAATTATTACATTCGGAAATTTCAGCGACAGCTTGGGATAAAACAAGGTTAAGTTTATGGGCGTAGCAGTGAAGAAAAATAGCCTCTGGTACAGTTTCTCTAATCTTTGTTTGTACTCCATTAAGATCGCCCCATAACAGCAGCACTGTCGTAGGTTTGAGCAACTAATTTTTTCAAACAGCCCAGTTCACCTAGTTGCCTTATAGATAAATCAGAAATCGCTCCTGCACTTCTATCATTGCTGACGTCATTGAATTTTATAAATCGTTCACAAATCTCTCCATGTTTATTAACATAACGAACAACAGTAGAGAGTTGAGAAAAACAGCTGACATCAGATGTTTCATCTAATAAAATCGCCACATACATGCAGTCGATAAGCTCACGTTTTATTTGTTCTAACATAACTGCACTAATAGATTGAATTATGTCATTCTGAATAGCAGATGATGTTCCCTTAAAAACAGTCGCAGTTTTTAAATGGTTTTGAAGCTTTTCATCGAATTCTCCCATACAAAATACCAATTCAATATAGTTACCCCTATTGTCAGCGTTTTCTTCTTCATTGTGACCGCGAAATGCTAATTCTTGCATACCTAAAAAACATGTTATCCTAATCAAACGTTTCAAAATTTCTCGATTCTTATTAACTTCTTCGTTATGTCTGGAAATGGCAACTGATTTCTGCTTGTCGAGTATTAAATCAATTCTTTCTGACTTTCCAAATGTTTTAAGATCAACAAATGCATTTATGTGAGCAAGAGATTTTTCATGGCGAGAAATTGCAGTATGTAAATTGTTTAAATCGTCGTATCCACGACTAACAGAATTCCACACAGAGTTATCTCTTGAAAATAGGAAACACGACCAACAGTACAATTTGTTATTTGAAATATTTCCACATAACCAGGGAACATCATCATACAGCTTAGGATTAAATTTCCTAGTGAAGCCTTTATTTTCTTTGCTTAAATTCAAATGTGGAATCGGTCTGCCATTATTCAATATGCGCTTTTTCTCATCAAAAGAGAGTGAGTAAAATCTTCTAGTCTTCAATTGATTAAACACATCGTCAGTCATTATGGGCACTACAATGCTATAATTTATTTAACTGATTATCCAAAATAATTAAAGCACAAAAGGGAACACCGAACACAAGTGGATGCTTGCGGCGGTGGTACTGGAAAGAAGCCTTGTCAGAATTGCCAGATGTTACTTTTTGGTGAATGCACCTATAAAACTGAATGCATGCCGTATTATTTTCATTAATTAAAAAAAATCAGAACAAAGCTTTTTAATTATTTTTAGTAAAAATATTAAGTAAATTTTCTAAGCATATTTTAAAACATATTGCCTTCTGAATTTAGCTATGAGGCTCAAAAAAAAATCTTATGGATAGTGAGAAGTCTCCTTAAAAAATTGCCCAAGGCAAGGCGATGTAAACAAAATCATGTCTTATTTCACTAGACAATTAAGAACATTTTTCTGTACCCAGACTGAATTAGTGAATGCTTTAGCTACAAGTATTTCGATCTGTGTACAGAAAAATGTTCTTAATTGTCTAATGAAATAAGACATAATTTTGTTTACACCGCCCAATAGCCAGTACATGCGTGATTGAAGCCTTAGACTATTTTTAGTTTCTGAAAATTATTTTTGTCAATTATAATCCTTACTTAGATCTGAAGAGAGAACATATTTAACACATGCATTGCATGCGTTGCATTCATTAAGAAATCGCCACTGATATATATATATATATATATATATATACAGGGTGGGCCGTAAGTTTCCATACATAGGAAAAATTAAACGTTTGTGTTTATGTTTCAGATACCCTAAGAATATGCGTTTGACGTAAGATCTTGTTTACTGATGAAGCAAATTTTTACGTCAATGGAGAGGTTAATCGGCAAAACATACGTTATTGGAGTAATGCTAACCCTAACTGGCTGAGTCCGACGAAGATGCAAGGTGCCGGTAAAGTGATGGTGTGGGCCGGGATATGGGGTGACAGAATTATTGGACCAATTTTTGTCAGTGGAAATCTTAATGCCGAAAGGTATCTTAACATGTTGCAAGAAGAGATTTTCCCATCCCTGCTAAACGAGGAAGGTAACTTCCCAGTTTACTTCCAGCAAGATGGAGCTCCACCTCATTATGGTCTTCACGTGCGTCGGTATTTGGATCAGCAGTTTCCGGATGCTTGGATTGGTCGGGCGTGGTCCTGTGGAGTGGCCTCCCAGATCCCCAGATCTCACCCCCCTTGATTTCTATCTTTGGGGGCACTTGAAGGCCATGGTGTATCAGGAAAAGATACGAGACATAAATCATCTAAAGGAACGTATCACCAACGCCATTACAAGCATAACGTCAACTGTGCTAATGCGTGTTCATCAACAGTGGGGAACACGTATTGAAATGTGTTTTAAAAACAATGGCAACCATGTAGAGCATATTATATAAATAAAAATGGTTGTCCATAAAAAAATGTTTATTTTTCCTATGTATGGAAACTTACGGCCCACCCTGTGTATATATATATATATATATATATATATATATATATATAATATATATATATATATATATATATATATGGTGTCCCATAAGTTTGGCATCATAGGAGAAATTTCTATTTTTCTATTTCTACAAACCATAATTCATATTTTTCTCTTTCTACAGGCCATAATGTCTGTGAGCAAGGAAGAACGAATCCAGATAATTCTACTCATAGGAAGTCCGAGTCAAAGAGAGGCCGCTGCTGAATTGAACAGACTGCATCCAGACCGCGAGACAATAACACAGAGTTGTGTTAGCAGATTGTTGCAAAGTTTAAGGAAACAGGATCCATAGAAGATAAACCACGCAATGGACCTTCAAGGAGGTCCACTGACGATGATACAGCGACTGCTATCCTGGCTTATTTTAACAGAAGTCCCAATAAGTCTCTTCGGCGATTGTCTGCCAAGACAGGAGTGTCGAAAAGTAGCATCCATCACATTCTTCAGGCTCACAAATTGCATCCATATAAACTTCAGATCCTACGGAAATTAAGCGAAGATGATCCCGACCGGCGGATGGAATTTTGTGAATGGGCTACGGGACAATATGCTCGGGATGCCAATTTCCCGTCCACCATTCTGTTCAGTGACGAGGCTGTTTTTTATGGAAATGGTGAGGTAAATCGACACAACACCCGCTACTGGTCTCAAAACAATCCTCACTGGTATACCTCTTCAAAGGAACAAGGTGCATCTCGGATGATGGTATGGTGTGTCATTTGGAAGGATCGCATCATAGGCCCCCTCTTTTTCGATGAACATGTCACTGGAGGCACCTACCTACGTATGCTCAAGGAAGAAGCATTTCCCAGTGCCTTCAACGAAGAAGGAAATTTCCCAACATGGTTCCAGCAAGACGGCGCTCCTGCACATTACAGCACCCAAGTAAGGGAATACCTGTACCAACAATCCCCTGGTCATTGGATAAGACGTCGAGGGCCTGTGGAATGGCCAGCTAGAAACCCGGATCTCACGCCACTAGATTTTTATCTCTGGAGCCACTTGAAAGCGCTGGTACACGCAGAGAAAATTAGGAGTGTTGAACATTTGCGGCAGCGCATTATTGGGGCATGTAACACCATTACTCCTGACATCATTCACCGTGTGCTTGCTGACTGGGTATCACGTCTGAATTTGTGTATTGAAAACAATGGTGGACATATTGAGCACGTTCTCTAAATAAAAGCTTTTGTTTTGCCTTTTTTAATTATTTTTCCTATGATGCCGGACTTATGGGACACCCTGTGTGTGTATATATATATATATATATATATATATATATATATATATATATATATATATGTTACAGTCAAAGTGTGTAACCAGCCATTTCGCGTAATGGCTGAAACTTTTAGTCATCTCGCGAAATGGCTGTTTCACTTGGTCATTTCGTGAAATGGTTAAAATGACTTTTGTCATAAATTCATAGAAATAACAAACATCACAATAAAATTGGAAACCTTTATTTAACTAACTAAATCTGCTAAAACATACATCCACAGTAGGATGGATCGATTTTACATTTTTTTCGATTTCCATATTCTAATAGAGAAAAAAACTTGCACATGCATGAGAAAATAGCCTCTGCAAAATCTTAGCTTAATAGGTAATCATCTTCTGCCCCCGGCAGAGCGATGAAAATCATATTTTAGTAGTCAAAAACGTATTTTTCTTATAATTTTTAAAATATTTCAATATGCATCAAAATTATTCCTAATAACTATAAAGTCGATGAAAAAGCCCTCATATGATCGTTTTTCCAAGCGCGTTGTCCTACGTTAATATCTTTTGCACCCGGCAACAACGTCAAATGTTGAAAAAATAGGTAATTTATATACATATTTTCAGATCGGCTCTTTGTCTTAAATAATGCATTTATATATTTCCCATAGCATTTATATCGTTGCTTAGGCATGAAATAACACACACACATACCTATTACACGGTAATGAATTATCACTGCGACACCTCATTCAAGACTTGGACGGCAAAACAACTGGGCCAATGGGCTTTACTGGACCAGTTGGAAAACAACTGAACGACTGAGAAAAACTTCCAATTACAGAATTCGATGCCATTCCATCTCCCGACATTGACATAGATGATGCCGAGTTGAGCACTGACCAAAAATATTTGTTAGGCATCTGCAGAGCAGTGTCGAGCGGTAGCTGCTCTTCAGCTCTCGCGGCTCGAAATCCAGGTAAGATGGCGCATTCCAGGTGGCTGACAACAGCAAATAGATTTCTGCGCCTCTATGTTTCAACCAGTGAACCCTCCAGCACCTTCAACGAAATTGTGCGAGTCATTATGACAGTTTACGCACCAATTTGGTTTAAGATAAAGAAAAACTCCAGTTTCACTGAGGGCGCAAAACATTTTTTCGAAATGATGCGTCTCTCTCAGACCATGCCTCAAAGATCTAAGACAATCGCCAACAAAGTCCTCCGTAGAAATTCTTTCTTTGCTCACCCAGAAAATATTTTGATCTCCATGCTACATGCCGATGAGCAACACATAAGAGAATTGGGATGGAGAAGAATATTAAAAGCACGATCAAAACAATCACCAGCTGGGGAAATTCGAGCCTTCGCCATGCCTGAGCTGTTCTACGATAGTCAAAACTATTACGAAATGATCAACTGGCAAACGGCTGAGGTGACCGAACCCCCCGTTACAAAAACAATACCTGATACCCGAATAAAAGAGTTTGTTGAGACGGGAGACCAGCCTGATGGACTGATCCCACTATTCCCTTGTCATACTCAAGCGGTCGAGAGACTCATCAAATTAGTAACCGAAGCCTCTGCCAGTGTAAGTGGAATAGAAGAGAGGGACGGATTCATCCGCTCCCGTCTTCACTCCCGAACAAAAATTCCACGATTTGATTCTAAGAAAGATTACCGTATGTAAATCGACGTGCAGCCAAAGGAAGGGTTTTTGGGGCTGGATAGGGTGGAACTCGACGTACAGCCACCTCCTCGTGGTGAGTTCTGGGTTGCTAATTTTATAAAATTAGCAAGCGGGGAGCTGTACTTAGTACTTATCGTACTTATAACATCGCATTAACGTAATTATAATCCACATTTAGACTTTTCTCTGGGACAGAAGATATTACTCTAGAGTCCTAAAATTTTGCGTGTGTGTTATTTCATGCCTAAGCAACGATATAAATGCTATGGGAAATATATAAATGCATTATTGAAGACAAAGAGCCGATCTGAAAATATGTATATAAATTACATATTTTTTCAACATTTGACGTTGTTGCCGGGGGCAAAAGATATTAACGTAGGACAACGCGCTTGGAAAAACGATCATATGAGGTCTTTTTCATCGACTTTATAGTTATTAGGAATAATTTTGATGCATATTGAAATATTTTAAAAATTATAAGAAAAATACGTTTTCGACTACTAAAATATGATTTTCATCGCTCTGCCGGGGGCAGAAGATGATTACCTATTAAGCTAAGATTTTGCAGAGGCTATTTTCTCATGCATGTGCAAGGTTTTGTCTCTATTAGAATATGGAAATCGAAAAAAATGTAAAATCGATCCACCCTAATCCACAGGTCTGTTCAAATAAGTGAGAAACTCTATTCAAATACACATTTGAACACATTTGAATTTGAAATTTCGATATAGAGATTTTTAAATACTAACCGGGCCTTCAATGTTATTCCGATGTCCGCCATTGAAGGCCCAGTTAGCTAAACTGTATGCCCTTGACAATTGGTTAGGTTAAGTCGTGTTTTCGTTTAAAGTATAACACAACTTAACCAAACAATTGTCAAGGGCATACAGTTGACCTAACCGGGCATACAGTTAACCTAACCGGGCAAATGATCTTATACGAAATGACCAAGGTGGAATTTCAGCCATTTCGCGAAATGACTAAAAGTTTCAGCCATTACGTGAAATGGCTGGTGGTGTGTGTGTGTGTGTGTGTGTGTGTGTTTGTTACCCATCGTCCCCAACTTCATATAAATATGGTAAACAAGAGAGTCCTGTTTGACTGGAGGTGTCCATGATAGGTAGGTAGGATTGCGTGTTTATTCACTGATAAAAATAACTGCGATGGGTCCCGGCTGAAAATGTCCCATTTTTATATACGATACGTTGCCCAATTGTAGCCGCCCTCAGAAGTCAAATCGCCGAATCGAAGGCTTCCTGATTGGCGGGTAATGCCTCTAGGGCGTGGCTATATCATATGTATGCGGGATTTCATCCATTCAAATGTCGCAGGCTCGGTCTCACACCCCATTGGTTGGGTCGAGAATTTCTGATTGGTCGCCGCTACCCATTCTTAGGGCGTGTCTTTATCAGAGTTGGCTTAAACAGTCCTCAGATTTTTCCACTGTTTTCAGAGAGGTCAATGATATATAAATGAATGGATGATTAAGTCTTTATTTTGTAATTAAAAACTTATTTGTTTGAAATTCAACATAAAATTGAACATTATTTAGCATGTTTAAAAAATTTTAAACGTAAATTCAAAGTTTTTAAAATCTTCATCCATTGTATAAATGATAACCTAACTCGCAACAATGGTTGGAAGTTGGATTTGAAACGGTTTAGGACGAGTGTGTGTGGGAATTACTTTACGTATAAGATCTGTGACACGTGGAACAGGTTACCTTCAGAAGTTGTGAACAGTTCCTCTGTGGATCATTTCGAGAAAAGGTTAGATCAAATCTTGCACACTATTTGAGGGTGTAGAAAATTTTCCATGGCACCCGTTGCCATTGGCACTTCCTCGGTATGGGCCGCAAGGCCTCTCTCTCTTTCTCTCAGGTTAGGTTTGGGCGGGATTCCCTCTAGCTTGTGGCAGCTTGGGGCATTCCCCCCTGCCCCCTTTTTCTCTTCTTTTTCTTTCTTTTCTTGTAGCACCATGGGGAGGGTGGTTGGCACCTTGGGGTGGAAGGGGGCACTGGCACTCGTATGATCAACATTGCAATTGCTCTGCACTCGTCCATTTTGGCCACATACTACTAGTGTCTCGTAATTTAGGATTTTATCAGGTGTCTATACAACCCACAAATACTCGTATATAAAATTTATTGAAGATTGTGGGGTAAAATTTTTTTTCTGATGTGAAATTACTCTAATTTGAGAGGAGGAGGTTTAAACACCCTCAAAACAGCAACCTCATATTGAGAAGATAAATTAAATATTATTCAAGAATAATGAAGATATTTAAAAACAAAATATAAAGATATATTATTCATTAAATATATTGTAGGAACTAAATTTTATCCTTTGATTAATTTTTATAAATCATTAAATAACTTCTAAAGACTCCAAAATAAACAATGCCTTTAGAAATTGCATTGTCAGTTCAATTAAAAATTGTTTTGGTTCACACCTTCGTAAGAATAATAAGGTGACTGAGAGTGAATATATATATATATAATATATATATTAATATATTATAATATATATATATATATATATATATATATATATATATATATATTATATACACACACAATTTTTATTTCATGCAGAAAAAATCAAATATGAGTTTCATTCATAGGGGAACTTCAATGATAGCCATACAATTCTTTTTTCTATACAAAGGAATACAAATACAAAGGCCACGAAACAGCAACAGACCGGTTGGTCCCGACAAGGCTTTCTGTTTGAGAAGGAAGGTTAACTCTTTGCGGCATACACGCGAAATTTTTATTATTTGATTTGATTTTTATTTTATTATTATTATTTTTATTTTTATTTTCTTTCATGCAATAATCTTGTTACAATTTGACGGACGGAAAAGGAGTATATGTGGTGGTTTTAGGATGAAGTTAGGACTGAAAAGGTGGGCTAATTCTTAATCTACTGTGCCTGAGCACTGCGGCGTGCCTCAGTAATGAGTTCTGCGACCAATTCTTTTTATTATTTATATCACTGACATGGACATAGGAATTAACAGTATAATTTCAAGATTTGTGGATGATACCAAATTAGGGAGGACGAATAAAATCAGCGGCAGAACGTTTGCAGATTCAATAAGATATTAATAAATTACTCGAGTGGGCAGAAATTTGGCCAATGAACTTTAATATAGATAAATGTAAACCGTTGCATATCGGTTGGAACAATGTGAAAGAAAAGTAATCTATGCGGGACAAGACACAAACGAGTGTTACGGAGGAGAGAAAGATTTAGGTACTGTATTATTGTTGCTGACACTTAAACCGAGTAAGCAATGTTTCGAAGCAGTTAGAAAAACAAATAGAATAGTAAGATTTATCGGTAGATCATTTATTCTCACTTGTAAAAAGGCGTATTCGAGGAGATATAATCCAGGTGTTAAAAATGATTAAAGGTTTGATAATGTTGACGCCGAAAAATATTTCATCTTCAGAAGTGCAGATAGAACTCGCGGTAATAGTTTCAAATTAGTGGGTAAACATTTTAATTCTAGTGAAGCTAAACATATTTTCTTCAATCGTATCGTTAATTTGTGGAATGGATTGTATATGGAAACTGAGACTTCACGAGAGAGAGAGAGAGAGAGAGAGAGAGAGAGAGAGAGAGAGAGAGAGAGAGAGAAAATCTGTTGTGTCGGCATTGAAACTGCAAAATGCTTGCTTATCACTGTTGACATAAGTCGTTTTCCGAAATTTTTTGGAAGGGTACGTTCATACCTCGTTTTACGTTTGATGTGGTAAAAAAACTAACTATTCATCAGAACCTGATGAAATTTGGCACACGTTAAGAAAATGCATTGTTCGATGTTCATTTTAAATTCTTTTCACCTGTTTCCAATGGCTACGATGTTTTTGCCTGTTTAACACAAAACATTTTTGAGGCATACATTCTTTCAGAAAATGTGAGCTGAAAATTTTAATGCTCGAAATTAAAAAGAACGTAATATGATAGAACTTTTTCTACTCTTTAAAATTGTATACAAAAACGTTGATCTCTCTGAGGGAATTTTCTCTAAAATTCCATTTTAAATCTAAAACAACCTAAAACGTCAGATTCATATGAAGGCTGTTCTTCAGAAATTAATAAAAAAAAAATCTAAGAGAGGTATAGAATGAATTTTATAGCATAAATGCAAGAAATGATTCCCTTCAGATTGATATGAACTTCAAAGTCCTCCGTTAAGTTTTTCACAATCTATAAGATTTTAAATTTTCTTTTGTTTTGACATTTTACTTTGAAGAATACATATGCAAAATCGATATCATTGTAAAGAGGAGGAATTTCGCTATATACTTTGTTTACAAGTTCTTTGTGAGATTAATATTTTGAAATTTTTAAGTGGCATAGTACTTTACTAAAACGCATAACTGAAAATGGTGGGTTTATAAATTACTATTTTTACTTTTAATCATGATAAGGTTTTAGTGCTCTGCAAGAGCTAACAAAAGGTACCATACACGTTCATATAGTTCAATTAGACATTGTTCTATGAACAATTATTATAAAAGTGGGGTGTGTCTGATGTTTCATTCAAAAGGAAATGCGTCATAAACGGCGCATAGCAGAGACATACCATATTTTTTCTTAAAGGTAGAAGAACGTACCTAAACCTATCTGAAAAACATTTCAAGCTTTTATTTTTCGGTGAATTTTGGCGATTTTTTTCGCTCTTGATTGGATGTCCTACAATCACAAATAATGGAAATTGGCTGAAATGACAATAATTCAAAAGAATATATTTTTCTGAACATTCCTACCAAGTTTCTTCATGATCCAATGAAAAGCGAAGATATTAGCATATTATCACTGATACAGATAATACTATTAATGATAGCAAAGTTTTGAGATAAAAGACGTGTTTGAAGGAGAATTTTTTCACTTCTAACACTTTTGTCGCCCAGACAATATTTTGGAGTTGATACACCGACCTATTGTAAAATTGGTGAGAATCAGCCAGTTCCGATAAATTCTAGAGATCTACAGTATATAGTGGAAATATTTTCACCAAGTTTCATAAAGATCATGGAATGAAGAAAATGTAGTTGGTGAATAAATTTAGAAACGAATGTAACCATCAAAAGTTTTAGCTTCGTATCGAAAGCCACGATAAGTAAAAAAATATGTGACAAATTGTATTTGAAATTTACTGTAAGTGCTTGGTGAACTTCAGTAGTATAGCCGGAAAAGGTTAGAGTGCAGGAATGTTGCAAGAGCTAATGGTCAAATGTTGCAAAGGGGGTGGGGGTATACAACAACTCAATGTTGCAAATGGGTAGGGGTTGCAAAGGGGGTGGGATATGCAACAACTCAATGTTGCAAAGGGGGTAGGGGTTGCAAAGGGGGTGGGGGATGCTGCAGGTGCAACAAGGGGTCATGAAACTTGGAGGCGGCGTTATCCCCCAAAGAAAGGAGAAGGAGAGAAAGGAAGAGAGGTGTTCACCTGGCAGGAGCCAAGTGCATAATAAGACTTCAGCCGAGTGGCCGTTGTCTTATAGACTCCTAATCAGCCAGTTGGCTTAGAAGGCGTAAATGGCTTGTTCAGGTTGAGTTGCCAGATACCACTTTTTATTTTAATTGTTCAGGTATACATTATTAGGGCGAGTTGCCAGATACCATTTTAATTGTTCAGGTATACATTATTAAGTTGCCAGATTGTACCATTTATTTCATTAATTCTTAAAAGTTGGCTTAGAATTCCGCTAGTAGGTTTAGAAGGCGTAACCAGCCATTTGATATAATTGTTTACAACCAAAAGAATTAAATAAAACATTACATCATTCTGTTTATTATAAATATATAGAAAATAAATATACATTTGAATTATCAATTAAAAATAATAATAGTTTAAGAAATATGAATGAGGAATATGCATATAATCAAAAAATATATCCGTCAATATAACAGTACAGGAGAAATATATATATATACACACACACACACAATTATATTATGGAGATATATAGAAAATAAATATACATTGGAATGATAAAAAATAAAAAATAAGAAATAATATAACCATCAACATAGTAGAAATATATACACACAACTAAATAAATAAATACATACACTTTATCTTCTACCGCGCAAAATAAGAAATCGTATAATCATCAATATAGCAGAAATGTATATATATATATATATATATACACACACACACACACGCAAATATGTTAAATATATAAATACATTTAACTTTTTTTCAAAATACTAAACTCGCACTTAATCGAATCTACAATTACATCATTATTGCTTTGCATTACGCAGTATACGCGGTTTAATAATATTTCACCGCTTAAACTATAGGGAAACCTGTACTCGATATGAAGGGCCTTCATATCCTTCAGTACTATTTTTGTTCCCACTTTACAACCGGTTGGTAAGTTATCTTTAAATACGTCTAGGATACAATCAAAAGCACGCACAAAGAGTTCATCGTTAGCCACATTATTAAACACAAGTTTATAAACACGCCTTTCCAATCGAAGGTTTATTTCTAACGACGCGAGCTTTTCAATCGTGAACTCATCTTCACTCAACATAACGGCAAATGAAATAATCTTCTAAGTCGTTACGACAACTGCTCGTTATATAAAGAAATAGTTCTTCAGGGTGAACGGTGTAGGTGAGCTCAGCCTTGTACCGATCAATTGCTTTGTATCAAAGTTCATGATATTTCAAAGAGTCTAAACTTTTTAAATAAGCGTCCAGCTCTAGACCATTCTCACCTTGTTCAGCCCTACACTCGGTAAACCCATCGAGCAGAGCGGTGTATGCGTATTCAAGTACTGTATCAAAATAAAGCATATCCGTAAAACGCGCGTCTAATATAGGTTTCAGCTTGCGGAATCCGACGATTTCAAACATTCTGTCGAGGATGAAACGGTTTCGCGTAAGAACAAGAGCGTTATTATCAGAAGCATTCTTCCACATCAGCCGTATATCAATGCATGGCCGATCGTTATTTATACACAACGTACATACAGCGGCGTATGAGGGTGCGTCACTAATCTGCTCTCTTCTTGTACCTACGTTAGCAGTATTTTATAACGATCTTCACTCCACTTCTCAACTATCACGAAGATTCTATTCATCTCCTCGACACTTAAATAGACAACATTCCGTTTGTTTGTTTGTTTGTCTACATTCCGTTTCCAGTACATAGCTAAGGGTACCGGATTTACGCCTGAACACGCGCAACGATTTCGTCACGGACACATCGTACGAGGCGTTGAGAATGCTGCTCAAAGGAAGTTCCATCGTATTCGAGGAGCGTACGTCCACTCGGTTCAAGCTCTGAGATAACTATGAGCCGCGTGAGGCACGCAGGTAGGCAGGAACGGTTCGATGGGCGGTTGACTCACCCTGGTGATACGTGAATGGGTTTGTTCGTACTCGTATGATCCGTGAGGTGCGAGTCGCACCATAATCTAATGAAACGTGCGGCGCTGATCGAATTGTTGTACCCCACTATATTGGGTAGGTGTTTTTTCCGGTACAAGAATTAATTTCGGTTTTAACGTTTTATCACTACCAGAATAGGCACCAGACAGTTTCCCTCAGGATAATTTTCACGAACTAGGCACATTTTATAATGTTTTATCTCTCCTAAACATCTTCACACTCCAGCGCACTATTTGAGAGGAACATATGCTCATATTTTTCCTTTCTGCCTAGCAAACGATACTCGTCTCTAAAGTCTGCTAAAAACTCACGCAGGGCACTAGCCACAACCTCACTACGAACCTCATCATGATATACATTAATATAGTGATAAAAATACTTAAGATTCTCCATGATGACGAGATTCACATTTTCAGTCGTAGGGTATGAGTAATCGACATGGTGTAACATGACATAATGCCGCTTGTCATACCACCCATCCACAAGACTCATTATCCATATCTGCTGCTTCTCTTCTGCACGCGTTGTTTCTTTTACTTCACGGTATATGCATTGGCATAATCCCAGACATCACTATAACTTTGTGCCAAATGAATGTTCCCTTTGCCGGTATTCTGTGCAAATTTTACCCATAGACTGTTTAGACAACTTTGCACGAAAACGCTTGCCAGGATTCTTTGCAATTTCGGCACGATCAAGTTGTATACCTTCGCGGTCGCGGTAACGTTGAATATAGGCAGACTTTTCATCTTCGGTATCAACTCCTCGCGGATACCCTGACGCCTCAAACTTATCCTTCAAAAATGCGTTTATATATGGTGTGAAAAGGTTGGGTAGCTTCTGAAACCTCCACACCTCATCTATCTTCAGTATTCTATATCCATGGCGTACGGCTAGGGCCAGCTCAGGACTTGTATATATGCCTCTGATCTTACGCTGGTGGGGTATATGGTTACAATCGCCGTTATTCTCTTCCGCGCACTTCACGCACAGGGGAAACATGAGCTTGTCGTCGATAACGACATGTAAGATTGGCATCCATAAATTGCGTGGGGGGAGTACGTCTACGAAAGAGAGCCCAAAGTAACGATCATTCAAATTTCTTGAAAATTCATTGATGAAGGGCAGGTTAGGTCCCACCAGTTTCTCAGGAGCGCCCACGGGGTACGGATTGTTCTTCATCACGTATGGGTATAAAGAACAGAAATCGTAGTAATGGAGCTTCACACCCTCCGTAGGTGGAACGTATAGTCTGAATGGATTTGTACGTCGTCCAAACAAGCTATCACCACATTTGAGAGGATCCAGCACCATTGAACGCTTGATCGTGTTTATTTTCTCATGGTACACCTCGTCTGCCTCCATCCGTGCATCATATTCATGCTCCCACAAGACTTTGTGAGTGAACTGTGATCCTATAAGTTGATCGCGGGTGCGGGTCCATGCAAGACAGTCGGCAGGAGATCTACCGTGGATATCTCCGGCGATTCCGCACTCAGGACGGGGACATCCATGTCACCAGCATCCGTTAAAGGAGTACACAGTCTTCACACCAGTGACACGGTTTTCACTTAACCCATCAACCCAAAAAACACGACCATTAATCTTAATGGGTACTTCACCCGTGTTGTGGGCGTGCTTTATGTATACACCTGTCTGTTGCTGTAGGTGTATGAGCCAGTAAATAGCCTTGTGTCCGTAATTGCGGGGGTTGTTTCGGTGAATAATGGCTAAGGTGGCTTTAGGCATGAAGTTATTTTTGAACACCGTAAAACAATGACGCGATGGTGGTTTCGACTTGCAGCGGATCGCATTTGAAACGGCCTATGTACATCCTTCTAAAGGCCTGGAAGCATACTCTAAGCACGCGCACATCATTCACGCAATAACGCTCACATTCATCAGCTATATTATAAGGATTACGTTCATTAAAACTGTTGTAGTATCGATCAAAGTCTTCACGTTCAGCTACACTCATAAAATCATAGTTAAAATAATGTTTGGGTGGTGGTGGGCCTACGTAGTTTAAAGTCTCGCGTAGATAGACTGTACAGAAGTGTTTACGGAGTAGGAAAAAAAGATGTTGAAAGATTTTTGAGGGAGCAGGACGCTCATACGCTTCATAAGCCTGTGAGAAAAGGTTTAAAACAGCCAAGACAACGGCTTCCTCGATTGATTCTATTTGACAAGCAGATTTAACAGACGTGCAAAGATATTCTGTGTATTACGATGGTTACCGTTACATTCTATTCATAATAGATGTATTCTCAAGATATCTGTGGATAGTTCCTCTGAAAAATAAATCACCTGAAACAGTTGCTAAAGCCACCAAAACGCTAATGTTAAAAGAAAACAGGGTTCCTGGCTATTTTTGTACGGATATGGGGAAGGAATTTATAGGCCGTGCTTTTCAGAACATGTTGACAGAGTTTAATATCAGCTATTACACAACCAATTCTATACATAAGGCTTCTTTAGCTGAAAGAGTTCAACGTACCATAAAGGAACGCATGCACAGCTATTTAGAAAGAGGTACGCTCCTGAGAAGAGATGGATCACCAACACAACTACACTCGGCGCGCTTCAAAATCAATGATTATGTAAGGCTGTCGCGTTCGGGAAATAAATTCGCAAAGGGTTTTGAGCAAGGATGGACACGTGAGATTTTTAAAGTTAGGGCTATGAGACCTAAAGGTGAGATAATGATGTATTACATTGAAGATTTGAATGGGGAAGAAATCTCAGGAGGCTTTTACCGCGAGGAATTGCAGAAAGTTGCATTTACTTTAGGAAAACATGTGTTTAAAATTGAGAAAATTTTAGGAAGCAAAGGTTCAGGAAAGAGAAAAATGTACCTGGTGAAATGGCTAGGGTACCCAGAAAGCTTCAACACATATAAAAGCTGATGCAATAATGAAGCTTAAATAGTATGCAACATGGCTCCTAACCATTTCTACGTCACACTCCCTTCCTCCTCGTCCCTGTCTGTACACCCTAACAATACACTAGCCAACCTTGTGACAGAACTCCACGGGCCCATTGAATTGGGTCGTGATTCGTATGAGGTGGGGATATGCGAAATTCAGCTGGACACCCTCTTTTTAAATATTGAATATAAAGAATCCGTTTTTACGATTCTTAGAGACATTGACGAGTGTGAAAAAGCTGGGGTAGCTATGGATGAAACTATACGTATCGCTCGGACTAAGGTTGCACGGTATTACAGTACAGAAGTAAGACTAGGACCGGGTCATTATGGTTCGGTCGATGATGTTGTGAGAGACTTAAACGTAAGTTTAAGAAACGCAAACCTTACGAATGATTTAGTATACGAAATCGTAAACAAAGGAAACCCTGCACATACACTAATCCTAAAATCAAAGACTAACAAACGTATTAAAGATCGATGAGTGTTTAAAATTCTAACCAATGGCCGATATAGCGCAGCCATCCAAAGAGACACATTTCACGAGGCACAGCATGACTTGTCCTGATTAATGTATCAATTGAAGATGGAGAAATTGGCTGAAAGCTCTCAGTCCCCAGACATGTGCTATATTTACAGTAATATAGTGGAGCACCAGTTTGTCGGAGATACCCAGGCACGCCTGCTGCGCATTGCCCACATCCCCAACCATAGAGGAAGAAGTTTGAGTATTACATATGACAGACCCCATTATGTGAATGTCGCAACTAATTTAATAACCAATATCTCAATATATATAAGAACGATTGAGGGTGAAAACTTCCCATTCGGTAACGGGAGCTTAACAGTGAAGCTACACTTTCGACGCACTGAGTTATAATGGATAGAAAGCCTTTCACCGTCTATCGAGGGGTGAGATACCAGCGCGGTAGTGGACTTGGGTCCATTTTTTCATCCATACTACGTACGGCTGTTCCTTTGCTGAAGAGGGGTGCCAGATACCTCGGAAGAAAAGCGCTACAATCAGGTCTTAACACTGCAGAAGACATATTGGCTGGGGCTAAACCTAAAGAAGCTCTAAAAAAACATTTAAAACGTACGCGGGACGAAATCATCAAAGATGCAAAGAGAAAAATGCGTGGTGGCGGGAAGAAGAAGAGGGCTGCCCGGAAGAAGGGGTCACGTGGTATTAAACGTAAATGTTTTTGTTCGTGTGTATATTTGTAACGTTAGTTTGTATATTCTGTAGTTTAAGATGGTTATTTTACTGATTTCTTTCATTTAATAAATTTATGAAAATATATTGTCTTCCCCGAAAAAGATCGAAAACCACATTATTTCGGTGTGACATTCATTATGCTGACTGTTCAGTATATCCTCCGTATTCATGACACGAGATTCTTCAAAAGATTGTATAACACGTGTCAAATCCTCATCGGACCTTAAAGGAGAAAGAATAATGTTCATATTGATTCTTTTTTAATACAAACATATACAGAGTATACATATTGTAAGACAGACCCCATTATGTGAAGATATCTTTGGTTCGCTCAGAGAAACTCATTTAAGAGGTAAATCCGAATAACATTTATAAAAAAAACATGCAAAAGATTGCCATAAAAATTTCGGTTTTAGCATAATGGTGAGTATCTAAATGAAGTATTTGACGAGATACTACATCCCTCCATATATATAAAATCATGTTTCTGACAGTTTGTGAATAAAAAATAAAAATAAAATTATAGACACATTTCTATGGTAGTCCCTTGCGTCGGATTGTAAGGAGCGTCATTGCAAATATCTTCAACGGTTTGCGTTGGAAATAATCCATCACGGTCAATCGCGTTAAAAAGATTAATTGCAGTCAATGCTGCAGTGTCACCTTCTTGATACAAATCCGGAAAAATTTAAAGTTCGTGGTCCATGGTGGGGGGAATGTTTATGCACTGGCAGAGGAAATGTATATTCACTGGCGCGAAAATAGCTACTGTTACTCCCAACTGAAAAATATTTCCTTTTATATGCACAATCGCCAAGCTCCGCCCCAAAAGATCAAGAGCAGATGTTCGTAGTGATTGGTTGTCAGTGTAGCTGGGTGGAGCTATAAGTTTGTGTACCAATCGTAACACCGCTATAACGGGTCCATGCTTTGGACGACTAATGGCATCTTTATATTTTCTCCAATAGATTTAATGCTCGTATTACCCCTTGCTGTCTTTACAATGTCAATATTTGCGACAATACTTGGTTTTCCCCCCACTATTCCCGGTTCAATAATCACTAATGTAACCGAGAGGATTTTATAATAAAGAAATTATAAATATATCCATTCCTTTAATTATATTTTTAAAAAAGAAAAGAGTATTCGGTTTCCACGTTAAACTGTGGGTCTAAGGCGGAGTGAAAAGCTTAATCATTGTTACAATTCGGGGAAGAGCTAGTTATTATTATTATTACTAAAGAGAAAAATCTACATTGTTTTTGTACATATCACATTTTGCAGCCATACTATGCCCGGATCAATAATCAAATGATCCTGTTATTTTAAATGCTGAACTTATGATGTGAAAGATTGAGCAATGATTCCCTGACGAGATGTATTTCTGATTCGGCTTCCACGTTAAACTGTAGGTCTAAGGCCGGAGTGAAAAGCTTAATCTTTGCAATTCGGCGAAAAGTAGTTAATTATTATTATTATTACTAAAGAGAAAAATCTACATTGTACATATCACATTGTAGTGAATACTCTTATTTTAGTTTCAAGATAAATGTTAATTTTACCGTCTTGAATTTCGGAATAGCCATAAATTCATTTTAAATTAGTTACCCATCATAATTCAATTGTAAACCACATTAATACTAATTTTATGTATACTGTATTATTTTATTGTATGTAAACATAATTAATTATATATCACAATTGTCAGTTAATTATTTATATTCAAATAATTATTTTAATCTAATAGAAATCCAAGGGTTATATTTTCCATCCTTGGTACTGTCGCAGTTTCGCCTAACGGACTCAATACGGCTAGTGAGATAATCACTGGTTGGCACTTAACCAGCGGCAGTGCTTATGGCTACATCATCCAGGTTAACCTATACCGGATAGATGCGCTACGGTCCCAAGCCGTAGCTTGCCTAGGCCCAACGACGACGACGACGAAAACCAACAATTGGTGACCCCGGAGTTGGATTCCCCCCTTTTACCCGAACGACTAGGACTAGACTGTAACGTCGTTCGTGCCCATCACCCCCTTCACCCGAGCGACTAGGACCAGACTGTAACGTCGCTCGTGCCCTCTGCCCCTCGCCCGTGCGCTATGTGCCTGCGCTCGTCTCAACCTCCACTCCTTCGTTGGTAACTTGTCGTCTTGCTTGTACGTCAGCAAGCATAGGAGAAGATGCCTGACGACGCTGGTGCCATCTCCCACTTGAGCGTAAAGCTCCCCGTCTTCTGGCCGGGTGATCCATTTATTTGGTTCCACCAAGTGGAATCACAATTCAACTTGGGAAGGATCACCCTAGCAGGACAAAATACGATCATGTTTTGTCCTCTCTACCAGCGAGCATCATCTCTGAAGTCCGTGACGTCATCGTGTCTACTTCCACGAGTGAGGACCCATACAACGATCTGAAGTCTGCCATCCTGTGCCGCACCACTGTCTCCGAGCGTGAGAAACTACATCAGTTAATCTCAAAAGAAGAACTTGGAGACCGTAAGCCCACTCAAATGCTGAGGGCTATGCAGTGCGCTCTAGGCGAACGCGCACAAACCTTCGATAAGGACATCTTTAGATAGTTGTTCTTGCAGAAACTTCCTCCATCAGCTCAGCGTGTCTTGGCCACTATGGATCCTGCTACTCCAGTTGATAAACTAGCAGAAACTGCCGACAAAGTAGTGGAGATTGACACAGCTCCGGTCAACAAAGTGAACACACAATCGGAACTGGAGTTGAAAGTGGAAGAGTTAAGTTAACAACTCAACCACGTTTGTTCTCTGCTACAAAATCAACGGCAAAGAAGCCATTCTCGGTCAAGATTTACGAAGAGGCATCGTTCGAGTTCCGGGAAGATCTGCTTCTACCACTCTAAATTTGGAAAGAAGGCTAGGAAGTGCATCTCCCCTTGCAATTTTTCGTCGGAAAACCCCAGCAGCGAGTCCTAATGGCGTCTAGTACTCGCACTGCCAACCTGTTATTCATAAAGGACAGGAACTCTGGTGTCAATTTCTTGGTCGATACCGGAGCGTCAGTCAGTGTATTCCCTCAAAAATCTGGTCATACGCACTCGGAATCTCCGCCTCTATACGCTGCTAACGGTTCACGCATACCCACGTACGGTACTCAGTCGCGTGAACTAAACTTGGGCCTTCACCGATCCTTCAAGTGGATTTTCATCTGTGCTCAAGTGCAGCATCCCATAATCGGCGCTGACTTCCTCCAGCATTTCAAACTCTGGTGGATCTTGACAAGCGACGCTTATGCGACCAGGCCACACTGCTTTCTGTTCTTGCCAAACAGGTTGCCCTTCCGGACGCCTCGAACTCTGCACTTTCCCTCGTTCCCCCTAATTCCATGTACCAGTGCCTTTTCCAGCGATATCCAGGAATTCTTCAACCGATGCAGATGGGTGATACCATTAAGCACACCATTACCCATCTCATTACAACAAAAGGTCCCCCTGTGTTTGCAAAACCCAGACGTCTTGCCCCGGACAAACTGAAAGCTGCCAAATCGGAATTCCAGCTTATGATAGATCTTGGGATAATAAGACCTTCCAAAAGCAGTTGGTCCTCTCCCCTACACCTGGTCCAGAAGAAGTCAGGAGACTGGAGACCATGTGGGGATTACCGGTTTTTGAATTCGACAACCATCCCGGACCGATATCCGGTACCAAATGTCCAAGACTTTACTTCTCTTCTCCACGGCAAATCTATCTTCAGTAAAATAGACCTCGTTAAGGCTTTCCACCACATTCCCGTAGAGCCTTCGGATATTCCCAAGACTGCAGTTTGTACACCATTTGGGTTATTCGAATTTGTGAAGATGCCGTTCGGGCTACGGAATGCTGCGCAAACCTTTCAGAGGTTTATAGATGAGGTCACCAGAGGCTTAGACTTTGTTTATGCCTACATCGATGATTTGCTTGTGGCCAGCTCAACGGAAGAGGAACATAAGGAACATCTTTCACTCCTCTTTCAACGCTTAGAACAATACGGTGTTACTATTAATGCATCTAAGTGTGTGTTTGCACAGCCAACCTTGGAATTTCTTGGTCACACGATTTCGCAGCACGGAATTACCCCCCTTCAGGACAAGTGTGAATTGATAAAAAATTACCCTATGCCAAATAATCAGCGTGAGTTACGTCGGTTTCTAGGTTTGGTAAATTATTACCACAAGTTCATTAAAAACTGTGCCAGTGTTCTTGCCCTCTACACGCTATGATCACACACAAACGCAAGGTAACGAAATTGGTATGGTGTAGCGATAGTTTACAGGCGTTCGACAATGCCAAAAATGCTATCAATAGTGCATTGTCTCTGTCATTTCCTATCAGTGATGCCCCCCTAACTCTGACGGTCGATGCATCAGATGTTGCGATCGGTGGGGTGTTGGAAACAAACCATTAACGGTCAACAAGCACCCATCGCGTTTTACTCGAAAAAGCTGCAGCCAGCCCAAACGCGTTATAGTGCTTTCGGACGTAAACTTCTTGCTATTTACTTAAACGTGAAGCATTTTCAACATTTCCTTGAAGGCCGAGAGTTTTGTGTTTTTACCGACCACAAACCTTTGGTCACTGTCTTCAATAAAAACAGCTGTAACCACTCTCCCAGAATCATCAGGCAACTCGATTATATCTCGCAATTTACCACAGATATCCGCCACATCAAAGGTGTCTTGAACACTCCAGCGGATGCACTTTCAAGAATAGAGATTACTTCTGTTACCCTCAGCTCTACACTGTGGAATGCTATTGCACAGGATCAAGATAAGGATACGGAACTACAAGACCTGCTCAGAGAAGACTCCACTCACTCACTTTCCCTCAAGAAAATGAGTATGCCAGGATTGTCTGTGCCCCTCTATTGCGACGTATCAACAGCTGCTATTCGCCCTTATGTCCCTCCATGTCACAGACAAGCAGTCTTCACGGATCTTCATAAGCCCTCCCATCCTGGTATCCGAGCTTCGCAACACCTGGTTACCTCTCGCTTTGTTTGGCCCTCGATGCGGAAGGATGTCAAACATTGGACCAAAACGTGCCTTGCCTGCCAGCGTGCCAAAGTCCAAAGGCACACCAGGTCCCCCTTTGACGCATTTCCGCCCCCATCCCAGCGATTTGAGGTAATTCATGTAGACATTGTTGGCCCTCTTCCAGTGATTCAAGGCCAACGTTATCTGCTCACCTGTCTCGACCGCTTTTCCAGATGGCCTGAAGCCATCCCACTTCCTGATATCCAAGCGGACACTGTTGCAAGAGCCTTTCTTCATGGATGGGTATCAAGATTTGGATTGCCGACAAAAGTCATCACTGACCAAGGTCGCCAATTTGAGTCTTCGCTTTGGAAGAAGTTTACCAGCTTGTTGGGTACAGTACATGCGCATACCTGTGCGTATCATCCGCAAGCTAACGGCCTCGTCGAACGCTTCTATCGCCAGCTGAAGTCATCCCTTATGTGTCACGAAGACTCCCATTGGATGGATAAGCTTCCACTCGTGTTGCTTGGTATTCGCTCTGCATTTAAGAGTGATCTGAAGACTACAGCGGCTGAACTAGTCTATGGAACAACACTGCGGCTACCAGGTGGCTACTTCACTGCAGGGGATAAGTCATGTGATCCTACGGAATTCGCTCAAACACTTTCCTCTCACATGCAGTCCCTTCAGCCTGTTCCCCCTCGATTGACTAGCCAACAGAACATCTTTGTTTCCCCAGCCCTCCAGTCTTGCACCCACGTTTTCGTTCGTGTACCTGTCCCAAAACGGCCTCTCCAATGTCCATATGACGGGCCCTATGAAGTTCTCCGACGTACGCGCAAATCATTTCTCATCCAGCGCGTTTCCAAGGTCGACAAGGTTTCTATCGATCGTCTAAAGCCTGCGTTTTTGGAATCAACCTTAAGCGAGGTACATGTAGCTACCAAAAAGGTCCAGGGGAAATCTGTGTCGTTCGGAACTCTTTGAACTTCCTCTCTGGTGGGGGAGTGTGTAGTGAATACTCTTATTTTAGTTTCAAGATAAATGTTAATTTTACCGTCTTGAATTTCGGAATAGCCATAAATTCATTTTAAATTAGTTACCCATCATAATTCAATTGTAAACCACATTAATACTAATTTTATGTATACTGTATTATTTTATTGTATGTAAACATAATTAATTATATATCACAATTGTCAGTTAATTATTTATATTCAAATAATTATTTTAATCTAATAGAAATCCAAGGGTTATATTTTCCATCCTTGGTACTGTCGCAGTTTCGCCTAACGGACTCAATACGGCTAGTGAGATAATCACTGGTTGGCACTTAACCAGCGGCAGTGCTTATGGCTACATCATCCAGGTTAACCTATACCGGATAGATGCGCTACGGTCCCAAGCCGTAGCTTGCCTAGGCCCAACGACGACGACGACGAAAACCAACAACATTTTGCAGACATACTATCCCCGGATCAATAATCAAATGATCCTGTTATTTTAAATCCGGATCAATAAATCAAATGATCCTGTTATTTTAAATACTGAACTTATGATGTGAAAGAGTGAGCTTACCCTCTTCGTGTGGAATTCGCACGCTGGTTTCTGCAGCAGACAGCGGTGCAGCCTAATTTTCCGGCTTATGTGCTGTTCTCAGATGAGGCCTGTTTCAAACGTGAGGGTGTGTTTAGCATGCACAATTCTCACGTGTGGGCGCACGCAAATCCACATGCTACACGGGTTTGTAATGCCTGGACTCTCTGACGATGAAACGGATGTAACTGCTGCTCGTGCAACACTCTCCAGACCAGGTCGTGGTTCACACCGAGGATACGTGCAACACCTCGCGTGCTTGCGCTTGGATTGTCCTCAAATCGCCGTAGGATTCTTTTCCATGTCAGGAGTGCGCACGTTTCTCCCGACCAGTGTCATGCATGTTTGCATGGAATGTTCCAGTTTCTCGAAGTCGCCGATGCAAATGCGCAAACGTTTGGTGGCTTGACACACGTCTGTTTGGGAAGCGCTGTCGGTACAACCTCACAGCAGCTCTTCCGTTTCCATTGGCAGCCCCATACACCATATGCATGTCAGCCATCTCAGCAGTCGTGAAGCGCTCCATGTTACGTGTACTACGTCCGATTAAGAATGCCTGCGGCAAGCGCGAGTCTAGCCCACTTCACCTTTTAGCCAATTGCAGCGGCGCCCTCTCGCGCCGAATGGTGACGTCAGCGGACATACACTTATAGACGAAAAGGGTTTGTCTTGGTGTTGCCTATCCCCCATTACAATTTGTACAGAAAGTTTTCAAACACCCTGTGTATATATATATATATATATATATATATATATATATATATATATATATATATATATATATATATATTATATATAATATATATAGGGTCCGCAAAAAAAAAAGGAGCATGACGAAAATTGCTGTCACGCCCGCATTTTTTGCCGGACCCTTAAATGTTATATATCTAGCTAAAGATAAAAGAGCCCAGATTTGTATAAAACAAATTTCATCAAAATCGGTCATAAAATAGATTTTATGGCCACAAACGTGCAATGACTAAAAAAAGTGAATTTCCGCGTAAAAATTTAATGTTTTTCTCATTTTAAATTATTTTTTTCAGATGCCTAAATAATTTTAATCAATAAAAATGATAATATGCCCTTTTCTAAAGAAGATAAAATATTAATAAAACATTATAGACTTGATAAAAATTATGGCGCAATAAAATTATTACAAGAGTTTCCGAATAAACCATGGTCGAAAGGAGGTTTGGACAAGCTGTTAAGAAAAATCGATGAAACTGAAAGTACTGAAAGGAAACAAGGAAGCGGAGGCCAAGATCAGTTCGAACCGAAGAAAACATCAGAGATGTGGAACTAAGAATTTGTAGTCAAGAAGGTAGACCAGGGACTCACGTGACACCGTCCAGAATTGCTAATGAGTTGAGCATATCCGAAAGTAGCGTCAGAAACATTATTAAAAACGACCTTGAACTAAAACCTAATAAACGGATACACGGGCAGAAATTAACTGAAATTAACGAACAGAAAAGAGTTGTTTGTTCTGAACGCATGTTAAGAAATATCACTCCCGAAAAAGTAGACCTCGGCTTTTTTACTGACGAAAAGAAGTTTACGGTAGAACCACCGCGAAATTCCCAAAATGACAGAGTGTATTCAAGAGTTAATCGTAAAAATGAAATACCAGATGATAGACTTTATGCTACCCGTAATCATTTTTCTGCCAGCGTAATGGTATGGGTCGGTGTGTCTAATCTAGGCAAGACATCTGTTTTTTTCGTAGAGCCAAACATCAAAGTAGACGCCCGCTATTACACTGAAACTTTGTTGGAACAAATGCTGCCCGAAATGAGACGATTGGCGAATAATGGTTACTTCTTATTCCAACAGGATGGCGCTCGGGCGCATACCGCTAAGTCAACTATTGAATTTTTAGAAAATAATGTTCCTGAATTGCTTTACCCAAAAGATTGGCCCCCTAATAGTCCAGATTTGAATCCCGTAGACTACGGAATATGGGAAATGTTGGCTGAGAAAGTGTACAAGCATAAGATCCGAAATGTCGAACATTTGAAAGAAGTTATCGTACAAAAATGGGAAGAAATTACCCAAGATCAAGTAGATAAAGCTATAGATCAATTTAGGCCCCGATTACGAAGGGTTGTAGAGGTTTCTGGCAAACATATCGAACAATTTTTTTAGTCTTATAATTTCGTTTTCTTTGGAAATTGTAAAATTATATGACATGTTGTAGTAAAACTTTTATATTTTTTTAATTTTTGACGTATTGACATGAAATTTGGTACTAACTTAGTTTATTTGTTGCTTATTTGCCTAAAATAAGTTATTTGTCATTATGTGTAAAAATAAATGTACAGTAAACATTTTCGTCATGCTCCTTTTTTTTTTGCGGACCCTGTATATATATAAGGAATGACAAAATTAAATAGACACGGTTAATATGATTCTTTCTATAAGGAATGACAAAATTAAATAGACACAGTTAACGATTCTTTATATATATATATATATATATATATATATATATATATATATATATATATATATATACCATATGTCCCACAAAAAAGTACACCCAACTTTAGATTGTACTAACTCCTCCAAAAATTGAGATATTTTGGATCTGTTTGTTTGATTTAATATAGCAAATTATTCTTTGTTAACGTTCAAAATTTATTCAGGTTTAAACGATTTAGTGTTTAAGCATCTGCTTTTAACTGAAGGGTACAACAAAATGGATTGCGCAAAATTGGTCAATGAAAAAATAATGTGTGTGCTATCGATGTAATGAAAAGACAAATACATAATAATAGATACTTTAACATAATTTTAATAAGAGACAAAGCAGATTTTTCTTTATTCCTTATTGCAAAAGTTATGCTTAGTTTCGTTTTCTTTCACCATGACCGCCATTCCTATCGATACAAATCTGGAGTCGAGCTCTCATCTTCCCCATCACTCTTTTGATAAGATCTGGATTGTCTTTTACCAAGTTGATTTCAGCTGTGATGCGAGTCCTCAAATCATCTAAATTGATAGGTTGTGATGCAAATACTCTATTTTTCAAATGACCCCATAAAAAGTAATCACACGGGGTCAAGTCAGGGCTGAATGCTGAATGTTCTCGTCTGTTCTTGCCGTCTTCGGATGGCCTGAGCGTCCTTTGTTCAAATTGAGGACCATTCCTCCTTCTTTGTATTTCCGAACATTCTTCAAAATTGTATGTTTAGTTGGAGAAGCTCTATCGGGAAATTGCAGTTCGAAGGTATTGTGAACTTGTTTTAAGCTTTTAGTTTGCAGATAAGTTGTGACCATGAGAACGCGCTGCCTTCGTGTAAACTGCTTGATAAGGGGTTCAAAGTTATTTATAAATTTAGTAATTCAGATTCTTCATTTATATGTATGACTCGTATCTTAGATACAAAAGTTCGAATTATTTAAAAAAAATATTTGCAATATCCTTCGACGTAAAAAGTAGCACATTGGTTAAAGCAAGAGGAGCTATCTGGCTGGGAGAAATGATCATTCGGCGCAACCCATTTTGCTGTACCCTTCAGTTAAAAGCAGATGCTTAAACACTAAATCGTTTAAACATGAATAAATTTTGAACGTTAACAAAGAATAATTTGCTATATTAAATCAAACAAACAGATCCAAAATATCTCAATTTTTGAAGGAGTTAGTACAATCTAAAGTTGGGTGTACTTTTTTGTGGGACATATGGTATATATATATATAAAGGTAGGGAGAAAGTTGTTCAATTGTGTGTATATTTCGTCTGACCTATTATTTTGGCGATTGTACGTATTATATTATTTTTTGGGGAGTAGAAGGCAAATTCTATTTATTTAATTAATAATTCACTGGGGAACAAAAATTTTTTTTTTTCTTGGTGCCTGAGATTTTAGACCTTATTCTGGATATTTTCATGCCACTGATTCAGAAAATATCATCCATTTTGTTCTAGCAGCTCTAGTTTTTGAGATATTGCATACGTCATTACCTACTTTATTACCCTTCTGGAACGGTATTATGAGTTGCTCGTAAATCTAAATGCATCTGTATAATTAAATTGTAGCTATGATTTTGCTGATGTTGCTGTTTTGCATGTGTATTGTACATGTACTAACGTGAATTCTTTCCTGTTACAGGTGTTGACATGGCTTCATCACGAAGAAAGTGTTTAAATCATCCAGATGTGTTTTGTTTTATCTGCGGAGAGTACACGTTCATTGAACAGAGAAAAACTATTACTGATTTTGTGAAAAAAGCTTATGTTGCTTATTTCAAAGTACAACTAGGGGACCAAGATAAGCCATGGACCAACGGAAAGAGGAGGTGCCTGAAATTTGGTATACCAATGGTATGGAGAGAACAGAGAAACCACAGTGATGACTTACTTTTGTTTGGTGAATATAAAGGGCATCAATGGACGTAACCGGAGTAAATGGACGTATCCTGACATAGACTCAGCTAGACGGCCTGTTTCACATTCAGATGAGATACCTGTCCCATCATTCAGCCATCTTCCAGAGCTCCCTCAAGAAGATGATGAATCTGCTACTGACAAAGAAAGCATATGTGGGAAAAATGACAGTGATTTCGAAGGACCGTCATCAGTTGCAGAAGGTTTTAGTCAACACGAATTAAACGACCTCATAAGGGACTTAAGTCTTTCGAAGAAATCGTCTGAATTGTTAGCTTCCAGGCTGGGAGAAAAAAATTTACTGCTGCCGGGAACCAAAATCACGTTATATCGCGACAGAGAAAAAAGGATTTACTGCCCTTCTTCTCAAAAGAGAACGATTTAGTTTTCTGCAACAATGTGCGCGGATTGCTGATGAAAATGGGCATATCGGAATACACACCAAGTGAATGGCGGTTATTCATAGATAGCTCCAAACGGAGCCTAAAATGTGTTCTTCTACACAACGGCAACAGATACAGATCAATCCCAATTGGTCACTCAGTCGGTATGAGAGAAGAGCACGGGAGAGTCGCCCTAGTCCTAGAAAAGATATCATACCGAGACCACCAATGGGTGATCTGTGTGGATCTGAAGATGGTGAATTTTCTCCTGGGCCAGCAGAGCGGGTACACCAAGTACCCGTGCTTTATATGGCTCTGGGACAGTAGAGCTAAAGATGAACACTGGGTGAGAAGACAGTGGCCTCTGAGAGAAAACATGGTGGTTGGAGAAAAAAATATCATCAAAGAAGCTTTGGTTGACAGAGAAAGGATCATATTGCCACCACTGCACATCAAACTAGGTTTGATGAAACAATTTATAAAGGCTTTGAACAGAGATGGGACGTGTTTTGGCTACATATGTAGAAAATTTCCTGCGCTGAGCATGGAAAAGCTGAAGGCAGGTATTTTCGATGGACCGCAAATCCGGGAACTCATGAAAGACCCGCCTTTCCAAGATTCAATGGACAACATTGAGGCACGTGCGTGGTCATCGTTTAGTATGGTTGTGAAGAATTTCCTTGGGAACTATAAGGCCGATAACTACGGTGAACTAGTGGAGAATATGCTCTTTCTTTTTGTAAACTTGGCTGTAAAATGAGCATCAAACTGCATTACCTCCACAGTCATTTGGATCGTTTCCCAGATAACCTCGGTGATCTAAGCGAGGAACAGGGTGAACGATTTCACCAAGAACTAAGGACCATGGAAGAACGGTACCGCGGACGATGGGATACTCACATGATGGCAGATTACTGCTGGAGCATCCAACGCGAATGTCCTGGCACATCTCATCGCAAGAAATCTCAGAAACGCGGTTTATATGAGATGTCTCAATGAAAGAACTTTTTTTGCCGTTCGTGTCTCAAGCTTGTTTGAATTTTAGAAATATTTTTCGTACCTTATGCTTGTTTGATGTTAATACACTATTTTTGCTGACATTCATCATACTTTTGTATTCAATTGACAACAACAGTGATTGCCAGTCAGCAATTATATAATATTATATACATTATATAGAAATATATATAGATATATATCATATCTTGATAAACAGAGCTGATAGAGAAAAACTAATGTCATTTTTAGAATCAGCGACCTCAATATACCCAGAAACAGGTCTAACATCTAAGTCACCAAAAGTTGTGTTCCCCAGTATATAATCATTTTCTTATTGTCAATTTCGATTTTAGTCTGTATGCTTTGGTAACGAATTAAAATGGTATCTGCAACTCACCCTAATAATGTATACCTGTACAATTAAAATGGTATCTGGCAACTCAACCATCATCTATATAAGACCCGCTTGGCTTCGGAGCTGGCAGTTTGATGCGAACTTCGGCCGAATAAAGAACTCTCCTTCCTAGGTTAAGACTTAGCTTAGTTTCCCTTTGGGGGGTTAGGACCTCCCACCTTGACCCCCCCAAAGTCCTCCTCCGTCTATCCTTTCACTCTTAGGCTAAGGCAACCCCTTTGGGGGGAGGTCATCTTTCCTTCTCCCCCCGAAGATCCCTCCCCTCTCCCCCTTCAGGTGTACCCCTCCCCCCTTGACTCCTTCTAAGCCAACTGGATGATTAAGCCAACTGGATGATTAAGCCAACTGGATGATTAAGCCAACTGGATGATTAGAGTCTATAAGACAACGCCCACTCGCTGAAGTCTTATTATGCACTTGGCTCCTGCCAGGTGAACACCTCTCTTCCTTTCTCTCCTTTCTTTCTCTTGGAGGATAACGCCGCCTCCAAGTTTCATGACCCCTTGTTGCACCTGCAGCATCCCCCACCCAACTTTGCAACATTGAGTTGTCGCATACCCCCACCCCCTTTGCAACACCTACCCCCTTTGCACATTTGGTCATTATCTCTTGCAACGTTGCAACATTCCTGCACTCTAACCTTTTTCGGCTATACTACTAGCTTCAATTAAAATATGTGAAGCTGCATTTTAAAATTTAAGTGATTCGTGAGCAAATTGTAAAGATGACATAGGCAGAATAGTGCTGAATTATCTTAAAAATTACTTTTGCTGAAACGAAAATGGGGAAGATGTCTGCTCTGCTCTCCTTATCTCCCGTATTTTTCCTAGAAAAATTTAATCTGACGATGTCTTTCGCCTTTTCTGAGTCTCGATCTGTCATTAATGTTACAGAAATGCAAAGAAATTTGAGAAAATTTCGAAAGATTTCACAAACAAGGACCTACAGACAAAGCAATTCGCGAGCTGGTCAATAAATTTAATAAAAGAACAGGATCTGTTCATGATGAAGTAAGATCTGAACGTCGAGGTACCTCTCAAGAAAATGTCGAATTGGTAAGAGATGACTTCAAAGCAAATCCTAGAATGTCAACTCGCACAGCATCACGTACACTAAGCATTCCAAAAACGACTGTTCTAAGGATTTTAAAATCAACATTAAAAAAGAAAAGTTACCATATTCAAGTGCTGCATGAGTTACACGAAGAGGATTATCCAAGACGAGCCGCCATGTGCACAGAATGATTGAAAAAAATTTATACCAAAAACTTATTAAACCACATTCTCTTCAGCAATGATGCGACATTCCACACATGGGGAAAAGTTAATCGACATAATTGCCGTATCTGGGCTAGTGAAAAACCGATTCTACAAATGGGGAGAGATTCTCCTAAAACTAATGTCTGGTTGGTATGATAAGATCGAAGATTTATGGACTTTTTTTCTCTGCAGAAGCTACGGAACAGGGCCAATTTACCTTGACATGCTTCAGTCAGCAGTTTGTTGAACCCCAGCTTCGTTCAGATGGCATTCTCGACACTGTTGTCTTTCAACAAGATGGAGCTCCATGTCACTATGCAAACGTCGTTCAGGCATACCTTGATGAGTTCTTACCAAATCGTTGGATTGAACGTGGTGGAAACAGGCCCTAGGCAGCACGATCTCCGGATTTAACACCATTAGATTTCTTTGCGTGGGGCTTTATAAAGTTTAAGGTTTACAAAACAAGAGTTGCAGACCTGCAGGATCTGCGAGCAGCATTGTCGCGGCAGTTGCTAAAATAACCCCAAACATGCTTGAGAATGTGTTCCGCAATGCAGTGGACAGATTTAAGATTTACAGAGACGCTGATGGTGTTCACGTCAAATCTTAGACCTAAGCTTGATAAATAAATGTACATCTAATAATTATGTTACTACATTTTTATCCTAAAATACTATTATTTCAACAAAACAGAGAGGGACTTTTGAACCACCATGTACAACCGCCCAGCTCTTGGCAATACCGGGATTCGAACCCACGACTCACGGAGTCGCCAGAACCGTTGTTTATATGAAACAACTTGTATTCTGAGAATACAGACAAACACATACACATAGCTACTGTAAGCACACAAACATATAATACCTATATATATATATATATATATATATATATATATATATATATATATATATATTAATGTAAAGAACGACGCTTGTGTAGAAGAGCGTTTCGCACAAGATGAGGAGGGAGAACGAGCAAATGAAAAATGAGGTACCTCCCAGGAATCGAACCCGGGATCATCCAATTGCCGGTCGGATATGCTAAGCACTGCACCAAGGACCCCGATTAGTCAGTACCCGTAATTCTCCTACATACGAGCGGAATCAAATGCCCTGAGGGGGCACCTTCGCATGCCGTACATATATACATTTTAACTGCAAACAACACACAGTGTAATTAATGTGAAGAACGACGCTTGTGTAGAAGAGCGTTCCGCACAAGATGAGGAGGGAGAACGAACTATGAGAAGTTATGAGAGCAAGGAAACTGGATAGAGGATGTTAGATAGCAAAAAGACTAGATATTATAGTTAGAAGTAATCTGAAACTTTCTAAACAATGCTTAGAGGTGAGAAATAACTCAGATAAACTACCAGGTGTTATGAAGAGCAAAGTTGGCTACAAGAGTAAGGTAGTCATCTGTAGACTTGCTTAATTCTTTGGTGAGACATCATTCAAGCCTGGTTTCCCCAACCATAGGCAAGATATAAATATGCTTGAAGGGGAGAGCAATGTTGGGACAACCAAACTTATCTCTAGGTTAAGAAAAAGAATGGAATACAGTGAAAGAGTAAAGTAACTGGTATTGTAAGACTTTGTTTGAATGGAGATGTAAATGGGTACAACAATTCCTTAGTTACCTCTGCATAATTAATCATTTCAAGTCATGAAATACATCTTTCAATGAAAACAATAACTATTAAAATAGCTAAGATTCTATTGTTCACCACAACAGTTGGTAAGTCATTCCAAAAACCAACCTTGTAATAAAAAAGTTTACAAAATCTTCATTTCAAGTAATGAAATACATCTCTCATTCGTGAAAGCAACTAACTGTTAAAAATAGCTAAGATTCTATTGCTCAGCGCAACAGTTGACAAGTCATTCCAAAAACCAACACACTGAAACTGAAGAAATATTTACATAGAGTTGAAAAGTTGGTCTTCTTCTGTAAACAGAATAAGAGTATGTTTCTGAAAGATTATTATTACCTCAATTTAATTAACAATTTAATTAACAATGGTTAATTACTAATTTTAATACAAATTAACAATGGTTTATTATTAAGCAATGATCAAGGTTCAAAACTTTGTTAAAAAGCATAAACAGGATGGGTTTTTAAAAAGAGCTCAGTTCGCTAAAGACGTAGGTTCGGACCTCTCTTCTCTTTGTCAAAAGAATATCTTATAGGAAATTCAATATTAAGTATTACTCAACGTTGTTATGCTATATTCTATGCACTATATCATCATATTTTCCTAAATTCCCGTTATGATTCCTAAAATATTCAAAAGACAGGAAATTTCATTATTATGATTAAATTTACAATTAAATCACTTAAAATATAAATAAATAAAACAAATATTCATTATTTGTAAATTTGGCACTTATTCCTTTTACCCCGCAATTTCTTTTTTCCCGGTTAGGTCAACTGTACGCCCTTGACAATTGGTTAGGTTAAGTCATGATATTTTCGGTAAAGGAAAAAGAATAAGTGGAATATTTTAACAAAAATATCATGACTTAACTTAATCAATTGTCAAGGGCGTACAGTTGACCTAACTGGGAAAAAAGAAATTGTCGGGGGAAAAGGAATAAGTGCCGTAAATTTTATCATAGTTTACGTAAATTAGGCTAGAATTAATTTAAAGGAGCAAGTGTAGTTTACGTCCCCCTGTGGTGCCTAGTGTAGTTTACGTTCCTCTACATTATCCTAGTGTAGTTTGCGTTATCCAACTTTGTCCGGGTATACCTAATCAAATAAAACGTTAAAACTTACGAAAATATTACGACTTAACCTAACCAATCGTTAATTTATATATATATATATATATATATATATATATATTGACGATTGGTTATGTTAAGTCGTAATATTTTCGTTAGTTTTAAAGTTTTATTTGATGGATTCATTTAAAAAATGTCTCCTAAAGATCCTAGTGTCGTTTATGTTCCCCAACTTTGACCTAGTGTAGTTTGTGTCCCCTTTTGCGTCAGGGGACGTAAACTACACTTGCTCCAATTTAAATTATATATAGCTTACGCAACAATATAAAATGTTATTAAAGTTACAGCTTCCCTCGAACAATATAATCCACTTGAATGAAATTTCCTGTTAGGATATTAATATGTTTTACCTTATACTCTTTAAAAGATCACCTGAAGACCAGGGCCCCAGCCTTCGTTAATTAGCCTTATAAGGCTAACTAACGAAAATATCACGACTAAGGCTAACTAACGAGGGCTGGGGGCCCTGATCTTCAGGTGATCCTATTAAAATTATATTATCTTAACACACTTTTTTATGCATTCCTAATAAATAATAATGTAAAGAAATTTAACATACAAATCCTTTCTTTCATCATTCCATAATATTTACAATAGTTCATGTGATTATTTTCACACAAATTTAATCTCAAGCAAACTAAATTTTTAAACGTACTTACTTGTACTCTATCTCGTTAAGAGTTATAGGTACAAAAAAAAATAATATTTTAACTGAGCAATTTTGCTAGGACATTCGATTCTAAATTCAAATTTATTATCTCGCTTTGTCTTACATCACTTTATACTGTTATTGACAATAAAAATATGTAGATTAAATGTATAAAATTTATAAAAATTTTATAACCTTTTATTTAAATTTGCGTTTAGAATTACAACAGGATAATATATCCCTTCATCATTATCCTCAACCTGGGAAATTCCTCTCAAATAATTTGAATCATCGACCTGATTTACAGGAGCCATTATCTCAGCCTCCTTTTGATCTTTTCCGTTCTACCCCAGCAACAATTTCTTGTGTAGTTTTACTTGCTGAATTCAATAATATATATTTTATTTTGGAGAAAGTATTCGTGCTTTAATTAGTTATGGTTATAATTATTAATTTTTTTCTCTCTTTTGTAGATATTGTTATGGATGATAAATGGAATTTCATAAACATAGTTAAGGAAATAACGTTCTACCCCAGCCTTCTTTAGTTAACCTTATAAGGCTAACTAACGAAAATATCACGACCTAACCTAACCAATCGTCAAGGGCGTACAGTTGATTTAGCTAAACAAAGGAACGAGAGACATTGGGGAACATCTAGAAATATGATAGATTCTTATTTATGTGAATTTCTGTGGAGAAGACAAAAAGGAAAGGACATTTTTATTGAAATCTTAAATGCAATCTCTACTTTTAAATAAAATAAACGGACTATAACTCTTTTGTTATTAATTCTCCAAAATAAGATATATATTATTGAATTCAGCAAGTAAAACTACAGTAGAAAATAATATATAATTTCATTTTTTTGTTGCTGGGGTAGAACGGAAAAGAACCGCCAAGTTTCCTTTAGTTTCTCAGTTTGGCAATTCTCCGCCAAACCATTCCGGCTTTTCTCGCCACAGGAAATAACCTTCCTAAAAACAGTATCGCGGTCAGGCGTTCGCATTTCAGCCACACCGCAGCATAAAATAACGTTTCCAAAAGCATTCTCGCGATCAGCTTGTACCTCAGCCACCTCTTCGCAGGAAATAACACTCCCAAAAGCAATATCACTAACAGGATCTCGCATTTCAGCCACGCTGCAGCACGAAGTTACATTTCCAAAAACATTACTGGTTTTCATATTTTCACATTCAGAATTCGGAACGCTTTCATAAACGCTCTTATTGAAATGATCATTAGCGTTCATCAATGCAACATTATCAATCGTTTGTTCCGTATCGTACAAGGAGTAATCATCACAAAAAATTAGGTATTCATCACCTTCAACAAATTCATCAATTTCAAATTTATTTCATGCACCTAGTTAATCTGTCTCAGGATATCATTTATATCTGACTCAATTTTCTTGTTCAGTTTAGTCATTTCATTTGTTATTCTAATTTTATTTCTAATTTATCATTCATAGCAATTTCATGACATTCATTCTCAGTATACACATGCACTACGGAATCATAAATTTGTATATCATAACACTGGGCAACACGTATTTTATTGAATGATATCTGACACTTGATTCTAGGTAATTTGGGTGCGCTGAATACGAATTTCAACTCGGTTTGGCTCTATCAGGTCCTGATTCTTGTCGACAGCCTATGTGCCATTTTCCAGATTTTTCAAATTAGGACTAAAAAATTAAGTCATGTGTTAAATTTTTTTTTCAAGTTTCATGAATACAAGCAGTTCAAACTACAGTAAAATTACATTATAACGATAGAAATGACTTAAAATAAAAAAACAAACAGATATGAAGCTTTCACTGTGGCAAAAATTTTCTTTTGTAAGACTTTCTAGCGTATTTGCTTGTTGATGGCAGGTCTCTTTTCAAGCACCAGCAGTAATCAGCCATCATGTGGGAATCCCAGCAGCCTTGGTACCGTTCCTCCATAATTTTGATATCTTGGTGGAATCTCTCCCCGTGTTCGTCACTTACATCACCTAAATTACTTGGAAATTGGTCAAGATGGCTATTCAAAAAATGCATTTTTATGCTCATATTGCAACCTAACTCTTTGTAGTCCCTTAAAAGTTTTTTTACGATTTCTTCGTAGTTATCTGCCCTATAATTGCCTAAAAAGTTTTCAATCAAGTCCACGAATGAGAACCAGCCATTTTTTTCGCGTTCATTCATGACATTAGGAAAATTGCTGTCTTTAATCATTGTTCTTATTTGTGGACCGTCGAAAATTCCCGCCTTGATTTTTTCATAACTTAAACTTGGAAATTTTGAAGTTATGTATTTGAAACACTCGCCGTTCGTATCTAAAGCTTTTACATATTGTTTAATGAGGCCTAGTTTTATATGCAGAGGAGGAAATATGATTTTATCTCTGCTCACTAAAGGTGGATTAATTACGTTTTTTTCTCCGACAGTAAGTGATGTTCGTGCTGGCCAGATTCGTTTGAAATAATGTTCTTCCTTGGCTCTGCTGTCCCAAAAGCAAAGGAAGCAGAGATATTTAGTATACCCTCCTTGTTGTCCTAGCAGAAAATTAACCATTTTTAAGTCAACACATATGATCCACTCGTGCTCCTATATTTGATAAGATTTAAAACCTTTTCTATATGTTCATACTTTTCTTTTAATTTTGTTGAGTGCCCAATCGGTATCGAGCCGTATAGATTGCCATTATGCAACAACACACACTTAAGACTTCTTTTCGAACTGTCTAAAAACAAGCGCCAATCATTTGCATCGTAAGACTCAACCCCCATCTTCTTTAACAAACCAACTATGTCGCAGCAATATACTAAACTATCCTCTGTTCTAAAATATTTAACAAGTTCTTCTTCTCTTTTTCTGTAAAATGAAATGTATGTGTTTGAAGTAAGCAAGTTTTCTTTTTAAGTCTTGAAGCTAAAATTTCCGCAGCCTTTTTTGGCAAATTTAGATCCTTACAAGATCATTCAACTCGGCCTGGTTAAACTTTTGCGGATCGTTTTGACTTTCAAATACGCTGGGGTCAAAATCGGTGTCTGACTCCTCAAAGTGCATAACAATATTTTCAGGAACATCTTCAACTAATTCTTGAGTTGGCAGACCCTTAAATTTTGGAATGGGGATCTCATTTGAATGTAGCACAGGTCGTATCGCGGTGTCGAAATTTGGGTACTCGATACAATGTTTACTTTTCTTAGTGAAGCCCGAAGTCTTGAAAAGCAAAGGTAGCAATCGGTCTCGTGGTTAGTAGGCTCTCGCCACACCTGATATGGAAAAAAAATTGTAAAGCGTTAACAAAAGCGACGAGAGACTTGTTTTTATGAATTTTATCAAAAGTTATCACCCAAACATTTAACATTTCTGTGTTTCAACCTTATGCAATATTTGAGATTCTTATAAACATTTTCTGTAAATTTTTGTTTATGTACCTAAGTTACAATTACATTTAGGTAAGTTACAGTATACTAGTGATTAAATTACGTAGTTTTATGAAATCATAAACTTACCATCGGAACTCCAAAAGGTATTTTGAATCCGAACCCTTCGTCCAATGTCGCAGTCTTTCAATGCATATAGTGCAGGCTTTATGTGGAGCCCACGATTTATCTTGGTCCCCCAGTTTATGCCAAAATAAGCTAAGTAAGCTCTTTTTACGAAGTCAGTTATATTTGCTCGTTGATGTGGAAGTGTAAAATTTCCACATATATAACAGAAGGAATCAGGGTTGTTTTTGCATTTGAACTTTCTAGTGCTTGATGACATATTGCTTGATTGTTCTGCCAATTTGTAAAGGTATTTCTTGGTATTTAAAGCCCTTAATTCATATAAATTTAAGAAAAATCTGAATATTACACACAAAAATTAGTTTAAATAGGTACTTAGATTGTAAGTACCTATTTCATAATATGAAATTAAACTAGAAACACGGATGAGTAGGTACAATATAAATTACGTCTAATTAAATCAACTATATTAAATCACGATGACAAATTACTCACTAAATCATATGCCAATTCAAAATTATGTTAATGCCCAACTTAATTAACTAACTCAACTGACTGACTGACTGATTGAATTGACTGATTAACTCTGGAAAAGAGTCGCTTTTATATATTTTAGTTGTCCCTCTAGAATACTCTACAGAGAACAGGAACGCTCGAGAAAATTTTAGAATTCTATGATATTTTTAGCTTAATTTACTAATATTAAAATGGGTTAAAAATGACAAAATTAAAAATATTTTTAGGGTGTTACATATAAAAATATACATAATACAACAATACCATAACAATAGGTACAAATACTAGATAAAAACCTAGTTGCATAATGTGTAACTGCAAAAAGACAGCGAGTATTGAGAAAAAACCTTTTTATGAATACGACGAAAGAGGAGGGGTGTTGAGCAAAATCAGGACCTGATAGAGCAAAACCGAGTAAAAATTCGTGCTCAGCGCACCCAAATTACCTAGAACTAACTGTCAAATCTAATTCAATAGACAAAAAGTTGAAATTTGTTCCCCAGTGTAATCAATGTAATGAGTGTAATTCATTTACTGACTCATTTTCTCTGTTCTCAGTACACACACGCACTACTAAATCACAAATCTCTGCATCTAAATCAACGTAATTATTTAAAATAACAGAGAAAATTACATCAAATTTAATGCAAGTCCACAAAAATCAGTGACAAAAGCTTTCGAGTGGAATCAATACAGTAATATAAATTTTTCTTCTTTATTATTAAGATAAAAATTTCTTTTATCTAATTTGACTTTTAAGTTTTATCTGATATGATTTATTTGAGTTTTTTACCTCCAGAATGTTCATTACGCATACAGGTACGGACTCAAAAAACATTCTCGTTGTGCGGCGAATTACTCCTCACCTTGTACTTTAATTACTGTAGTCGACCTCCCTTAGTAGTTGTGTAGTCGTTCTAGTAATTGCGAAGCCGTTTCTGTGCCATTTATTGTAGTCATCTATTAGTAGTCATTTCTCATACCATCTATTGTTGTCCACGTGCAGCCCTAATGTCAGTATTCGTAATTTCCAATCGATTTCTTCGGTTTTCTCCGTTTATTGTCTTCTTGCAATGAATCTCTTTTCAATAATTATACAAAATTATACAAATCTTCTTTCTTCTTTCTCCATTGAATTTTTCTTCTCATTTTTCTTCATAAAATTGTCGCTTCGGCAAATCTTTGGCGAATTTTCGTTTCTTCTATTTTCCTCTGTACTCTCCAAAACTCTACGGATGAAACGGTGGTGCACTAAATGAATAAAAACGTAGCTGGGACACTCTGGTCACCATTGTAAAATAATAAAAAATAAAGAAGTTATTGTCAGAATGTGTCGCGGTCCGATTTTCTGGGCGGCAGGTTCGTATCACTTCTCAGTACGCATTCACTCAAGTGGATAGAATCACCTTCCCGAAGGATTAGGGGTTTTGAATGATTAGAGGTGAATAATATCTACATAAGTTTTATTGAAGTAAACATAAAATATGATCCAGCCCTATAACTAATCTCTCTCTCTCTCTCTCTCTTCTCTCTCTCTCTCTCTCTCTCTCTCTCCCCGAAAAATGGCAAATGCCGTTTAACTTGGGTAAATGCAAGGTGATGCACATTGGCTACGCCAATCCCAAGTCGGACTACTCGATGTTGGGGAGTAATATCGAGGCGACTGATTTGAAAAAGGACTTGGGTGTGCTAATTAGCAGCGACCTTAAGTTTACCAAACAGTGCGTAGAGGTGGGAAAAGAAGCCCAGAAGCTGTTGGGTTATATCAGGAGGCAAATTTGTGATTCGGAACAAGGAGATTGTGCTCTCTCTACAATTCTCTGGTTCGGCCGCACCTGGAGTATGCTGTGCAGTTCTGGTCGCCCACCCTCAGAAAGATATTGAGGAGCTGGAGCGAGTGCAGGCGAGGGCCACAAAGTTAATCCCTTCCGTTAGGCTATGTGCTACAATCGGCGCTTACGCGCCCTGAACTTGTTTTCGCTGGAAACTCAGAGGGTGCGCGGTCAACTCATCGAGGTTTCAAGCTCTTACGCGGGTTCAATTTCCGATGTCGATTTAGAAGCATGTTTAGTTTAAATGATAACCCAACTCGCAACAATGGTTGGAAGTGGATTTGAAACGGTTTAGGACTAGTGTGTGTGGGAATTACTTTACGTATATAAGGTCTGTGACACGTGGAACAGGTTACCTTCAGAAGTTGTGAACAGTTCCTCTGTGGATCAGTTCAAGAAAAGGTTAGACCAAATCTTGCACACTATTTGAGGGTGTAGAAAATTTTCGCTGGCACCCGTTGCCATTGATACCTCCTCGGTATGGGCCGCAAGGCCTTTAGAGGTACTCTTTTCCTTGTAACTTGTAACTCTCTCTCTCTCTCTCTCTCTCTCTCTCTCTCTCTCTCTCTCTCTCTCTCTCTCTCTCTCTCTCTCTCTCTCATGCGCTGTCGTCCCGTTTTCCACTTGTTAACGGCCTTTTTATTGACACAAATCATAAGGGGAATGGTACTTGAAACGGAGGATACTAACTCTGAATGTGTAAACAGTCCTTTGTAGGAAAATCCCATTTCAACATCTTTGGGTTTTCCTAGTATTATTATAAACCTGGTAAACCTGGTAAAAGTTTCGTGCATAGGTCTCTTCGTACGAAGGAGGTCAAGCTGGTGGCTCCACCTTTAGGCCTGGCTTGATGGAGAAGCGAGTAGCTTTCTTGTGATCTCCATCGCACAAAGACAGGTACACCCGGCTCATATGGTACCATCCTGAGCCAGGCATCTTCTTCTGAAGATATCAACTTTGACCCCTGTGACGTTCCTGAAATACTTTGGAAGTTGTTTAAAAAGTCTTGGGGCCCCTGACAACCAAGCTATTTTTCTTCAGCGTTGAGGATGTCCCTTGTCAGGCCTTTAGTTTGGGAACACTACACATTCTACCTTTCCTACTTTCAGCATGTTTGGATTATAATTGGGTTTGGATTAAGGTCAGGTATCAGTTTTTGATAATTTTCCATATGCAAATTATGGTGTATCTCTCTCTTTTTCTTTCCACCGAATACAGATTTAATTTACGTCGTCTTTCCCAGTAGTTGAATTTTTTGCAGCCATCAATCTTGGCTGTGAAATTCCTCTAAACTTCTAGCTTATTAATTTTTTTTAATGGGACGTCAAGACTGAGCAATATTCAAGTTTTAGCATGATCAGTGTTTTCAGCAGGAGAATCATTGCCTTCTCGTCCCCTCTCTTGAAAGTTCTCAGAAGTTGTCCCATAACTCCTTTTGCTTTGTTTATCGCTATCTGATTCTGTTTCAAATTTTGTATCATCGGTCACTGTTACCCATAAATCGTTTGCTTTCGTGCTTCTCTGAATTTCCTGTCTATCTCGGGGGCATATTATGCTGTCTAAGTTCTTCATTTCTTCGATATCTAAAGAGCCGAAATTACTCGGTGGTAAAATTCACGTTATTGTCTTCTGACCATTTGTATATTCTGTTTGTGTCCCTTTGTAGGGCTTCCACCTCTTCTGCATTGTCGATTTTTCTGTTGATCTTTATATCGCCAGCAAAGGATGTTACTATACTGTTGTTGTCTACTTCATTGTCTATGTCTGTCAGCATGATAATGAATAGGAGTGGGGCTAATACTGTTCTTTGTGGAACTGAGCTACATAATTCCGTTTCTGATGTTTTATTCCGATTCTGATGGAATTTTATGACTTGCTGCCATTCCCTGAGGAAGTTCTAGATCCATTTGCACACTTTGCCTGTTATTTCCATGTATATGTTTCATTTTATGTGCTATTATGTCGTGATCACACTTATCGAATTCTTTAGCAAAATCGTGATGGGCACGATCTTCCTGATCGGAATCCGTGCTAGTTCTCACTGAATTTTTTTCTGTCTCCAAAAAGTCATATATTTTCTCTCTGACTATTCTTTCAAATATTTTTGTGGGATGTGATATCAGTGACACTGGTCTATAGTGCTCTGCTTGAGAACGTCCTCCCCCCCCCTTTTCTTATATAGGAATAATGTTCACTCTTTTTAGTATGCTTGGTATATCCCCCGTGTCCAGGGATTTTCCCCATATCCAGTAAAGGGGTGTAGCTATTTCGTTCTTATAGTTTTTAATCAACAAGGCATTCCATTTGTCCAGGCCTACAGCTAAATGTGATTTCATTTGTCCTATAACTTTCGCTATATCTTCTGCGATAAATTCAAAGTCAGTTATACATTTTCCATTTAACTGCTCTTCAAAAAAGGTATTTCTGTCAGGTACTGCTTTGTCTCTATTTGGGGTACTGAAAGCTAATTCATATTCATATTTCAGATATTTCTGTTAGAACATCGGTGAGCTCATTATTTTCTTTCCTTAAGTGTACGATAGTGGTCCGCGTTTTTGATTTTCTTTTCGCAAAACTGTAGAAGTATTTTGGGTTATCTTTTATTGTTTTCACAGCATCTCTCTCTCTCTCTCTCTCTCTCTCTCTCTCTCTCTCTCTTCTTCTCTCTCTCTCTCTCAATGGCCTTTAATTAGGGTTTGTAGTTCCCTGTCTCTACTTTCCAATTTTACTTGTATCACGTTTTTTGGTGTTGCTGTCAGTGCAATTAATAAACATCATGGCTACTCTCCTTCTCCTGCGAAATAATGTTCGCATTTGCCTCGCGAAATAGTTCCTCTTTCCCTTTGGCTGTATTTTCGGAACATATTTTTCTGACATTTCTAGCTTCTTTATTTCCATGTTTATTATCATTTCTTCGATTGTTTTATCGTCAAAGACCGTTTTCTACTCTGTGCCATTTGGGATGTGATTTCTTTCCAATATATAGTCTTAAAGTTTAGATTAAAAGTCTCATATTTGCTTTTTTCTTCAGTAAGAATATTTTTTTTTTAGTGCTCTTGCCACATTAGTAGCCACCTCGATAATGTTGTGGTCTGAGAAACTTGTTGGTATTATTTTTATATCATTGATTAAGTTGTAATATTCCTGAATACCAGATCCAAGCAGTTATTTTTTCTGGTGTTATCTGTTATCTCCTGTCATGGGCTCCTCCAGGATTTGGGTGAGGGGGTGGCTGGTATCAAAATCTGCCTTAAATAGCTTCTAAAGAACGTTTTCTGGTGTCTATTTCGCTCATTGATTAGCTACACATTTTGCCATGCTTTCAAAGAACATAAGATAATGTTTTTTGTACAGTCCCCTGCAATAGTTCCGCTCCACCCTCTTCGAGATGTAGAGGCAACGCAGTCCTTTCTCCCCCACCCTCACTCCCTTCTCCTCCTCCCCCTCTCGTCCTCTCTCCCTTCGCTACACCAAAAACGACGATATTACGAGATCAAACCATCTACATGGAATCGCACAATAGCTGAAATTAATCATCATAATGAGAGGAATACAACACTTATTTGCAAGTGTTAATATCTAATCACGAATGACCCCAAAATTCGAAGGACATTGTAATTCGGCGTGTCAGATTACGATTCGAATAGCATCTAATTTTAAAATGTGATTTGAACCCAGCGTCGAAATATATTAAATAATATATATTAACAGACATATGTACAGTAAAAATGAATAAGTCTAACAGTCATTTTTGCATATAAAGTTCAAACTCGCGTGACACTAACTGTATATAAAATGCAAGGGATCACATGAAGATCAGGGCCTAAGGTGGCCATTTAAAAAGGAGGACACTGCGCATGTGGCCGTACGTTAACATATATATGAAATGAAATGAAAATGAAATGAAAAGGTTTATTGGCAGACTATAGTCCATATGACAAATATTATTAATACAATGACAGTTCATATACTAAGGATAGAAATATATACAATTGATTAGAAATAATACTGCACTGTCAAAGTTGAGTGGAGCTACAGACAGACGTTTTCGTACCAAGACGTCCATAGCTTAGACTCCGACTCGCCGCCTTAGAGGATAAATGGCAGGACTCATGGATAGCTTAGATGATCGGGTTGGTTGATTTTTTAATTCCTTGCATTAGACTGTGTTGAGCACGTCTTGTTACCTCTGGGAAGCTCGGGACATTGCGGGTAGCAAACATTTGCGAAGCTGAGCATCTCGGGGGTAATTTATGTAAGAGTCTAAAAGACCTGTTGTACAGCAAATTTAGGGTTCTGCCAGAACCTTTTTTATAATTCACCCACAGTTGCTGACCGTATATATTACTGCAGGAAGTAGGAAAGAGTGTGTCTTTAGCTTCACTTGTACAGAAACGAAAGTTCCTTATGGTCATATTCGCTTTAGCACACAGGCTTTGAGATTGTTTTCTTATATCCGAGTCATCACTCAAGGAGCTGGTAATAGTTTGACCCAAATACTTAAACTCTAGTACTTCCTCAATTATTTCACCATTCATTTTAAACCTTATATCAGCTGGCTGATTACAGCTTTTAGGATGAAATTGCATAACCTTAGTTTTTGTAACATTAAAAAGAATATCATGTTTCTGCGAATACACTTCGCAGACCTTTAACAGAGGGACTTATTAACACCATATCATCGGCATAAACTAAGTTATTTATCCTTGTGTTATCTATACAACATCCTACTGTTGCCTTATTAAGTGAAGCAATTAATCCGTCAATATACACATTAAACAGCATAGGGGAGAGCAAGGAGCCTTGTCTCACCCCGCAAGAGGAGCCAAAACACTCGGATAGTACATTGCCCCACCTAACAGTGAAAGATTGGTGGGAATACCAAAATTTCAATAAATTTAATATGTACATGGGAACCTTCCTGTCTTCTAGTTTTGCAAATAAAATATTGTGGTTCACCCTATCATATGCCTTACTTATATCAAGGAAACAGCTATAAATGGTTGAATTACTGTCAATGTATTTAGATATTGTTTCTTTAAGTACATAGATACACAGGTCAGTTGAGTGGGACCTTTTAAAGCCAAACTGATTAGATGTCCATAGGAAATCATTTAATCGGAGTAACAAGAGGTTTTCTAGTAGTTTCGAGAAGCAGGAAGCGACAGCAATAGGCCTGTAATTATTGCTGGACAGAATGTCTCCGTACTTATTTTTGACCAGGGGCAAGATATATACCCTCATGAACTCTGCAGGGATATAGGTATGAGCAAGCATGGCTGATAGGAGCAATGATATATGCAGACATACTACGTCATTTGCATATTTTAAGTGCTCATTCGATAAGTATCTACCCCTGACGCAGAACCAGTCTTTAACTCTTTAATTAACCTCTTTACTTCAGAAAATGATATCAAAATATTTTCCCTTGTCCCTCCCACAATCGTTTCGCTGCAATCTATGTTAAGATTATCCCTACTCACATTATTAAGAATGTTAGAGTAGTGGTTTTTCCACAGCTTTGCAATTTCATCCTCCCTCGACACCCCATCGATTGTCGGAGGGAGGACATTTTTGACACCCGTTTGATTCTTAACAAATTTCCAAAATTTGTTATTATCGTTATTTATGCGAGCTTCACAGGCTTTTGATGCTCGAATAGACTCTTCTTCCTGTTTACATCATATATTATATACAGTATATATGTTAACGTACGGCCACATACGCAATGGAAATTTGGAAATGGCCACCCTAAGGACAGTGCTCAAAAGGCGGACTGTCCGCCTAAAGCCGGACGTCTGGCCACCCTATCAGGGCCCCCAGCCTTCTTTAGTTAGCCCTATAAGGCTAACTAACGAAAATATCACGACTTAACCTAACCAATCGTCAAGGGCGTACAGTTGACCTAACGAATGGTTAGGTTAAGTCGTGATAGTTTCGTTAGTTAGCCTCATAAGTAGAGACCGGATTTTGCCCTTTTTGCCTTTTTTATTCCCGTTTATAGATTCATAGGCTTCTTTTAGAGAAATTCATTTCGGGACTGTGGGATGTATATAATTAAATGTCATAGTGCCTATAAACGCCTATTTTGATGGTTAGTGCCTAATTTTAAAATACGTGCCTATATATGCCTTTTTTAATTTTATTGTACTAAGTAAAGCAAAATAACTCGCATTTTTTTAAAAATTTGTAGGCCTAAATAGGGCAGGGGATGGAAAAACCGAGGCTAGTCCTGAGGCAACCAGCACAGCCAATCAGATCACAATACGTCAGCCAAATACAGCCAATCAGATCACAATACGTCATTGTGACGCGTTCGGCCTCGATCATTTTATTTGGTGCGTGCAACGTGGTGTCTTTGTTCAAGTGCTTTTGCTAAATAAAATCTCACGTTTGTGCTTACGGCTTTTTTTATAAGTGAGAAAAAATGCCTAAGGACAAGACAGCCAAAAGTGTTCTGTTCAGGCAGTGGATCAAGAAGGACCCAAACTTCACTACGAATGGTGGAGTTATTTTCTGCCAACCTTGTTCCAAAGAGGTACGTTGCAAAATTTTTTATTCTCTATCCAAAATAACAAACCCTTCGAGGAGACCTGGCCTACATCATGGCCAATTTCGGACGGGTGCCAGGGACCATAACCAAGCTGGAGGAGAGAGGCCTGCCGTTTGTTGAAGCAGTGGAAATAGTTCAAAATTTAAGGAAGGAGCTGAGCCAGGTTCCTGGTAACGTAGGGAAAGAAGTGGTAGCAAAATTTGAAAATGTTCTCAGACGCAATCCTGGTTGGCAAACCATAGTGAACGTTTCAACAGTGTTCAAAGGAGAGTGTCAGGAGGTTCTGGACTTTGAGCCAAGCGAATTAGCATCTTTGAAGTTCGCACCAATTACGTCTTGCGATGTCGAAAGGTCGTTTTCTCGATATAAAAATGTATTGAGTGACAGGCGATGTCAATTTACGCCACAGAACCTTGAAAAATATTTAATCATCAATTGCCATTTCAATTTATAGTTTAGTTGAGTTTTTGTAAGAAGATAGTTTAAATGTTTGGATTTTACTTTGATGCAAATAAAATGTTTGATGGTTTTTGAGATGTTTAGTTTATTTTTTACAATAAAAATCCTGATATTCATCAGAACTGCAAATGGGTTTACTGTAAGTCAACAATAATAAGAGAAAAGTGGGAAAATAGAAATGCCTATCAAGTGCCTTTTTTAGCTTTTAGTGCCTATTTAAGCGACTTTTTTAGGGCTTCTTTAGTGCCTTTTTGCCTACCTATTATTGATTTTTTAGTGCCTACCAATCCTAACTCTACTCATAAGGCTAACTAACCAAGGCTGGAGGCCCTGATCTTCAGGTGATCCAGTACAATTTTGGACAGATTTTTAATTTTCTTTCCATTTTATTTTTGCGAAGTAATAATGAATTATTTTTTTAAATTACCTAATCATTTTTTAGATTAAGCTTAATCATGTAATCGTGTTAAATTTTGCAATGTTCATTTTTTTATACATTCTCTCTTAGTTGTGAAAGATGAAGTCATAACTTACCAAAACTCTAAATTAACACTTAATTTTAAATTTTAAGCATTCAATTTTGGTTCATATGTATGTTTAATTTTAATCCATAATAAAATGCACATTTCAATTTCCATTTTTAGTTAACTCGGCAAATCATGATAACATCAGATCTGTCAATATAGTGTTTAAAAGAAAAATATGACTTCATCTTCAAATATCTTGCTTATCTGCCAGTATGCTGTTACAGCCAACATTTACCTTTACCTTTACCTTTTCTCAGCCTATTGAGAATAAAAAACAAAACGGGTCAACATTAAATAATAATGATGTCACCAAATTATTAGTATATGAACTCTTGTAATTTTTCAAATTATCATTCTGATTATTTGATTTGACCTAGAGGCTGAAGCATTACCTGTAATATTTTTGAAGCGGTTAAATTCAGTCAGAGGATCTCTTTGTCTTCTCATTTGAACCCTGCTTTTTTCCAGAGAATTTAGTCTTAGAATAAATAATTTCCCGATATACTACAAGAAGAATCGGGGAACCGTCAGATAATTTAGTAAGTTTTCACAGAATCCTCCGATCCACTACAAGAAGAAATATGAGTGTAGTATAAAAGAAACTACTGCGATTCCCTACACGGTACCAGCTACCCCAGAGTGAGAAAATCCGTTGCTGCCACCTAATCAGAGAACCCCGTCAACCTCGAACCACCCAAGGCCATAGACGGAGGGTTAACATATATATTACAGGATAACTGCCCTGTTCATACTGCCAAGATCATCAGACAGTGGTTTCAAGAACAACGAGATGTCGAGCTGCTGAACTGGCCCACCAAGGGGTGTGACCTAAACCCCATTAAAAATGTGTAGGCAAATGTGGTTAACGCTTGGGAGCGTGGGTAGGAGCGGACATCTCGGCACCTGCTGGAACACATCATGGCAGAGTGGGAATGTTTCCGCACGAACCCACATGTTATCTACAATCACGTGGCATCTATCCCAAATAGGCTACGAAAGGTCATTAATAATAACACTGTTCAACAATGATTTTGTCTCAGGAAAAGATTTGTCATTATTATAGAGTTTTTAACGCTGATTACAAAAATGGTCTTATTATTTTTCTATCACGTATAATTTTTGAGAAATTTCCATTTTCAGGTTTTGGAAAAAATATTAAATTATTGTAGTAAAAGCTGTTTGTGACTAAACTATGCATGATACGGTGTGTTGTTCTGTAATGTGCTGTGATGTTTGTCTTGTTACGTCGTGTGTATTGCTACTCTTATATGTAGTATGTGTGATATTAATATTTTCCATAATATTTAATTAATTATAGCTAATATACAATATTATACATATTATATACATAATTGTATAATATATTTTAAGATTTCATGGAAACTATGTGTGATATGTCAAAATGAATAACATTTTCGGAATCAGCTGAGACAGAATAAAAGTAAACATTTGTTGTTCATTGTAATGGAGGATGGATCAAGTATTGAGTAATTGTGTATAATAATGTTATGGTTGTGATGTAGTAAATATATATTTTAGTTACTTGAACAATTGTCAGTTCCTTATAATTTGAACATTATAAATTTACTTGATTCATGTTTATTTTTGTAATAAAAATTTAACTTATTATTTCTCCATGGATAGACCTTTTTCTGGATAATCATTTGTTGATGATGTATGGACGTTAAACAAAAATGTTATTGCCTGGAGGAAAAGTCGATACTACAACTTATCTTACAATATGGCCACATCAAAATTCTATGATTGAAAGTTTTTAAAGTATCCCACGTTTGTGGGACTGGGGTTTAAGAGGGAGTGCGTTGTTGCCATATCTCGTGGAGGGTGGAGCGGAACTACTGCAGGGGACTGTGCATAAAAGTGTTCTTTTGTACATAAAAATTTCCGTTACAAAAAGTTAGCATTGTCAAAAAAGTAAATTTACTAAGGCAAGGGGGGTGGCTAGTCACATCACCCCCCTGGAGGAGCCTCTGCCTGTGTTAACATGAATTCACTTGTTAGAGCTGTCAACGCTCTTTCTTGCTTTCATCTTCTCTTGAGCCCTCCTCGTCATGGTGTATATATATATATATTATATATATATATATATATATAATATATATATACACACACACACACACACACACACACACACTTCATTCTTTTGTATTTTGTAAATGGAAATTAAAATCACCGCAGAATGATTCGGGGATGGGATACTTAAGGACTTTATTAGGTTTCTAATGGTGGCAATGACTTCAGAAAATTTTGTAGTTGGAGTGTTCGGGAGGTTTATGGATGAGTATTAGTGTCGCGTTAAGTTTTCAATTTTTACTGCTAAGAGCTCCACGGAGCTGTTTGATTTATTCACGATTGTATCTGTCATACGTCTCTCACGTATACAGTATATATAACACAATAGAATAGAATAACCTTTATTAATAATAATAAAATAAATACATTTTTTCAATTTACAATGGCATGAATAATTTTGAAGCTTGACTATTTATTTTATTTAATTTGGCCCTTAAGCTTTAGGCTTTACTGGGCTATTATTAAAAATAAGCAGCTAGTTGTTGTTAATTATTAATAAATAAATAAGTAACTAAGTATTATTAATAGTTAAAACATGTATTACAATATTAATGGACAATATTAAACAATATTAGTGGACATTAATCCTAGATTTTTGTTAGTATGCCATTATTAATCGGGATTTCAACTTGGTTTCAAACAAATTTACATTCACAATATTTTTTATATCGGCATGCAAGTCATTCCATAGTTTCAATCCAATGAAAATGGGTAGTGTTTGAGATGAAGACAATCTAAATTGAGGTATAACAAGCTTTGATCTATTTCTGGTCTGATACGAGTGGATTTCTTGAGTTACAAAATATCTATTTACCCATTGCAAATTAATGATTTTGTTCTTACAATCTTAAATAAAAATAAAATGTGCCAGTTTGGTTATATCGTTGAGCTTTAGTAGGTTTAGCTCTTTAAATAATGCACTAGAGTGATCAAGGAAATCAGCATCAGAGAATAAACTTATTGCTCGTTTTTGGATGACAAAGATATCATTTAATGCGTTGTTAGTGGAGTTTCCCCAAACAAGGGTGCAGTATGTTATATAAGGAAGAACGAAAGTATGATAAAGAGTCGATAACACTTGTTTAGGGACTACATTTCTAAGTTTAAACATTATAGCAACGCTCCTTCATAGAAAATACTCAGGATAGTAACGTAATAGAAGTCCCTGATTTTCGTAGGGCTAATTTTGATAGTTTTGCCGATAGGATGAGAGTAGTGGACTGGGATAACTTATTTATCGGCAATGACACAAATTTGCGTTGGGTGGCGTTTAAAGAAAGTTTTAGGAATATTGAAAGGGAGTTTATTCCTCGTAGGCTCAAGCGCGCTAGAAATCGTGGAGGCCGAAGTGGTGGACTAGGAAAATAGGAGAGTTTATAAACGAGAGTAATAGAGCGTATAGACTTAGTAAGCGCAATGGCACGGCAGCTAACTTTAATAGATATATCGAGCTTAGACGTCAGGTTAAAAGATCAGTTAGGAATGCCAAGCGTAATTTAGAGATACTTATAGCTGCGGATAGTAAACATAATCCAAAAAAGTTTTTTGAATACGTCAATAATCGTAAGCCGGTAAAAGATAACATAGGCCCTCTAGTGGATGTTAATGGCGCTTTGGCTTCTGACGCTCAGGCGATGGCGGGTATTTTCAATAACTTTTTTGCGACAGTTTTTACCGTAGAAGACGTAAATAATGTCCCCGACGTGGACGATATCGTTCCATTTAGTAACGAGACTATTTTGGATGAAATAACTGTTTACGAGGCTGAGATTGCGCATTATATCGATAGGCTAAAAGTTAGCAAGGCTCCAGGCCCTGACGCTTTTTATCCTAGACATTTGAAAGATTTGAAAGAAGTTATCGTAGGCCCCTTAACGAAGATTTTTAATCAGTCACTGGAAACGGGGATTATTCCTGAAGATTTCAAATTAGCTAACGTCACGCCTATTTTTAAAAAAAGCGACCGCGCAGTAGCTAGCAATTATAGGCCCATTAGCTTAACGTCAATTGTCGGTAAACCTTTGGAATCCGTAGTTAGGGATCGTATCATCGATCACTTAGAAAGTAGAGATTTGATTAATAGTAGTCAGCATGGGTTTCGACGCCATAGGTCTTGTTTAACTAATTTGTTAGAATTTTATAATGAAATAGTGCGCGAATACGATAGGCATAGAGCAGCTGACGTTATTTATTTAGATTTTAAAAAGGCGTTCGATACAGTTCCGCATAGGAGACTAATTGTGAAGGTTAAAGCGCACGGTATACGCGGTCAGGTAGCTAACTGGTTAGAAGAATGGCTTCGTGCTAGGAGACAGAGGGTCGTAGTTAATGGTAGTGAATCCGGGTGGTTAGATGTAGGTAGCGGTGTCCCACAGGGTTCAGTGTTAGGCCCATTGCTATTCGTAATTTACATTAACGACATAGATGTAGGATTGACTAGTAACGTGTCAAAATTCGCGGACGATACTAAAATAGGCGGTAAGGTTGTTAACGAGGACGATAGAAATAGGATCCAAGACGATGTAAATAGGATTATGGAGTGGGCAGATAAGTGGCAGATGCAATTTAACGTAGACAAATGTAAAGTTTTGCATATAGGTTCTCGCAACAATAATTACACGTACACGATGGATGATAGGGAGTTAGCGAGCGTTGACGAGGAAGTAGATTTAGGCGTACGCGTATCTAAGGATTTAAAGGTTAGGAACCAGTGCCTGGAGTCTTGCACAAAAGCTAATAGGATGTTAAGCTTCATAGCGCGTAATTTCGAATTTAAATCGAAGGATATTATATTGCCCCTTTACAAGTCCCTAGTCAGGCCTCATTTAAAATATGCCGTTCAGTTTTGGTGCCCGTATTTGCGTGAGGATATTGATAGGTTAGAAAGGGTTCAGCGTCGTGCCACGAAACTTATTCCGTCATTGCGCAATAAGCCTTATGAAGATAGGATTAAAGAGTTAGACCTGTATTCACTCGAAACTAGAAGATTAAGGGGGGAGCTTATTGAAGTTTTCAAAATCGTTAATAACATCGATAACGTAAATTTTGACAAATTGTTCACTTTCGATAATAGTAATACTCGCAATAACGGATTTAAGTTGCGTGGCAGACGTTTCATTACTAATATCGCTAAAAACTTCTTTACGTTTAAAGTAATTGGTAAATGGAATAATCTTCCCGTGTCAGTCGTTCATTCTACCAGCGTTAATATGTTTAAGAACCGTCTTGACAGACATTTTAAAAGTATTAACGTTGTTTAATATAAAAAACAAAGTTAGCAACAGGAGCTCTGGTGGTGGTGCTCGAGGATGAGTCTGTTGACGATGAATGCCAGCTTGTGACATGCCAGCGTGTGATGCCAGCAATAAAATTATAAAAAAAAAAAAAATTAGACTAACACGAACGTAGATGTAGTTCGTAGCGTAAACTAACCCACTTTTTGTTTAACTTTACCTACTTTTTTTTTTTTTTTTTTTTGCATGTCTGTAACTCTCCTTTCTTGCATGTTTGTAGTTTGCATGGTATGTCTGTGAGTTAAGACAGTGTTTGCATGGTTTGTAAGCGTTCTTATTTTCATCTTTCACCCCTCTCCTATTCTCTCCGACTATTTTTCTGACTTGTCGACAGTGGCCGGCGGATGATGATGGGGAGTCTTTTTTCTCTTTTTCTGAATGAAAGTTAACCCACGAATGATAGGTGTTGCTCCTTACTTAACCCCTTATTCTCTTCTCTTCTCTTAACCCCCTACTCTTTCCTCTCTCTCGGGCTAACCGTAGAGTGGATCTTAGGGTCTTTGTTAGCCTTAGCTTCTGTAGATCTGTAGATCTTCGCGATATAATTTACATGATCACTCCATTGCAAATTCTTTTCTAGCATTACACCAAGAAATTTTGTTGTAGTACACTCCTTTATAGCGATTTCATTAACATTAAGTTCATCAAGATATCATTTCTTTTATTAGTAAAAATCATGAAATTTGTTTTACTGGTATTTAGGAAGAGTTTATTGGTGGTCAACCATTTCATTACACTGATGAATTCTGAATGAAATATATTCTTAGCTGTATTAACATCTTTGCAAGAAAAAAGAGACAGTTGTATCATCTGCAAACATTATGAAGTTCAGTATATTAGATGAACGTGGAAGGTCATTTATATATATAATAAAAATAACAGTGGACCCAGAACTGAACCCTGTGGCACACCATGTTTGACAAGCGCTTTAGTTGAGCAAACCTTATTTACTGATACAAAATGATATCTATTGGACAAATAACTTAAACCAATCACTGATTGCTCCTCAAAAGCCGTAACAATATAATTTATTAAGTAGAATATTATGGTCTATTACATCAAACGCCTTACTCAAATCCATAAATATTGATAACTATGTCTTTGTTCTCCTTATCGATATTTACATATTCCATAAGATTTAAAATAGCCATTTCCGTTGTTTTATTATTACGGAAGTCATATTGATATGGAGATAATAAATTGTAGGATTTTAAATATCGCTGCATTCTACTTTTTACAATTTTTTCAAAAACTTTGCTGAACACAGATAATGAACACATCGGCTGTAATTTGTTGCTAGTGTAGGATCACCCCCTTTAAAAAGGGGTGTTATTCGCAGTTTTCACAATCTCCTTGGCAGTCTTTAATATGTTTTACTGTGTGAGGCATACGATGTCAGTCCCTGTCTCTTCCATAAATCCTTGCAGGTATGAAGCTTTGTTTATCGTTTGGTTCGATCTTGGTCCTTAAATATTTTCCAGGACTATATTTATGTTTCCTTTTTTGCGTTCTCCTTCTAGTATTCCAATTTCAATTTCCTTTATTTAGTGTTGCGTGTTTTGTATTCCTATGGTCTTCCAAGATAGCTCCATTTCCTGTTACCTGTTCTAGTGGTTTCTTGTTTGGTAACGGATCGGTTCGGAGGTTCTCAACTGTGTCGACTGTATGTGCTGAATGAGGCTTAGCTGTATTATTGTCTGATGTCGAGAAAATTTGCTATTTGGTTTCTATTCATACGTTTCTTGCTGTTTCTCCGATTGTCCCTCGAGTTCGTTGGGAGGTGGTTATAGTAGCATTTCATACCATATTTGCAGACCCCATGCCTTGCATAGTACTCACAAATGGTAGGATAAAATTTGCAGCTGTCGCCAAATTTACAGTGACCGTTATTATAACAGAAATTGCTCATGGTGGGGTGCTCAATGCTCATATATACAGTGTCCTTCCTTATATCTGCAAAAGCCTTTTGCATAGTATATGCATAAAGTTCTTTCTACATTGTCAATCGGGGACTTTGTTTTTGTGGTTTGTTTCATTTCCTCCGTCTATTATCGTGACTTCACACTTGTTTTTCGCCATTTGCTCAGTTACTCTGCTGTTCTCCAACTGATCTGTGTGTGTTTCTTTTAGTGCTTTTGTTACAATAATTTTTTCGCTTTCTTTGTGTGTCGTTATTCCGACATGTGACATGTTTGTATCCGCTTCATTTTTTTTCGTCTCCTTTCCTGTTTCTTTCTGCTCATCACTTATATTCTCTTCTTTCGCTAAGAGAGAGGGAGAAGGAGAGGAAGAGAGGTGTTTGTCTGGCAGGAGCCAAGCGCGAAATGCAATCAATGCATGCAGATTTCCCTTGTTTGTCGTAGGGTCTGCTGAGGAATCGTCACGATGACCACGTAATGTCGAACATTGGCGACCGAGATAAATAATGCAGTCAACAATACTGGCCAGGGCTGCTTTGTTCATATCGTACTGGTTCTGACGTTGTTGTTCCAATTGAAAGTCAATTCTCTCCTCTGGTTTATCGTGGGTTCTTAGTAAAGCGTCAACAGCTACAACGGATGATTTGTGGAAGACGGTTTCTTCATGAGTAGTAAGAATCCCTTCCTTTCCAAGGGCTTTACGGAATGCAGTGAAAGGACTTTCAATCAATGTTCCAAACAGACACCCTCTACCACCAGGATGATGCGCAAAGAGAACACAAGGCAAACAGTATCCACCGTTCTTAGACTTGGAATATACCAGCGATTTGAATTGATCTAACCATGAATAGTTGAATTTTAAGTTCCTTTGCTTATATGTTCTTATTGGAAAGTTAAACTTTCTATCTGGGTGAAAATGGGACTTTAGCAACTGTAACTTGTCATTCTCGCTAATGTCCGATCTTTTGAATAAACCAACATCACTGAAGTCTGTTGATTCCGTTTCTCCACCAGCAGCAGCTTCGCCGACCCGTAACGGTAACCTATCGGTTTGGTCATCAAGTACCTGTGGGCAATCTTCTGTGTCACTGGCGGTATTGGCTATGTCGGGTTGAATGTTCTGATCGGATGTCCCAGCACTCCCCGATTGATCTTCAACAATTTTGGCCTTCTTCGTAAACCAATTTGACAGCGAAGTTTGCTTCCGCTTAGGGTCCATCTTGACCTAGAATAAGGAAGAGCTAGATTAATATTAGCCTATCTGAACTTTATAGATTACTGTCAACAGGCCTCAAGACTTGAGGCCCATTGACAGTAATCTATTGCAATTCTCTAGCTGTGATAGTCTCTTTTATAACAGAGAGCAGGCCAACTGATGTAATACTTCAATCGCTCTAAAATTCAGACAAGCCTCGAATTACAATTGAAATTCTATTCTACTCATGCAGGCTGGCTGGCTTACCCTGTCAGTGCACGTCCCTTGCTGAAGGCAACTATCCTAGTGAAACAGGGCCGGGGACGCCCGGGACTGGAGCGACGCGGACGCTTGCGCCATGTGCTGAGCTCCAAGAATTTTCCAATGAGCAGGAATGGATTCACCGAATCAATCCATGCCCGATCAACGACGCAGACATTGGCCTTCAAAACATTGGATTCAACTACGCGAGTGCCGAGACTACATCGCCACGGGCCTGGGCGCGCCAAAACCTCATAATCGAAAAATCGTTGGTCATCGTGAGCAGGGGGGGGTCAGGACCCCCTCGACCCCCCCTGGATCCGCGCCTGGAGTTAAAGCTTGAGGATCATTTAAGTCATCACTCACATGAGTGATGGGCCGATCGTTGATAAGTGCTTGAACTTCAACCAGTAATGTTTGTAGATCCTCCAATGGTATAAAGGAATGTCCTAAGATTTTCTTTAGAGAAGTTTTGGTTAAGCCTATTAATCTTTCCCAAAATCCTCCCATCCACGGAGACCGACTTGGAATGAATGAACCGCCATTCGCATTTATGTAGATTTAGGAAGGCGCTGACTTTGGAATCCTTTTGTATTTTCATTAAGAATTGAGAAGCAGCTGTAAATGTTTTAGAGTTATCACTATAGATTATGCGAGGGCATCCTCGGCGGTGAATACACTTTTTAAATGCTCGTAAGAAAGAGGTGGCGGTATTGTCTTCCACTAATTCTAAATGAATAGCCCTAGTCACGGCACATGTGAAAAGACAGACATACATTTTGATAAATCTGCCTTGACCCTTCACATGTAGCGCTCCGGTGTAGTCTACTCCCACGACTGAAAATGGATGTGATTACACAATCCGCGGTGATGGTAAATCCGGCATAGGAGGAATAGAAAAATGTCTCCCATGCAGGCGTTTACAAATCACACACGATTTGAGGATAGATTTGACTTGTCTAATTTGTGGAATCCACCATTTCTGCCGCAAAGAATAAACCACCTGGGAAATACCTGCATGTCCTAACTGAATATGATATTTTAGAATAGTTAACTTGGTAAAATGATTATTTTTAGGCAAAAGTATAGGACATTTTGCATCATAAGTAAGGTCAGACTTCCCAAATCTTCCATTGCATCTTAAAACCCCTTCCTGAATGAAAAGATTAAATTGTTTGATTAGATTTGTGGATTTAGATTGATTTTCAAAGTATGAGAATTCCTCAGGTAAGGACTCCCTTTGTACTGTTTAGATTAAATAGTCTTCCGCATCTTGAATTTCTTGTAGATTGATTTCATGATTATCTACAGAACATGATTGATTAGTTTGCTTCTTGAGTAATTTAATGAATCGGAAGACCAGCATCGTAACATGAATTAATTTACTCATGCTATCGTATCGATTTATATCGAGAATTGCTTCAGTGTCGTGTGACACTACAGGGTGAGTTTCAACAAGAAATTCTTCGCTTTCTTGTGTTTCAATGTTTTCTGGCCATTCTTCTTCATTACATAACCAATCGGGTCCAACAAACCACTTGTTGGATTCTAAAAATGCTTTAGCGGTGATACCTCATGATATGAGATCACTAGGATTTTCTTTCGTTGGTACATAGTATTTAATCTTAGCTTGAGGTACCAACTTCTTGATTTCATTTACGCGATTTTCTACGTAAGGCTTCAAAGGCTTATTTGTTGCTAACCACGGCAGAGCAACTTTACTGTCCGACCACAAATATATATGATCGAATTGGCGTTCTTGAGAATAAGCTTCTAGAATGTAGTTGATTAAGCGAGACGATAAACTCATTGCCGTCAGTTCTGCTCGTGGTATGGATAAACCTTTCAAAGGTAAAACCTTTACATTTGACATAATTAAAATAGATTTGTTTCCAGACACAAAGTAAATTGCTGTTCCATAGGCTTCTGTGCTGGCATCCGAGAATGCATGCATTGATACAGTCTCGTTTAAATTTAGATTTTGTGGGATGGCCAGATTTTTTATAGCTTCGATTTCTTGAGAGAGTTATCCATTCACTGCTTAGTTCGTCGTTCAATGACTCATCCAATCTAATTTTTGTTTCCACAACCCATGCAGAAACATGCGTGTTTTGCTTGTAACAGGGTTTAAATAGCCTAAAGGGTCAAACACCTTAGCAACATTGCTCAAGACTACCCTTTTTGTTAAATTAAAATTATTGAATACAAAGTGAGGATAGAGTAGCGTGTCCGATTCCTTGTCCCATATCATTCCTAAAACCTTAATAGGTTTACCTAACTTGACTCCGTTGTTTTGCTCCATAATGGAGGCGTTAAGGGAGGTTGAATTCGTGGCCCATTCTCAAAGTCAAATGAGCTGCGTTGAGCAACGTTTGAGATTCTTAATAGAAGCTCAGTACTTGATTTTCATTGTCTGACGAGAATATGAGATTATCCACGTATATATTACGTTCAACCTGCTTACTCACCAGAGAGGAATGTTCTCTCAAATGGTGTAGAATTGTGGCATTCAGTAGAAACTGACTGCACGTCGCTCCGAACAAAACCACTTTAAAGCGGTAAACACAAATGGGTGAGTCAGGGTTAAAAGGACTTTCAGGCCATAGGAAACGGGTTGCAGCTCTGTCCTTTTCATTAAATGAAATCATAAGGTAGGCTTTCGCAATATCACTAACGCAAGCATAATGACCTAACCTAAATCTCAATAAAATGTGCCCTAAAGCATGGATTAGAGATGGCCCAGTGCACATATAGTTATTAAAACTTGGATTACCCGCCGAACAATCAAAAACAATTCTCAGAGGAGTGGTAGCCGAATCTCTCTTAATTCCGTGATGTGACAAATAGTGGATATTAGAATTGTTTGATAGAGTTTGAGAATTTGGGTGTAACTCCACAAATTCTTTAGTGATGTCATCCTGTATCACAGCATTGTAATGTTTTAAATCGATCGTCTGGGGTCTTCCTTAGTTTGTTAAGAGTAGACAAAAGTCCGATGGTTCATTTATTTTGATTCCTAAAGAATCGAGATCCCATAATTTGTCAATCTCGGAACCAGAATTAGACTCGTACACTCCAACTCTAAGTACGGATAAATTAGGATTTAGATTGCTAGATTTGTTAGTTGATTTAAATTTAATTGGACCACTAATGACGTTACCCAACTCTGTTTCTAACAAATGAATGTCATTATGCTTAGTTTGACCAGTTATAAAATTAAAATAATAGTAAGAACCAATTAAAATGCTAATTTCATTAATAGAGTCGTTTTAAATTACCAAAGGAGCTAATTGTACGCCTTGGGATTTTAAAATTTGAATGGTTTGCGTTATCCTTGTAATAACTTTAGATGGAAGTCTATCAACCAGAATGACTTTGATTTCATGTTTATTAGATTTAGTTTGACTTAGAATTTTAGCTATATCATAGCTCTGTGCTTTACTGCTAGAATTGAAACCATCAGTAAGACGGTTGGTCTTCTTGTAAGGTTTTATGTTGTATTCTGTCGCTATAGATTTAAGCATGAAGCTTTTCTGTGATCCTTGATCGAAAAGCGCGTATAAATTAATTACACCGTAGTCAGTTACTACAGGCAACATAGCAGCAGGCAATGCTGTGCTCGATTTGTTTTTGGTTAAAGCGGCTGACAACGAAGTGACTGCACGCTCAGTTTGTTCCTCTTCACTCTTACTATTGGTGTTAATCAACTCATTTGCAGATTTAAAACACAAAGCTGAATGATGCCTATTTTGGCAAAACTTACATGAAAATTTACTCATGCAGTTTGACGTTTTGTGATTATTCCTCAAACAGTTGAGGCATAGATTTAAAGCGCGAGACCCCTTCGAGCGTAATTTGGGAGTGTTATACTTAGGACACTCATGAACCTTATGCTCTGATGAACAGAGTGCACAAAATTTTATTCGATTTTCCTTGTTTCCATTTTTACTAGCAATGGAAAAAGAACCTACAGTAGATTTGTTAGAATTAGATTTATAAAAATTAGTGTTAGACTTAGGGCGAATATCATGGAAATTCGCTTTGCCTTTAACATAATTAAAATTAGATTTAACAGCTCATTAGGCTTGCTTTCGGGTTCTACTGACTGTAGCAATGATATTTCATTGTCAATAGCTTTCCTAAAACTATCTAGATCCCAATAATCGGACTTAGCAGCTCGATTAATATTATCCCTAACGCGATTCGGTAATTTACGTAGCAATAGGGCGGCGAAAACAAAACTAGCTTCGTCAATATTTGTGCCCATAACTTTGAGACCACAGAGATGACATTTATATTGGGCGCGAAATTTACTAATTTTGGTAGAATTAGCTCTGGGACATTCCAGATCAAAAATAGCATGTAAATGCGATTGAATTATTTTGTGAGGCTTACCAGAAGTCTAACAGAGAAGCTTCACAGCCTCTTTATAATGATCATTGGTGGTAGTAAAACCATTAAGAAGTTGTAAGGCTTCATCCTTAAGTTGACCCGATAGATATGTAAATTTTTCAGCGCCTGATATATCATAACGCTCATGAATAGTGGTTTTAAATATATCCCAGAAGTGTTGCCATTCCAAAGGATTACCAGAAAATGTAGGAAGCTTAATAATAGGCAATTTGACTGCCTGTTCGTTTGGTTTACTATGAGCTGCTACATCAGCTTCTCTGTTTTATAAATTTATTAATTAGAATAACATGTTGCTCAATTTCAGCCTGATATTCCAAAGCAGTAGTCATATCTGTGATGAGTTCATCATCAGATAATTCTGCCTGAATTTTATCATCATACTTAAGAATTTTATTACTTTGATTAAGTAACAGATTACGAGATTGCTGAGAGCAGGTGTATCGGTGGAAATAAATGTAATATTTTCAGCGATAAGATAAGCCGTTTCGCCATGGTACGATGACCACCACGTCTTATAACGTCAGTCATTTTGAGTTATTTAGATTTTAGAATTGAAAATTGGATGAAAATCTACGGAGAACTGACTACAAATATAGAATTTGATTGGATGCACTTATGGATGCAATTGAGGCAAGAAAAGGATTAACAAAATATTTTGTAAAATAGTAGATTTTAAGGTAAAATTAAATTGAGTTAATTTTAACGTGGATTTAAGTGGACTTAATTAAACTGCTAAAGCTTTAATTCAAAGCAAAAAACAAATAAATTTCCTAACTGAACACTTTGAATCAGGGTTAAACCTTACCCTATAAAAATCAACGCGAAAAGGAAACAAACAACTCGAATTCCGACTCTAATTTTGACTCCACATTATTATGGCTTCGACAAGACGACTAGAGAAATTTTGAGGCAAAGCGGTTTGGAAATCTTGACTCGAATGAGACGAAAAAATAAATTTTGACTGCGAAAACTACGAAAATGCTCGCTATAAGAAGAAATTTTTGAAAATGATGGGCGCCATCTTGAAAAACAGTTACAATGATTTGTTAAGGAATGAGAATCGAAATTTGCTTGCAAATGGGTTAACACAATGCATCTTGCTATTTAAATAATCGAGCCAGAATATTTATTAATGCTATAATACGGGTAGCAACAATTTTGACCGAAATATAAGGCGACGTGGAAAAGCCCTTATATTTATATAAAGGAACACCGCGTAGCCACCAAAATGTTGTGTTTAATTTCTTTAAGGGCCCATTCCTCCATTATTATATTTAATTATTTACTCTACTTTCTATTCATTTTCTCTCTATCTTTCATTTATGGTTCTCTTTACTCTCGTTTCGCTGTGCTTTATAAATACGGTAGCACGTGACCGAGTTTGAGGCGCCATTATGATTCGAACAATGCAAAGGAGACCGGGGGATTAATTATACACTACACTTTACTAACTTTTATTTATGCCGATACGCTTTTAGATAAGCGGGGTAATGCGAGGGGGGCGAGTAACGTTAACATTTTAAGTCGGAGAGAGACGTAATACTATTCTAAATTTACAACTACATCGTAACACACAAAAACGCCTTCTTAATCCCAAGGCCGTCCGATTACTGAAGGGCATTTCTGACCAGCACAGACAATCACGAGCTAAACACACTTTTATTCACACTCCATCTAATTCTGCGTATTGTCAAAAACATTTAAAAACGTAGAAGATTGGGATCTATCCAACAATAAAGAATTATGAAATGCTTCGATATATATATATATATATATATATATATATATATATATATATAAGATCTACTAAGTCCTTTTTCATCCGGTAGTTAAAAGAATACATTCATTTTCACCTGTTCAGTCTCATTTGTTTAAGGTTAAAAATTGAGTGTCAAACGCATTGCAAGAGAGCATTTCCCTCCCCCACCAAGCGGTCATGTGTGGCGGAGAGCACAAGAGAGCAACTCGTTCCTCCTCCAAGACAGGTCTAGAGGCGGTGCCACCAGTTTGACCTCCGTGTGAAAAGAGGCCCAGCAGAGGGGGACACTAACAAGTGGTCAGAAGATAGCAATAGGGCATTTAACACCAAGGAATTTCATCTCTTGAGATATGGTAGAAATGAAGAAATTAAACAGACTTCATATTAAGCCAGATGAGTCGGGTGTACATGACTGTGCGGTGGAGAGCGCGAGAGAGCAACTTGCTCCTCCACCAAGCGGTCATGTGTGACGGAGAGCGCAAGTGAGCAGCTCCTTCCTCCACCAAGACAGGTCTAGTGGCGGGACCACCAGCTTGACCTCCGTGTGAAGAGAAGCCAGCAGAGGGGGACACTAACAAATGGCCAGAAGACAGCAATAGGGCATTTAACACCGAGAAATTTCAACTCTTGAGATATGGTAGAAATTAAGAAATTAAACAGACTGCATATTAGGCCAGATGAGCTGAGTGTACATGGCTATGTGCGGTGGAGAGCGCAAGAGAGCGGCTCACTCCATCACCAAGCCAATCCTAGAGGCAGGAACCACCAGCTTCGACCTTCGTGTGAAGAGAGAACGACACGCGGAAACGCATCGTGGCACACACACACACATTTTATTCATGCAGTTAACCGTGATTCACTGTCGTCAATTGAGTTAACATGACCTGCTAATTGTTACCATCATGCACTTATCCGTGATCGTGGCCTGGAGCTAACAGCGACTTGGAGGTGTTTACATTCGCGGGTCCCTCCCGTCATACCGCCACAATACGACTCAGTCAGTGTCTCTCAGCGCTACCAAAGGCAATATTACGAACGAAATTATCAAAGACGCAAAGAGAAAAATCGGCGAGTGGTACCAAACCTCAAACTAAACCCAATAACCATACACACTGACATCACCTAATGACACGCGTTCATTAGTTGCGGGACTATTTACCGAACTTTTTGATCACACCTCGTATATATAAGATCTACTAAGTCTTTTTTCATTCGGTAGTTAAAAGAACACATTCATTTTTACCGTTCAGTCTCACTTGTTTAAGGTTCAAAATTGAGTGTCAAACGCGGTGCAAGAGAGCAATTCCCTCCTACACCAATCGGTCATGTGTGGCGGAGAGCGGCTGTTAATTTTTATAGAAACCAGAGTACGTGAGACGAGAAGGAAAGCATGCAGGTACATGAAAGGGTACCATCGGAATGCGTCGTTTGACCTATATAGCAGCGAGGGAATACCCATGATGTCTCACTCTGCTTCTCCATACATTCATTCTTTGATGTAAAATCACAATAAACAATATAAATGTTCTATGATATTAATATTTATTTTTTCACCCTATAAACATCATCATAAACGGTAGACATGATCTGCCTTAAAGCTATAACATAACTTCTTATCAATTAATGTTTTCAGCTTCAATAAACATCGATAAGCCCCTACCCACCCACCCGCACACATTGGGAGTATATATATATATATATATATATATATATATATATATATATATATATATCTACAGAGAGAGAGAGAGAGAGAGAGAGAGAGAGAGTTAATTTAAATCTATTAAATGAAGAGTTTAAGCTTACCTTACAAGTTATTTAATTGTAAGTAAATATAGTTAAACATTTTGATCCATTGCATATTGTGCCAAACTTTACAGCGAATTATATCTTACCACATGGTAGATATAATAGGATTCTATGAAATATAGTTTAGTACATATACGATTTATGTACTCCCCTTTATTCTAATTTTAAGTGTGGTTAAGAGTTAAAATCTAAGGATAAGATTAAGTTAGGGTTAAGGTTAGGATTAGGCTGTGCATATCTTTTCTGTATATATCTAATCATTTAAGGTATAAATATATTAAACCAATTTAACTCTATAAAGGCGAGCAAGTCAAGAGTATTGGCAATAAAATTAAATCTATTAAACCTATTTACCATCATTATTTTATTAATAGCGTCCACGTTGTGAGAACCCTAAGTTTAAGGTTTAATTTAACCGATACCTTGTCGAACCTGAGGTAAGGGTGGACGCGGGTAGCCGTAAAGATACCTTTTAGGCTGCTGAATTTTCCACACGAGTGATGTTTTGTACGGTTAGGCTGTATAAATTTTTTATTTATGCTGAAATTAGATTTTATTGTGTTAAGGAGTGTTTTAACATTTTATTTTAGACGTGGTTCGGATTCAACGTTAAACTGTAGGTCTAAGGTAGAGTGACACGCTTGACCTTCGCCGGGATGAACAATCAGGGGGATGCTAAACAAAGGTTGCTGATAAAGTAGAACTTTTTTAATGCATGAAGGACGGGCTAGGGGTAATGATGTAGTAAGTTTTAGGAGATTTTCATAGTTTTTGTATGAAGTTTAACACTGATAAAATTCAACTGTTACGGTACGGAGAAGGGGAGGATCTAAAATTCTATGGAATAGAAAAGAAGATCCCCGATGATTCGGGTGTACCTGAGAGATGGAGAGTAAAAGAAGTCAACTCACTACTTCACCATGCCAACTAGATCTATTGTAGTAGTATTCCCCGTTAAACTGTAGGTCTAGGACGGGGTGAAAAGCTTGACCTTCGATGGAATGAGCATTTCTGTAGTAAATGATAAATATTATTTTCACAAGGTGATTCTGTTATTCTCAGTAAACCGTCTTATTCCGCTCCCGAATGATATTGTGTAATGTTAGGCTGTTTAAATTTTTTTTATTCTGAAATTAGATTTTATTGTGTTAAGGAGTGTTTTAACATTTTATTTTAGACGTGGTTCGGATTCAACGTTAAACTCTATCTAGGTCTTAGGTGGAGTGACACGCTTGACGTTCGTTAGAATGAACAATTTGGATAGGTCCGGGTTTGTGTTATATATATATATATATATATATATATATATATATACAGGGCGTCCCAAAAAAATGTATACACACTTTAAATAATTATAAAGGCAGTGTTTATTAAAATACATTTCATTTTCAAAATGTAATAGAATCTACAGACATTATTTAATTGTTTTGTCAACGCCTGTTTTCAAACTGACGTCCGTTCTGGTCCAGGCACTGCTGATAACGCGAAGCAATGGAATCGCAAACATTACGAAACATTTCGTTTGGTATTTGTGTGCATTCTCGTTCAATGGCTGCTCTCAATTCAGCGACTGTTGCAGGTTTTATAGCGTAGACTTTGTCTTTTAAGTATCTCCATTAAAAAAAGTCTAGTGGTGTGAGGTCTGGTGAACGCGGAGGGTATTCTACGAAACCCCTTCGTCCAATCCACATCCACATCGTGCCAAGTACCACTCGCAATACTCCACTCTTCGGTCCGGATCATCTTCATTAATAGCATGGACTAATCTTGGAATGTAACTTTTCTATTGACAGCGCTTCAAAATGCTCTGGACAGACGATTCTGAAATTCCTACCTCACGACTCGCTTGCCGCACAGATTTTCTTGGACTTTGGTGATACGTTTCCAGTACTCTTTCTTGCTTTGTGGGGCTTGTCGATGTCCGTGGTCTTCCGGAACGCTTCTTGTGGACATTCTGAACAGTTCCATCGGCTTCAAACTTATCTCTAATTCGAGTGATGGTAAGTCGAGTTGGTGGATCTGTTTGAAACTCCCTCCTAAACTGTCTTTGCACTTCAACTGCGTTTTCACACTTCCAGTAGCATTTTAGAATGAATTTCCTTTGTTCAAAGCTTAGTCTGACTGCCATTATTAATTCTAATGGGTTTAACTTGGAAAGAAAGAAACATCAATTGAGCTATCAGCTGTTAAAGTGTGTATACATTTTTTGGGACGCCCTCTATATATACGTATATATATATAAATATATATATACTCCTCGTTCGTAGTTCTTATGTTATTATTATTTTTGATTGCATATATTCCTTCGCCCCCTCCCCGCGGGCGGTCTTTCTGGGGTGGATCGCCCGCGGGCTCCTGCCTCCATGTGGCGAGGGGGTCAGCCGCGGCTGGGGGCCCTGCCGGGTCCCCCGCCCGGTTGCGAAGTAGACTTTTAACATACCCTGCTATCCTACAGCCCCCTCTTTCCTGTCTTCCCCTCTTTCCCTCTTCCTTGCCCCCTCTGTTTTTTTCTGCTTTCTCTTTTCACTTCGCGCGCCCCGTGGGCTGCCGGGGCTGATCGCTGGGGGTCTCGCTCCCATGGTCGGGGCCGGACTAAGTTGGCTGGTAGGGTGCCCAGGCCTGGGACCCTGGGGGGCCTTGGTCTTTGCTGCCGGCGGGGGAGAACTCTCGATGCTGCAAGGGCCCCTTTTGAAACGGGGGTACCCGCATGGGACGAGGCACCCATCCCCCGCCGGCGTGCGCTTGGTCCCCTTGGGCCCCGGGTAATCGGTTCCCCGCGGCCCCGGGCGCGAAACAACAATACAATTTTTTGTATGGAAACATTTACAAATCTAAAGGACCTCGTTGACGACCCGGCTTGTGCATATGACCTCCCTCTGACTACCTCTTTGGACCGTGGGTCTGGTAAGGGCAGTCGGCAGCCCTCGCCCACCCCGTCTGCTCTTCTTGCCGACACCTCCTCTCCCTCTCTTCCCAGGCTCGTGGCGCCGCTGCCCGACCCCCGCCAGTAGCGGATGGACCTGCAGTGGACCCCCCCGACCCTGGATCCCCCCATATTCCACGTCCCGATAGGGACCCACCTGCTTTTTCGCCCTCAGGTGGGAGGCCCGCGGCCCCGGTCGCCTCCCACTCCGGTCGGGCCTCATCGCCCCCGGCCCCCTCGGCCCCTGGGGGACGGGGACCCGACGTCGCCGTCCGCCTTTCTCGTCTTCTCGCCCCCTCGAAGTTCCGGTGGTGTTTGGCCAGACGGCTTCACTCGGCTTAGGACGATGGACAAGTTCCTCGTCCTCCGCCCCTCCTCCTCCAAGCCCCTCCACACTAACCACGAACGCCTCTTTCGAGCGATCCATGGGAAGACGGGGACGGCGCGTTTTGACCTTCGGCCTCAGAGGGATGGCTCCATTTTGATAAGGTCGCGTTCCTCTGCCGAAACCTCCTCTCTGCTCGCTATCCCCGATGTCCTGGGCTGCGGGATCACGGTGACTCCCACCCCCGCCTCAATCAGTGCCAGGGCACGATCTACGCTGCTCGTCTTCTACCCATCCCGGTGGAGGACCTCCAGACTGACCTCGCCTCCAGGGTGTGGTGAGAATATACCGTTTTCCCGACAGATCGCGATCCCCAGCCGTCCCTTCTCCTCGCCTTCTCCTTACTTTTGACTCACTGGTGCCCCCGTTTCGGTATGGGGCTTTGGTGAGAGACGAGCATGCGAATTCTCGGTTCGGCCATACGTGCCAGATCCTACGCGCTGTTTTCAGTGCAATAGGTTTGGCACACGTGAGCAGTTCCTGCCGTCAGCCGACCCCGTTGTGTGTCCGCTGCGGCGGCCCTCCCCACCCCTTGCCCTGTACTGCTCCGCCTCCTGCACCAACTGTCATGGACCGCACCCTGCTTCATCCCGCTCTTGTCCGTCCTTCCTCTTTGAGAGGGAGGTTCGGGCCCCTCTGTTCATCAGAATTTCTCAGCGCTCGGGAGCGCGGGACCGGTTGCGTGGCCGCGATGCCCGGCGTGGTACCTCGTACGCCGAGGCTCTCCGTCCCCGGCCGCCGCCGGCCCAGACCCGTCCTCACCGGCGGTTCCCGACGCGCCTCCACCCACCGTGTCCGCTACTCCCTGCCTATCCTCTGCGCCCAGCGGACTCCCGCCGCGGCTCCCTGTACTACCAGCGCGTCCCCACGTGCCCTCCGCGAACGCCGATGCTTCGTCGGCAACCCCCCTGCCCTTCTACGCCCTCTCACCGGCGCTTTCGGCCACCCCCTTCCGGACCGTGACCCGCCGTCGCCCATGCGGGCCGCACGACGGAGGGGAACGGGCCGCAAGCGCCGCGCCAATAGTGACCCCGAAAGGTTCGAGGCCATAGGCCTCGCATCACCTTCCTCTCCCAGACACAAAACGCCCCCTTCGCCTACCAATCCGGTGTCCTCACCGTCCCCGCTGCGCAACCGTTTATGGACGCTCCCCCCTGGGGTCCCCGACGACCCTCGTGGTGGGAGCGGAGATACATCCCTCACCGGTTCGGTCGATGGACCCACTGGAGGAGGAACTCGCCCGCCTGGTCGGCGTGGGTGGGATGAGCAGCCCCCGCGCGTGACCTACCCCACTCTCCTTGACCTGCCTATGCATCGGGTGAGGTATCCTTTTCCACTCCCCCTTGTAGTCCAGCCTCCCCTGCACCTCCGGTGAAGGGAGGGGCCTTCTGGATACCCTCACATCCCCTTCTCTGCATCGCTCTCCCCGGGCGTCCGGGTGACTCCTCTTCAGGAGGATTTGCCGGCGTCAGTTTCCACATCGCCCCCCCGTCGGTGTGACCCTCGCCTTCGCCCACGTTCGGCGTCCCCCGTTGGGCCCCGGGGCTTTCCAATCCCCTTGTTAATCTCGGGCCGCCCGATCGGCCCACCCACCCATAACCATCCGTTTCGCAGACTTTCCTACCCCTCCATATACTTCGCTCCTGCAGTGGAACATCCGCGGGCTCCTGGTAGGCCTCGAGAGTCTCGTCTCTCTGGCCTCCAGGTGTCCGGCGTGTTTCTGCCTTCAGGTGACGATACAGGGCTCCCGTTCCCTCCCTCGAGTGTCCGGCTACTGCGGGCTCCCTTCCCCCTCTCGATGGGGCGGGTAGGGGGGGCTCCGCGGTCTTCGTGCACCGCTCCGTCCCTTTCCGCCCCTCCCGCTCCGTACTGTCTTGCAAGCTGTGGCCGTGCGCCTTTCTTTGTGGCGTCAGCTCACAGTCTGCTCCTCTTTACCTCCCTAACGTACGCCCTCCACCCGATTCTCTCCGTGACCTAATTCTGCAGCTTCCCCGCCCTTTCCTGCTTCTCGGGGACTTCAACAGTCGGGACCCGGCCTGGGAGGACGTTTGCTCCACCTTTCTCTCCGGAACCCTTCTCTCCCTTATGGACGAGCTAGAGTTCACCTTTCTGAACGATGGCCCCAACCTGCCTCCACTTGGCCCATGACAGTTTCACCTGTATTGATCTTTCCCTGGTTTCCCTCGAATCGTGATGGAGTTCACCTGGGAGGTCCTGCCGGATTCTTCCGGCAGTGACCATTTCCCTGTGTGTCTTACCCCAACCCGTCTCCTCCCCCCACCTCTGTCCGCCCGCGCTGGCTGTTCGCCCGAGCGAAATGGGCCTCATACACGAGGTGCACGGCGATCTCGCCGTCCATTCCTGCCTTTCCCTCCGTTAGTGAGGCCCTCGCCTTTCTCGAAAGCAAGATCCTCTCGGCTGCCAACAGTTGCATCCCCCGTACCTCAGGCTCCCCCAGGCCGCGCAGCGTCCATGGTGGACCCCAGAGTGCCGTGCCGTTCAGGAGCGGCGCCGTGCTGGCCGTCGCTTCTACCGGACCCGCCAGCCGGAAGCATAAGATGGCGTTTCAGCGCCTGAAGGCAGTGGCCCGTCGGGTCTTGAAACTAGCCCGGCGTACCTCCTGGCGGAGTTACGTGTCCGGGATCCTCCTCGACCGCCCCCTCGACTGTTTGGCGCAAGGTGCGTAGCTTTGAGGGGACCCGTGTCCCCCCTCGACCCGGTGCTTCGGGTCGGGGACGACGAGTTCGGTCCGATCCGGAGGCCGTCGCGAACGCACTCGCGGCGCACTTCGCAGCCATCTCCAGTTCCGATTCCCCCCACTCCCCCGCGCGACCCACCGGAATTTCCACCTCATAGGGATGACCCCTATAATCACCTCTTCCACATGACAGAGCTTCGGGAGGCCCTCCGCCCCCGACGCTCCTCCGCCCCCGGCCCGATAATATCCCCTATGACTTGTTACGGCACCTCCACCCCTCTGCTCTCAGCTTTCTACTGGACCTCTATAACCGGATTTGGTTGGAGGGTTCATTTCCGGACCGATGGCGTGAGTCCATCTCGTCCCATCCCGAAGCCCGATAAAGACCATCACTCCCGTCGAACTATCGCCCCATTTCCCTAACATGCTGTGCCTGCAAGGTGATGGAGGCGATGGTCGCCTCGCGGCTGTCCTTTACCTTGGAGGCGAGTGACCAGTACCCTGCTACCCAGGCTGGTTCCGGCGCTTCGGTCTACCACCGACCCCCTCCTTCTCCTTAGCCATGACGTGCAGGAGGCTTTCTCCTGGCGTCAATTTGTACTCGCCGTCTTTTCGAACCTCCAGAAGGCCTACGATACTACCCGGCGGAGCGCGGTCTTCGACTGCTTACGCTCCCTGGGTTTCGTAGGCTTTCTCCCTTCCTTTATTATAACTTCTTGTCCGCCGTTTTTTCCGCGTCCGCATCGGTTCTGCCCTCTCTGACCGCTTTCCGTTGGAGGAGGGTGTCCCTCAGGTAGTGTCCTAGCGTCTTGTGTTTCTCACTCGTGATGAACACAGTCGCTACGGTCCTGCCTACATCCGTTCGTAGCTCCTCTATGCCGATGACCTGGCTATCTATTGCTCTGGCCGCCTCCCGTCTTTGGCTGAACGTCGGCTCAGCTAGCCATCAACGCGGTGGTTCGCTGGGCGTCCTCGGTTGGCTATGCTTTCTCACCCTCTAAGTCTTCCAGTATGCTTTTCCGTCCTCGGCGCCTCCGTCTGTCGCATACCTTCGCCCTTACCCTTGCCGGCACTCCTCTTCCCCTCGTCCCATCCGTTAGATTCCTGGGTATGACCCTCGACGGATTTTTCGGTTGGGTTCCACACCTTAGGCGGTTGCGGCAAACATCTCGCCGCACCCTCTCCCTTTTGGGTCATCTGTCCCACACGACCTGGGGGGCGGACAGGCGTACTCTGCTGCGCCTGTACACCTCCCTGGTGCAATCCCGTGTCGACTACGGCTGTGTGGTCTACAGCTCCGCCTCCTCTCCGGCACTCCGTATGCTGGATCTCTCTTCTCCACCGTGGCCTTCGCCTGGCGTCGGGTGCCTTCCGCTCGTCCCCTGTCGCTAGTCTCCAGGTGGACTGTGGACATCCCCCCTGCCCCTTCGCCGGGGCCTTCTCATGGCGAAGTGTTACCTTCGCATCTGCCGCCTTCCGATGTCCCTACTCTTCTCCGCGATCTCCCAGGCGCTACCCCGGCCTGACACGTGGCATTTCGCTGCCTCTCTGGCCGAGATTTTCTCGTCCCTGGGGATCCCCCACCCTCTATTCTGCCGTTCTCCTTCGATCTGTCGCCCCCCTGGCGGACCACCCCTATCTGCCGTTGCCAGGCGCTCCGTGGCCTGCGTAAGGAGTCTCTTCCTGCCGTCCTCCGGTCTTCTTTTCTGGCCCATCTTCCCGTCCATTCGGACGACGTTCCCGTCTACACCGACGGCTCGCGCTCCCCTGCAGGTGTCGCGGCCGCCGTCTTCTCTCCGTCATTGTCACCTACCTCCCGGGGTATCCCCCTGCCGTTCAGGCCTCCATCTTTTCCGCGGAGCTCTTTGCCCTTCTGGAAGCCCTCCGTCTGGTATCGGGTTGTTCGCGGTCCTCCTGTACCATTTTTTCGGACTCGCTGAGCGCCCTTCAGGCGCTCGAGCGCTATGATTCCCCGGACCCCCTCGTACGCCTTATTCAACAGGAGTACCATGTCCTGCACACCGTTCACCGGATCCGGGTCACCTTCTGCTGGGTTCCCGCCCATGTTGGTGTTTCCGGTAATGAGGCGGCGGACCGCATAGCCCGGTCCGCCGCCTCGCTGCTCCCCTCCCCGCCCGCTCCCCTTCTCAGACTATGTGCAGGTCTTTCGTTCCTTTTACGACCGCATGTGGCAAACAGTCCTGGGACGATGCCACCGGAAATAAACTCTGGTCCATCCGCCCCCGTCTGTCATATTGGGTGTCCTCTTTCCACCGCTCCAGACACAAAGAGGTCGTCCTTGCGCGGCTTCGCATCGGCCATACGCGCCTCACGCACGGCTATCTTATGTTCCGGCAGGAGGCTCCTCGTTGCGCCTCCTGCCAGTCGCCCCTCACCGTCTCTCACATCCTTGTGGAATGCCCCACCCTGTCGTCAGTACGTCGTCGCGCCTTCCGTTCCTTTCTGATTTCCCCTCCCCGAACGTTTACGCCTTATGCTCGCTGAGAGCCCTCTCTTCTCGTTTGACCGTCTTTTCCTCTTCCTCTCCCAATCTCGCATCCTACCTGAGCTTTAGGTGACTTCTCACCTGTAGTCCGCTGTTCTCCCTTTTCTAATGCCTTTTCTCCGTCTCCGTTTCTCTTTCTCGTATTCCGCCTCGCCATGATATCCGCTACCATATAGCGGGAAGTGGCGGTAAACGCCCCAATACAAAAAAATATATATATATATATTCCTTCGCTTGTATAGGAATGTATATTTATTTTCAATATATTTCGTGAAATTGGATCCAATAATTTGTCTAAATAAACAGAGTGATGTGATGGTGTTTTATTTAATTCTTTTGGATGTGTATATATAAACGTTATTATTACTATTATTATTTAATTATACAAAATGGCTGGTTAGGTCTTCTTACTCAACTGGCGGGTTATGCCAACTGGCGGATTAGGCCAATCCAATAATTCGTCTAAATAAACTGTGTGATGTTGTGGTGTTTTATGTAATTCTTTTGGTTGTATATATAAACGTTATTATTATTATTTAATTATACCAAACGGCTGGTTAGGCCTTCTACTGTATGTCAACTGGCGGATTATGCCAACTGGCGGATTATGCCAATCCAATAATTCGTCTAAATAAACTGTGATGTGGTGGTGTTTTATTTAATTCTTTTGGTTGTATCTATAAACGTTATTATTATTATTTAATTATACCAAATGGCTGGTTAGGCCTTCTAAATCAACTGACGGGTTATGCCAACTGGCGGATTATGCCAATCCAACAATTCGTCTAAATAAACTGTGTGATGTGGTGGTGTTTTATTTAATTCTTTTGGTTGTATATATAAACGTTATTATTATTATTATTTAATTATACCAAATGTCTGGTTAGGCCTTCTAAGTCAACTGGCGGAGAGCCTGAATATATGTTTTAATTAAATAAATAGCGCAATCTAGCAACTCAGCCTTAAGCCAACTGGCTGATTAAGCCAGTTGGCTGATTAGGAACATATTAAGACAGAGGGAGCTCCGATGAACTCTCAATATGCGCTTGGCTCCTGCCAGGCGAACACATCTCTTTCTCTTGGGGGATAACTCCGCCCCCAAGTTGCATAACCCCTTGTTGCTCTTGCAATATTCCCCTTCACCCTTTGTTGCATAACATCTTGCAACATTCCCAATCTCCCTTGTTTCATAACGTCTTGCAACATTTCCCTTATCCATTGTTGCATAACTTCTTGCAACATTCCCCCTCTCCCTTGCTGCATAACATCTTACAACATTCCCCTCTCCCCCTTTTTTGCATAACATCTTGCACCATTCCCCTACCCATTGTTGCATAACTTACGCAACATTTCCTTTGCAATATTGATAAACATTTGCAATTGCATTGCACTCTCCCCTTTTGCGCCCATACTACTAACGTACTGCACCCTTGTTTGGGAAAACTTCGCTAACAACGCTTTATATAGTATCTTTGTCATCAAAAAACAAGCAATAACGTTATCTGATGCTGATTTCCTTGATCATTCTAGTGCATTCTTTAAAGAGCTAAAGGATCACCTGAAGATCAGAGCCCACAGCCTTCTTTAGTTAGCCTTATAAGGCTAACTAACGAAAATATCACGACCTAACCTAACCATTCGTTAGGTCAACTGTAAGCCCTTGACGATTGGTTAGGTTAGGTCGTGATAATTTTGTTACTTAGCCTTATAAAGCTAACTAAAGAAGGCTGGGGCCCTGATCTTCAGGTGATCCGAGCTAAAAACTACTAAAGCTCGATGATGTAATCAAACTGGTACATTTTATTCTTATTTACAAGTGTAAGAACAAAATCATTAACTTACAATGGGTAAATAGGTATTTTGTAACTCATCAAGAAATCCACTCATATCAGACCAGAAACAGATCAAAGCATGTTTTCCCTCAATTTAGATTGTCTTCATCTTAAAAACTACCCATTTTCATTGGATTGAAACTATGGAATAATTTAAATGCCGATATAAAAAATATTGTGACTGTAAATTCGTTTTAAACCAAGTTCAAATCCCGATTAATAATGACATACTAATAAAAATCTAGGATTAATGTACAGTACATTACTGTTTTTTATTTATTTCTCGTATGTAATGTAGGATTAAAGACACATTACTTGTGATTGTTCAGTTCTTATCTATCACGTATAATATTGGTTTGTTTGTATGGTATTGGTATAATAAATTCAATCATGACTTTGCATTTGTTATATCGATAATAATAATTTAAGATTAATATATAACCTGGATCTTTTCGGTTTTAGGTCCGAAATAAAGTAAATAGTCAGCTTCACGATTATTTATGTCATTGTAAATTGTAAGAGCACTGTATTTATTTTATCGGACTTCCGTTCTATGGGCACCATTGAAATGAGAGAAATTAATATTTTTTAACTTATTTTAACTTTTTATTAATAATCAGTACATTTTGAATAGAATAAATTTAATTTGATTAATTTGACAGCTATGAACATAAATAAAAACAAAAAAAACATTTTGACTATTCTTCATAAATTTGACGATTTATTACATTACATTATCATTAGTCATACCTAACCTAACCTAACCTAACCCAAACCTAACCTAACCGGATCACCTGAAGATCCGTCATCCCAGCCTTTTTTAGTTAGATTTATAAGGCTAACTAACGAAAATATCACGATTTAACCTAACCAATCGTTAGGTCAACTGTACGCCCTTGACGATTGGTTCGGTTAGGTTGTGATATTTTCGTTAGTTAGCCTTCCTTATAAAGTTAACTAAAAAAGGCTGGGGTGACGGATTTTCAGGTGATCCACCTAACTTAACCTAGCTTAACATAGCCTAACTTGACCTAACTTAACCTAACCTGACCTAATCTAACCTAACCTCGTTGGTGCCCATAGAACGGAAAAAAACCCATTTTATTAATAAGGGTTATTCAATTCAATTTAATTCACAATTTTGGGCAAAAACAAAGTGCCTTCTTTCAATCGTATGGATGGGGACCTTAATTTTTTTTCAGGTGGAATTAATCGAGTAAGAATAAGTTACTTTGTTTTACTTTGTTTTACTTTGTTTTACATTTTACGGTATATGTCGTACTTTCACCACTTAAGAAAATATCACTTTGCGTACACTATATATTCACAAAGTTAGTGGCACTTATCAAATGATAATTTACTGCCGACTTTCACTATTAATTAGCTTTTATACAAACTTCAATCGAAGCACGTGTTACCGCTACACACGCCCATACCCACCCATATATATATATTAATATATATATATAATATATATATACTGCACACACACACACACACACACACACACTGCATATCAGAGAAGGCTTCCTTGCACGACAATAGCGTACTGAAAGTGGGTACACAATATTCCTTGTATATTATATGCTTAGTGTATATTCAATTTGGATAACATAGCAACCTATACACTCATTAAAAATAATAGCACGTATTGTTACACTGCACAGATTATTGTTAAGTATTTTAAATAGAAAAATTTATTTTCTTAAAAAACAGCAGATATCACTTTACCATCCAGTGTTCTCAACTTTTGTGATAAATTTGAAGCATACGGTCATACCCCTTGATCCACTCAAGAAATGAAGGCGTCTAGTTGCGAGACAACAGTTCTCCGAAAAAGCATTTCAGTAAACCCCAAATGTTGTCATATAATGAGAAATAGCCTTATGTTACGACTTCGCTTTTTATGATTGGTTACCAAATACACTGTTTTTTTAAAGCTACATTTCCTTTCACAAGAAAAAATACACACCTAAAATTGAAAATACTTATAAACAACTACTCTCAATCCCACACGAAGGAGTGTATAGGGTGTGCAAAAAGTCTGGGCACCCCTGCTAATTGTAAAAATTACAGGGTGTTCGAGAAGTCCCGTCAACCCCTACAAAATGTACATATTGTAATAGCAATTTTATTTTTGTGATTAATTGAATTTATGTGTGAGTTAGTGACATTTTTTTTCCCAGATATTAGAGTTGTGTGAACAAGTGTGAACAATGGCAGACCAGTCCACATACACTCTGGAGGAAAGGATAGTGATGAGCATATGGGCTCATGAAAGGTCACATACTGGCAAAACGATGCATGATATCCAGAATGATTTAAACACAAGATTCAATAAGGCTGCACCACCAAACAAGACAGTAATACGCTGGGAGAAAAAGTTGTTTGAAATTGGCTCCATTAAGGACAGACCACGGTCGGGAAAACCAACAAAGCGAGCAGAACAATGTGAAGGTGTGATTGCATCGGTGGCTCGTTCATCGAAAAAAATCACTTCGGAAACGATCACAAGAACTTGCAGTCCCCATGTCCACAATGAGAGATCACATGACAAAAGATCTCGGCATGAAACCATACCGCCCGTCATTTGTTAATGAATTAAGCGATACAGACATGCAGAAACGATGTGAAGCCTGTAATTAGTAACTGTATTTACTGTAATTAAAGTAATTGTTGCTAGTGACTTGTTTCTTAAATTACACCTACCACATATAAAACAATTAATCACACAAAAATAGAATTGGTATTACAATATGTACATTTTGTAGGGGATGACGGGACTTTTCGAACACCCTGTAGATATGTAAATATCTTGAGGGGTGCCTAGACTTTATGCCCAACCGTAGATTAAAATTCATATTTACTGTTTTTCACGTACTGTTTCAGTGAAAGAAAGCTGCCTATATGCTTTGGCCTTCTAAATAAATAAACTCTTTATTAACCATTTATTTTTATTTTTAAATAAAGATAATCCATAGGTTATATAGTAACATTTTGTTTCTCAAGACCCACCTCGAACTCTAACATCCACCTCCAGTAATGAAAATCCTTTAACAAACTAGTGCATATATTATCTAAACTATTTATCAGACCCGTAGCCAGGGAGGCGTCGGACAGGAAAGGGCCATTTTGTAACTATAGTCATAACTTATGTGATATAATATATTCGTATAACATCATTTTGTAAATAAACACTTGCATTTTTTTGGCATTTGTTTTTTGGAAACTTCACAAACTACTCTAAACTACTTTAAACTTTACTCTAATCCCCCTCCGCAGTGACTAGGTCGTTGCACCAAAAGGTCCGCCGTTCTACAATTTCGACCCCTCCGCCTTGGGAAGTCCTGGCTTGGCTACGGGACTGTTTATGGACATAGTTATACAAATATTAATTACAGCCAAACATTGATCACATTATCTATAAGAATTATCATACTTTTCAGTACAAGAAATTAAACATAACGAAACACAGCTCTAGTTAAAGGTGGCAACAATGCTTTACATACTAAACCTTTGTATTTATTTTCTTTTTGTTACTTCTGTTGCACAGCTGTGGGAAACAACGAGGTTTAGGCCTTTATGGAAGCTAAAGTTATAACAGAATTATAATGTAGCAAAATAAAATTATTTAAAATATTGCATGCTAAATAAAATAGAACAATAAAAACTGAGGCATTATGCACTTCATCAAACCCATATTAATTAATTAAATTTAATTCAATTTAATTCCAATTAATTTAATTCCTTCCCGCCTTTCCCGCGTCGATGAGCAAGGTGGAGAGCATAGAATTAAAGTGAGTTTCAATAAATTGCGAAATATTTTAATATAATATAGGAATTAAAATTTATAAATTGATGACAACTACACTGAAATACATAACAGTGACTTTCCACCTTTTCCTGCACTAATTCAGTGTAAACAATAGAGATGGAGTTACTATAAGTTGATTGAGGAAGAATCTTTGAGATGAGAATGAGCACACAAACTCTACGTACTGCAATAGCAGGAATCCATCATCTCAGTTTGATTACAAGAACCGTGAAATGTTTCAATAAAGAAACCGCTGCACGAATTTCTTGTTCATGGGAAACAGGACATCACTGATTAATGTTACCGAGACAAATGCTTCTTTTAGAAATTTCACTTTGTTTTACAAGACACCGTATAAACACAGATCTTAATTAACATTTAACTCAATCAAACATATATTTTAATAGAAATGCTTTCAGTGTAATAACTACTGTACATCTTGTAAGATGAAAAATTTTGAAAAAGCAATTTATTGAGAAATTGAGAACCAGTACGGCTCTTACCCGCGTCGCGAGATATCAGAAGCCAATGACTTGACTTAAAGAACAATTCCAGACTCATAAAATAGATTGTTTAAGTAAGATCATAAGTGTTTGAAAATGTTCTGCTATATTATATCGCCCTTATGCAGTATCTTAAAAAGTGCGCTTATTAAAGTGAAAGAATTTATATGCTTTATAAAGGCGAGAGAATATTGTGGGACAAAGTAAAAACCTACTAAAATCTCACTGAATTTTGAAATGTTTATAACCCACCCCCACGGCTGAAAATGAATATCAGCAATGAAGGTCTGCAAGCGGATTAGTTGCAGAATTTATAATCCATAATAATTGTAAAAGGCTCTCGACCGACTGAGGCAGGTAGCATATTTTAATAACTAAAATGTCGAAGCAATGTTCACCGAGTCGAAATGATGAATCTATACGTAATTCTCAAAATTAAATATCATTTCAGCTTTAAAACGAAAATATTTCGTAGATTTATTTAAATTTTAACGGCAAAGAATTTCATTTAAGAACTTGGTAATTTTATTAAAATTTCCTTATGCATTTCATGTTTTTTTAAAAACTATTATTCACATACAACATTTATGCTATATCTGTGAATCAACATCACAGTAGTATCGGATAGAGTTTCATGAGTAATTCAGCATTGTAAACAAATCCTTCTATTATTCTTTTAAGAATTCAAATAATGTCGATCCATTATTGTCTCAAAGATACCGATGTCGCGATGTTTATTTATATAATATTTACTCGATACAACCACTTTACACTAATATTGGTTTAACATTGCTTCAAGACTGTTTAGATAACATAGATAATATTGTAGTTAGTCACTAATGGGAGATTAAAATTACTAAGACATTATTATTAGCTCATGTCAGTATAATTATACTAAAATTGTTGACATTTAAAAAGATTTCCTTTGCAATGGTAACAATTCTACATTCTTCAGTTATTACGTTTTAATTATATTAACATATTTTTAACATTTCAATGTTACACGCGAAACTATATACTTATACTCTGATAAAAATTAAACGTTATACCTTTTTATTAATGGAGTGTAAATTGAATAGTTATATTTTTGACCTAATTTTTGAAGATTTTCGAATAAAATGGAATATTTAATTTTCGACTACAAATTTAAAATTTGGATTGATGACGCATCCTTTTTCCTTTTATTTAAAAGTAATTACTTGGATTGAAAATAAATATATGCTACATTTTAATCTGTACTTTAATTGCGAAAACATGTTTCAATAACTTCGTATCGCTAAATTGAAAAGTTTCGAAATAGAAATAGATTTTTTTTCAAAGGAGAGTCGCATGGAATCTATTCGAGGCAATCTATTCTAAAACACCTAAATTTGAGCTTGGAAATGGACTTCATTAGATTTTTTCAGCTATGAATACAGTATATATATATATATATATATATATATATATAATATAATATATAGATAGATAATGTCACTAATGCAATATATATATATATATATATATATATATAATATATATATATATATATATATATATATATATATATATATACATACCAGACATGGGGTCATTACAAGGTTTTCATTATCATTACAATATCATTACAAGCCCTTCATTATCATTGTAATGATCATTACAATACTGAATATATTGAATAAGCGCTCCACCCGTGCACTGGAGGCAGGGATGCAAAGATGCTTGGCAGCAAGAACAGATACGTCAGGATACAGATGTGCATTGTCCCTCCACCATGTCAGGGGATTGCAGTCCTCATCAATGGAGGGCTGGTCAAGGTAGCTGTCCACCTGGCTGACAATAGGATTCTGAGAAGCTGTAGAGGGAGCTGCAGCAGCCATAAAATTGAACAACTTGCACCGTTTTGGTGCTGGCTGGACTGAGAGGAATCAGAATCCGCATATATATATATTATATATATATATATATAGTATATATAGTACCGTGCAAAAGTATGAGTCCACTGTCAATCTGATAACTATTAGATAATCTGTCGTATGGAAATGGTTTTGATACTATGATAAAATACACATTAACTAGAACCTCTGGTTCATATTAAACGTATAACTAAGTTATTACTTAAATGTATAAAGTTGTATTAGCTGGATGACCCTCTAGTCTGCATAAATTGGACTTGAGGGTTGATTTATTATATTACTTATAACGCATGTGTTTACAGATCTACCTAACTATTGATGATGGATCTGTGCAGTAAATGCTCCGAAGCTATTGTTATATCAGTATTTACAATTAAAAGTATTGGACATATTCACTTAAATTCTGAAAAACAAATTTATCCAAAACGTTTCTCATTATATACTACTTCATGCTGTTTTTTTTCTTTCACAGGCTTAAGAAATGACGAAAAAGTACAATTATGATGAGATAGATATAAAATAATTACATTTGCATGGTGAGGGACTGAGTCAAAGAAAAAAAGTGAATCTACAGGTGTTTCCAGAACTGGTGTAAAACAATCTTGGCTCGTCAGAGATCAAATGGGACCCCCAGTTGGTCGTCCTAGATTAGAGAGTCCTTCTAAGCTTTCTCCATCTGATCTACAATATCTAAGATTACTTCCTTCGAGACAGGACGCATACAGTACTTCACTGCAGCAGATCTCGAAAAAACAACAGGTGTCTCAGTGATCCTTCTACTGTAGGAAGAAGCTTAACCTCAGTAGGTCTTAAAGGATGTGTTGCAGCAAAAAAGCCACTTTTAAGGAATGGAAATAAAGAGAGAGAAGAAAATATGCTTTGGAACACACGTACTGGACATCTGAAACCTACTGAGTTAAGGTTCCTTCGTACAGTAGAGGGATCAACTGAGACACCTGTTGTTTTTTCGAGATCTGCTGCGAGTGAAGTGCTGGATTTGCGTCTGTCTCGAAGGGAAGTAATCTTTAGATATTGTAGATCAGATGAGAAAGCTTAGAAGGACTCTCTAATCTAGGACGACCACTGGGGGTCCCCATTTGATCTCTGACGAGCCAAGATTGTTTACACCAGTTTGGAAACACCTGTAGATTCACTTATTTTTCTTTGACTCAGTCCCTCACCATGAAATGTATTATTTTATATCTAATCTCATCAGAAATTGTACTTTTCGTCATTCTTAAGCCTGTGAAAGAAAAAAAAACAGCATGAAGTAGTATTATAATGAGAAAAACGTTTGGATAAATTTTGTTTTTCAGAATTTAAGTGAATATGTCAATACTTTTAATTGTAAATACGATATAACAATAGCTTAGGAGCATTTACTGCAGATCCATCATCAATAGTTAGGTGGATCTTTAAACACATGCGTTATAATTAATGAAATAAATCAACCCCCAAGTCCAATTTATGCAGACTTGAGGGTCATCCAGCTAATACAACTTTATACACTTAAGTAATAACTTAGTTATATGTTAATATGAACCAGAGGTTCTAGTTAATGTGTATTTAAGTATCAAAACCAATTTTCATACGACAGATCATCTAATAGTTATCAGATTGACAGTGGACTCACACTTTTGCACGGTACTGTATATATATATATATATATATATATATATATATATATATATATATATATTATATACATTTCAACTACAAAGAACACGCAGTATAATTAACGTAAAGAACGACGCTTGTATAGGAGAACATTCCGCGCAAAATGAGGAGGGAAAACGAACAAATGAAAAAATGAGGTAACCACCCGGGAATTGAACCCGGGATCTTCCGATTGCCGGTCAGATATGATAACCGGCAATCGGAAGATCCCGGTTCGATTCCCGGGTGGTTACTTCATTTTTTCATTTGTTCGTTCTCCCTCCTCATCTTGCGCGGAATGTTCTCCTATACAAGCGTCGTTCTTTACGTTAATTATACTGCGTGTTCTTTGCAGTTGAAATGTATATATAGGTGCGGCATGCGGGAGGTGCCCCCCTCGGGGCATTGGTTTCTGCGCGTATGTAGGAGAATTACGACTTCTGATCGGGTAAGGACCATTGTGTAGTGGTTATCATATCTGACCGGCAATCGGAAGATCCCGGGTTCGATTCCCGGGTGGTTACCTCATTTTTTCATTTGTTCGTTCTCCCTCCTCAGCTTGCGCGGAATGTTCTCCTATACAAGCGTCGTTCTTTACGATATATATATTCATATTGAAATTACACTGTCATGAAAATGTAATGATGTGTAATGATTCATTACAGACCTTTCATTACCATTATCATTACCATTTTATTGCCTCGAAATTTCTTTCATTACATTATCATTGCAAGAGATTTGTAATTAATTATAATTAATTACCATTACAATGATAATGACCACATGTCTGAATTATATACAGTATATATATGAACGGGGTTTGTTCAAAAAATCTCCGGACAGGGTGTTTATTTTTAGAACAAGGTCACGCTTGGAGTTGTGACTGTGCTAAACGTGTCTCTTCATGTTGAGACAAGTTGACTGATAGGGTTGCACTTCATTGTGTAGCGTCAGTCCATTGTGGTGAGCCGATAAAGTTAAACGTGTTTTGTTTCGTGGCGATTTCTTACAATGTTGGAGAGTACCGAGCAACGTGTTTGTATTAAATTTTGTTTCAATACAAACAATCAACAATTAAGACAAACCATCAACAAGGAATTTTACATTGAAGTTTTGAGACGTCTACGTGAAGCGGTTAGGAGGAAACGGCAGCAGAAGTGGGAGTCCCGAGACTGGATGCTTTATCATGATAACGCACCATCTCACTCGTCGCAACTTGCCCGGCAATTTTTGGCCAAAAACGTTACTCTGCCCCCCCCACCCCACCCACCCAAAGTACAACAGCCGTCATCTTCGGCTCTATGCGACATTTTTTTTTGTTTCCGAAGCTGAAACAAACCCTGAAAGGACATCGATTCGATGATGTTGAGACCATTAAAAGAAATTCGACGGAGCAGCTTTTGGCCATCCTTTCGAAAAAGTTTTCAACAGTGGCAGGATCGTGTGGCTTGAGAAGGAGCGTACTTTGAGGGAGATAAAGCCCCAAACCCTGTAATTATTATATTCTGTCTGTAATGGTATCAGTCCACATACTTTTTGAACAAACCTTGTATATATATATATATAATTTATTGGATTTTTTTTTTATAAAAATTAATTTCTTCATTTTCGAAATGTTTATATATTCCTTTTCAACAATGTACATTATAGCAGTTTATTGCGTTTATAGAAGCAGAAGTAGTATGAGTGCATTTATGCCGAAGGGGTAATGGAGGAATGTGGGATAGGGAGAAGGGAAAGAAGGGGAGTGCCAGTAGAGCAAAATTTTAATCCCCGATAAGATCTTAATCCGTTAATGACTTTTTATTGAAAAATAAAAAAATAAATAAATAAATATATGAGGCGTCGCGCGGCACAATGACGAATGTGCCAAAACTTTGAGGAAAACGGTTTTAAATTTGAATTGTTTTTGTTGCATTTTTCATGTAATTTTATGGCGATTAAATGAGTGAATATGCAAATGAATTAAAAGGCGACCTGACATAATAGAAAGGTTGAACAGAATTTTTACCCGTTCGTTCATTCATTATTGTGCCGCGCGATGCGGTTTATATATATTATATATATATAATATATATATATATATATATATATATTGTGTATATATATATATATATATATATATATATATATATATATGCGCCTCGGTGGTGTAGTGGTTAGCGTCGCTGGCTACGAATCCATCGGCCCCGGGTTCGAGACCCGATGATGGCAGCCGGCGCGCAGCAAAACCCAGCTGTTCATCCTTCCACACAATAAAGAAAGTGGTTGGTAGATAAATGGGTACCTGGGTGGCCTAGTGATTAAGACGCTGGGCTGCTGGTGAGGCGTGGTTCGGATTCCACGTTAAACTGTAGGTCTAAGGTGGAGTGAAAAGCTTGACCTTCGCCAGAATGAACAATTCGGGCGGAAGCTAACCAAAGGTTATATATATGACTTACTGACTTGTGTCCCATCCGGCTTAGAAGCCGGGTCGGGTCCCCCATGGCCAGATGGCGTCTTCGCTCCAGGTTCTTCTCGTTTGTCACCTTGGTCTTGTGGACCAGAAGGGAAGGTGCGTCGGTTCGCCCGTACGTGGTATGCGCCATCATCATTGGGTTTCTTGGCAAATAAAGCAGCCGGTCTACTATCCCTCTGCTGCTTTATATATACACACACACACACACACACACATATATATATATATATATTATAATAATAATATGATGAAGTATGTTTTCTAATTTACAATTTGAAATCAAGTCCTCAGATTTCATTTGAACAGAAAAGTTTACTTTGATCGCTTTGATCGTAATTAATATCGTTGTTTCTGTGGCTCAAATCACGTTACTAATATTCCTTACTACATTTTTACTACGTTTGAAGATCCTCAAGTTGCCAACTGACTGAAAATAATGTCACCTTTCAGCTTCTCTAAGACTCCTTTCCTCTCTTGGTAACACGCACGAAGTTTACACAGACGTTCCTTCAAGGTTTTGTTAAAATTTTCTATTTGTTCTCTCTTTGTTTGTAATTGTTTAAGTCCTTCGTTGTATCCTGCTACCATTCCTCGAATCTTTTCCATCGCCGCCTTCACCCGTTCGATTTCTTTCATCAAAGAGTTGTTAAGATCGCCAAGATTCTCTTTCTCAGCCGCCATACTTTCCAGTTGTTTCCGTTGCATTTTTACCGACATAAAAAGTTTGCAGAAACATTATTTTAATTTATTCTCCTCTTGTTTGCAGTCACCCAGTTGTTTGTTCGAATGTTCCAGAGATTGTTTGGCACAAATTACGACAGATTTTTCTTTTTTATTAATTTTTTTCCAACGCTCTTCTTCTTAGGCTTTCTATAAGCATGTTCTAGATTAATTTGTAGCTTTTATCTTTTCTTTAAGTTGGTCGTTGCTGGTTTTGCAATATATATATATATATATATATATATATATATATATGCGACGTCATATTATGAATTTTAGCGGCCACCACTTCAAACGATAAGTTAAAATTTGGGTCATCTGATGTAATGCAACGCTGTAACCTAATGCTACTATGAATGTAGTGTATAGTGACCACCGGCAACACTGTCTTAGGCATAACACTAATATTAATTATAAGAAGAATACATGACACTGAATGCGGCTGAGCGCTTCTGTATACCCATTACTAACGGACGCGCCCGCCCCCACACACCCACACACACACATATATATATATATATATATATATATATATATATATATATATATATATATACACACACACAACAGAGGTGTTTAAGAAAAAAAGCATCGGATATTTTAACATAATTTAAAAATGAGTGACTAAATAAACAGTTGCATACCATACTTATTAACATGGCAAGACATTATTTTTTATTAGTAAAGTAAACTCAATTAATGTTGGATATAATTACATTCTCATTGCTTTGTATAATACAGCCAATTCTTTTTAAAAATAATACCCCATTTAATGTATGAGGTATTCTATATTCGATATACAGAGTCTTAAGATCATTTAGGATTATTGTTGTTCCTACTTTACAATTGGGCGTAACAGTTTCATAATTCTTAATCTTTGAACATAGAGCTTCACAAAGCTTGCTCGAGTACACGGTCGAATATTACAATATTGTTATGAAAAGTTAATGTATACACAACACGTTCTAAGTGTGCGTTTATTCTCTTTTCGCCCATCTGTTCAATTGAAAACTGTTCAGAACTCATTGCGATGTGTAAGGAAGTCTTCTAAATCGTAGCTACGGTTACAACGTACGAGTATATAAAGAAAGAGTGAACGGTGAATTCAAGGGATGTTTTGTAACGCTCTAGGCTAGCATCCAAAGCGAGTGATACTTCTTGGGGGGGATGTGTCTTCTAAATATTCTCTAAACTCCAAACCGTTCTTTTCTTGTTCCTGTCTACACTTCATAAAATCGTCATTTAAAAATGTATAGGCATTCGTGAGAACGGTGTCGAAATAGCGCATGTCATCATCTCGCGCATTTAATAGGTGTTTCAGACTGAGGAAGGCTGTTATTTGAAATAATTTATCGAGGATGAATCGGTATAAGTAGGAACTAGTCCGTTATTACCATTGTTTTTACTGAATATGTTTTGATTAGTTTTCCACAACAAACGTATTTCAACGCACTGTTGATTTGTATCGCGATTCACAGTTAGCATACAAATAATACAGTATGAGGGGGTGTCACTAATCGTTACTCTCGTTGCACTTACGGAAGCTGGTACTTCATAATTCTCAGCTGACTACTTCTCAACCAACACAAAGATTTTCGATATGTCATCATCACATCAGCAGTCAAATAAATCACATTACGTTTCGAGGCATAGGCGTACAGGACGGGGGATCTGTGGGGGGCTTTAACCCCCAAATTCGCAAGTTTCCAAATATTTTCGGGTAAATACCTCAAAATTCGGGCAAAGTCCCAAAACAATGGCGGAAAAATTGGAGTTTATTAAAATTAGACTCAGATATACTAATTAAACCAAACATAATAAATTATGCAACAATTTATTTTGCTTGGCTCTAATGTCGCATAAACGTGTCGTATTTAAACTTATAAAAACAAATTTGTTGCTTTAGTTATTTCTTAAATTTTTTTATGTAATTTCATTTTTGAGGGACTCATGCAATCTTTTCAATTTGTGTTATCGAGAAATTTATGTTATCTGATGGCCAAAAAATTCAGTGTTTTGTTAGAGTTAATTTTTTCTGGAATATGCATGAAAAATATGTATATTTTATAATGCTCTGTGAATATATGCGTATTATTGCAACAAAATCTTTCATTTCCTTGCCATGTTAAGTTCACTATGTCAGCATCTGAAAATTCGGGCACCTTGGAAATTTTTCGGGCATATTGCGAGTCGCTACCCCGAAAAAAATGAAGCCCGTACGCCTATGTTTGGAGGAGTCCACACGCTTATAATTTGTCTCAAGTACATAATTAATCGCACCACTGCTACATTTAAACACTGTCACTGCTTTAGAAAAAGTTACGGTGCATTGAACGTTTAGGATACCGCTTAGAGATAGTTCCATCTTTCTTTGATACTGTAAGTGCAGGTGTTTCTTAGTGATGCAGTGTGGAGGCTTCTGGATAGCACGTCACGACACTTCAAGCTCAGATGCTGGTGTGAGGTCGGCTGCTTATCTCAGTTCGTGAAGCTGAGTGAGTGGTGAGTCATGCGTCTTAGGATCGAGGCACCCCCTGTTGGAAACTCGACAACTCGGTAGTGCTGAACAAAACATGTAGTTTTAGATGGGGGAAAACTTAACACTTAACACAAAATTACTTAACACGTTAAGTGATTCGATAGTAAATTAATTAACTTTGAGGGTCATATTCGAGAAATAGGCGTGCCCATACCGTTCCACTCGGGGAGACAAAAGGTACTTGTCACTCTAGTTATAACTTCACTAGACAACTCATCATGGTAAACGTTGATGTAGTGGGAAAAATATTTAAATTGTCCATGATCAGTGAGTTGGCGTTTTTTGTTGCGGGTGTGTAATCGGTGATGTGTAACATGGTGTAATAAGTTTTGTCGTACCATTCGTCAACGAGTTTAATCCAGATCTTAATCTTAATTGAGTTTAATCTTTGTTTTTCTTAACTGAGCGTCGGGTTCTTCACTTCGCTATAGTTGTATTCTTTGACGCAGTTTAAATTCGACACATACTCCAGAACATCTTCAGCATTACGAAATCCTGTGACACTCTCGTAAGAATAACCATAAATTACTTGAGTATCATGGTCTGTGAACCTTGCATGAATTAAGGCCAGTCGATTTAAAAACAACAATAAAAACATGAAAGGACGGACGTCGAGTATTCACTTCATCTTCAGATTTTACGGAGTACCACTTTACAGAAGAATTATATGCAATATCAGAGGCCGCCATCGTTATTAAAAAGTTGAATTTAGTATAATTGTATAAAAACACACACACACACACACACACACACACAGAGGCAATTTTGGTAAAACTTAGAAATAAAACTTCAGCAGCTGAGGCGTGATCACGACAGCAATGCCCAATAAAGAGTGACTAAATTATGCGGTTTTTCTTGGTAGGTAGTTGTGGGGCGGGGCTTTACAACATATCCAGACAGGAATACCACACACACACACACACATTCAGTGAAAGGTTAAAATAAAATGATACGCACAGCCTAGAAACGTAAAATAATTTATTTAAAGTACACGAGTAAAATAATTTAGAAATACTTACAAGTAAACATTCCATAATAATAATAATAATAATAAGTAAATAGGCGAGTCAAATTTTTAAAATAATTTATAAAATAAATAAACAGTAAAAAAATTAAAAATGATAACAATAAATTAAATCAAAATATGTACACCGACTAATCATTCCTCAGGGAAACCAAAGGGAACAGTATCGTAGGTTCCAGATAACTGGAAAAGTTTCCTGTAGGTATTGCGACACACCTTCGTCCATCTAAACTCTTTCACTCCTACTAGTTTGCTGTGTTTAAAGGGATGTCCTTCCCCTTCACGATGTACTTGAAGTCATCCCCAATCCTCACACGTACCCAGTAAGTTTTTGTACCAAATGACACTAAAGAGTCTGAGTAAGCTCTGTCGCCATACTCGTCCTTGATCTCGTCAGTGAGTTCACTGAAGAATTCGCTCATAGGAGGCTTATATTCATCGTCCTTCTCCGTAAACATCACACTGTCGGTATCGGCATTTGGCCCAAAGCTTGATGCCTCCGTAAGCCGCTGTAAAGCTAACCACAAGGTTGTTTATAACGCGAGAGGTGTATGTAGCGAACTGTAACGTATTATCTACGTGTTACCAACATGCACAATTTCAAGAACCTCTTGAACGTTAGCTTTGGCGTAATCCCATATTTCGTCAGAACTTTGATCTTAATCGTTGCCTTTGTCAGTGTTCTGTACAAACTTGCCACAAAGCCTGTCCAAACAAAGTTTTGCACTAAAACGCTTGCCAGGGTTTCACGCAATATACTCCCGCTCAAGCTGCATACCCTAACGATCACAGTAACGCTGAATGTAATCCATGTTTGCGTACTTGGTATCAACACCTCTTGCATACCATGACACCTCAACCTCATCTTTCAGGAAGGTGTTGATATAAGGAGTGAAGAGTTTATCGACCTTCTGGAACCGCCACACCTCATAAATCTTTAACAATCTGTACCCATGACGAACGGCTAGTTCCAACCCAGGGCTTGTAAAAACGCCATGGATATTCCTCTGGTTAACTGTATGATCACACACACACACCACTGTTCTCATCTGCACACTTCACGCACAGGGGAAACATAAGCTTGTGATCTATGATGACGGGTAAGATGGGCATCCATAAATCACGAAGGGGGAAGTTCATTAGCGAAGGATAGCCGAAAATAGTTCTCGTTTAAATTGTCTGAGAATTCTTCGACAGTGGGTACGGGGGTTCCCACGAGCTTTTCAGGAGCACCTACAGGTGTGAGTTATTCATCATTACATGCGGGTATAAAGAGCAGAATTCAAAGTAATGAATCTTTACACCTTCCGTAGATAGAAAGTTTAATTTGAAAAGGTTTGTACGGCCTCCAAACTGTCACAACACTTGAGAGGGTCCACCTCTACCGGCCTCTTGATAACCCTCAATTCATCACGGTACTGCTTGTTGGTCTCCATCCACTCATCATACTTGTGTTCTCATAATATCCTGTGAGTGAACTGTGAATTTATAAGCTGGTCACGAGTATGGGTCCAAGTCAGACTCTCGGCGGGGCTCTTTCAAGGAAGTCCCCTGTGATACTCAGGACGTGTGCATCCGTGCCAACGACATCCGTGGAAGGAGTACACTGTCTTTTCGCGGGTGTGGGGGGTCCTCACTTAGTTCATCAGCCCATAAAAATCGACCATTGATCTTAACCGCTACTTCCCCCGTGTTGTGCTCGTGTTTTCTGTGTATGCCTGTCTGTTGTTACATGCGTGTGAGCCAGTAAAGGGATTTATATCTGTAACTGCGTGGTATTGCGTGGGTATGATTGCAAGTGTATCTTTTGGCATGAAGTCGTTCTTGAACACTGTGAAGCAAAGAGATGCAGTCATAGTTGTGGCCTGTAGACGGCCACAATTGAATCGGTAATATACTCTTCATGTTTTTAAAGGTTTGGAAACATACCTAAAGCACGCGCACAGCGTTCACACAATAACGTTCACATTCATTCGCTACATTCTACGAATTTTCTTCACTAAAGCTGTTGTAATACCTGTCAAAATAATCTCATTTACACGTACTTATACTGTCATAATTAAAGTAATGTTTGGGAGGTGGTAGTCCAATGTACTGTAGTTTAAAGTTTTACAAGTGAGGAATGTGTAAAGGAAGTACCCTTTTGAATTCTCAGCATCCACTCTCCTCAACAAGGTTTGAAAATTACTGTCTTTGAACTGAACATTATCCCTTATGAGCTTATTATCTCTTTACGATGGGTCACCCGTGAATATTGCTGAGTTCTCATGTTCAAGCAGTTACTTATAAAGAAACTGTATATCATACTTTGTGACGTTTTGCTCTAGAACATACATAGAATTTTTTCTGAATTGATCGGCTAGCCTGACTATATAATCCACAAACAACTTCACGGGCAATTCTGTTATAGTCGTCTTAAAAATAGTGGTACGTTTACCACACTTGCGACACTCATCACAATCAATATTCAAACATTCGTCGTATAGGGTTTGGTTCACGAGTAAATGAAGGATAACTTCTTTTATCTCAGAGTCAGTGTAAGTCTCTATGTCGTAGTATACAGTAATGCACGATTTATTTTTAGGTTTGGCGTCTTTCCTGAAACAGATATGCTTCACCCCATTCGCCTTATACTTCTCATTATACGTTGGACAATGAACTTCATCGCACCTATGCTTGAATGTACCGCTCTCACGCATCCTATGAAATATTCCATGTTCGTAAATCTGTAACTTTCTACAGGTACCAATCGTCTTATGGAAATTAAAACATTCATTACTGAAAAACATCCGTTTTCTGTCATTACAATCTCCCTTTTCACCTTCTACCACTCGGCTTAATCCTTACAATGCTTCAACAAATGTGATGACGTCCATATTTACGACTTCGGTCATAGTTAACGTAAAAAGATCTAATATGACGAATAAGAAGGTAGGTTGCCTCTACCAAACCTTAAAAAAGCAATGGTCTTGTTCGATCTGTCACACGACTTTTAAAAACATACGTTGTCCTGCCTTGCCTATCCAAACGAAACACAACTATTCGTACTCTCATTTATTGTGCCACTCTCACTAACTCTTCAGGACCCATATTACAGTCAAAATTAAGACCACAAGATCTATCAGGTTTACACGCATGGTCTATAATCGTATCTAACCAAATGTTTTTGCCTACTATGTTTAGAACGCTGATCATATATGCTAAAATTACAGCCGTAAAACCGCAACCACGACCGATATTTGTGTGTTGTCTGTAAATGTGATAAGTGTTAAAGTTTAAAGTGTACGGTGTAGCGTTATGGTCCTCAACACGGAACGCGAGGTCACTATCGATCATGAAATTCTCCAGTTGAATTTCAACCACTCTACATCGATTTCTTAATACGTGAGAAGATGTAGTCAATATCCTCCTCAACGAGGCGTCTGTAGGGTATAACCACCCAGAACAGATCACCATCCTCATCATTAGGTTCAAATCCAAGATCCCATCTCAACCGTGCCTCCCGCCCCTCATTGCGTTGAAGGGTGGTATGCGACGAGGCGTCGAACTACGTTGCGAAACCCTTGTTCGAGACCCTCAGCATAAGCGATCCGTGGATCAGCCCTAACGTTGTTCCTGTTCCTGACCAGTACGAGTGTGTTATTCACATTGCGTAACAGTTTTATTGATACACCCCCGTCTGAAGGGTGAATTGTCGTTTTTTCTGTATAGGCTGTAGATGCGTCAGGAGAAGGGTCTTGGGGGTGCTGCGAAGGATGTGAAAGGTTGAGGTGACACGGATCCATTTAAGTTCTCTGATGTGGGTGGGTTTGGTGACGGAGTTGGTGTTAGTGGTGACATCGTATCCTCAGAGTTGTAAGATTCGAGTCTCGGACGTTTTGAAGGTATATCTGGTGTGGAGTTTTTTACAGAATCCTCTACTAACGTACGCTTAACTCCTGCGGAGGTGGAAGGCTTCTGGTTGGATCATCAGTACGTCTTCCAACAGCCGAGACGGGTGGTTTCAGGCCGGACCCATGATCCCGCCCATCTTCAGCCGAGGAAGTTAAAGGTTCCGGTGAGCGACTCGAGCTCTTTCTGACACCTCATCACCCCCTACAAGTTCTTGCTGGATGGAGGCACCATTCGTTATTCTGGATAATACGAGTAAAAACAACAGAAGATTAGTGAATATAAGAAAAGACTTAAAAAAAATTATATTTGGTAAAAGCATTGCTGAAGAGCGTGTCACGCAAAAAATGAAGTCCCCAGAAAATTTAGGTTCACAAGTCCATCAATATGTACTATACGTGGTCCCACAGGTTGTGGTAAAACTGTGGTTATGCTTAAATTTGTGAAAGATAACGATGCACTGTTTTCAAATCCTAAACCCATTTTTAATTTTTGTTAATTACAAAGATATTAAAAGATTGATTAACATACAGTGATTGTGATTGATGATCTTATGCTAAAAACGAATAAAACGATTGCTGAGATGTTCACAGTATTCTCCCACCATCTTAACATAAGCGTGTTTTTCATCAATCAAAACCTATTTTTCAAGAAGTTTATGCGGGATGTTTCTTTAAACACGCATTATCTTGTCTTATTTGCTAAACGTCGGGATGTATCGTAAATTGGTATATTAGCAGGTCAAATGTTTCAGGTGCAGCGTAAGGCTTTTTTGGAAGTCGATGTTATGGGTATTTGCTCTGTGACATTCACCCGTGTACCACTTTTAGAGTGCTTCTAAGTACGGACATATCGAAGGATCGATTACGTCGTCACAAGATAATACGAACACTCGCTCGTAAAAGAAAAGCTGTGTCAAAGAAATAACGTCTTGTACAAAAAGGTGGATCATTCCTACCTGTCTTATTTTCAGTTTTAGCCTCTTTATTGTCAAGTTTTATAATGAAGAAGATTGTAGTGGTACCTCATGAGGTGTACGCTTCACTACAAAATACAAAGAAGCATGAAACTCTCCAGACCCCAGTAAAACAGACTTAAAAGAATGGAGGACGAATTGATGAATATATCAAATAAACAATTACACCCTGAGGAGTAAAGAACTTTATACCAAAAAGTTCTTCAGAAGTTTCTTCAAGAGTATGAAGACTATAAGAAACCTATGGAACTACTTCTAGTTATCAAGCTTAGTGACGATACTGTGTTTGGTGAGACTAGAGACGAACAACCAGAAGACAATGGTAGGGATTCCTACCACCTCGAACAAGTGATAAAAAATAGCCTTCAATACTGTACATTGAAAAATAAAGGCCTAAGTCCTTTTAATCTCTTGAGTGGTGATTCAGTTATGCAATGGTCTGACACAAGTGAAGTTACTGCTGAAGGTTCAACGGTGCCGGGTTCGAAAATTATTGACTTCATCCATGATTTGGTGAGAAAGTGGGGGACCCCCCACCCCAGGGTTGGAACATATTAAAACAAGGTTACAGCAGATGAACATTCCAAAAACATTGATTGGTAACCAAAACAGAAGAAAAGCTCTGGAATAACTAGTTCAAACAACACGCCAGAGTACCCCTCCAGCAGGTGTACCTAGTTTAATACGTTTGAAAGAGAGGAGAACCGTCAACATTCGACCCTATCCACACGTTTCTGAAATACGTAAATGGCTGACGTATTAGAAAACCGTTATTACGATATTTCTAACCCCAGTTCTTACGATGAGCCTGAGAGGCTCTACAGAGGTACCTATGCCGAAGGTAAGAAAAAAGATGTTCAAATGATGTAGCGACCCGTGGTTTGGTTCTACCTAAAGCTGTAAGCCCACTCTGTCATATGATTACACATCTCGTGCTTTTAGATTGGGCCCATACCGTATGACAATTTTTCCGCTGTTAACAAATAGTTCGTTCGTTCGTTCCTCCTTCCTTCCTTCGTGTGTGGTGTGTGTGTGTGTGTGTGTGTGTGTGTGTGTGTGTGTGTGTGTGTGTGTGAGAGTGAGAGTGAGATAACAATCATGTCACCATTTCACTTTGGTGTGTTATGTGTATACACGCATGCACCTGTTTGTGCATGCGGATATGCGTCTGTGTATATATATATATATATAAATTTGCTTCTAAGGATAATTAATTGAGGCAATATTTATTTTAATAAAAAACAAATTATAAATCTTGAAATGTTATGTACAGTATATATGAAGCGTGGCGAGTACGAAGGGCAACTCGCCAATTTGGCAATTTTGCGATTGTTCCACAAATGAATAGTTCAATTCTCTATCCACTCACAGACAACTTGGTATAGCCAAATACCCACCTCGTCCGCTCGAATGTAATTATTTTCAATGCGTGTATTTGTGATATGTGCCCCCTCGTACACAATAGTCACAAAGTTTAAACGCGTATATCTCAAAACTGGTTTGGCGAGTTTGCCCCTCGCATTCGCGACGTCTCATATATATATATATACAGAGTGTGTGTGTTTGTGTGTGAGAGAGAGAGAGAGAGAGAGAGAGAATCTCTGTTTAAAACAGGTGAACCCGGAAATGAAATGGATGGTTTGAAGGGAGTCTTAGGCAGAATGTAACAAATCCTTTAATTAAGCGTTAAAGAAAATTAACTTGTGTGAAAATAGGTTTTAAATCGCTTAAGTGCTCGATGGTCTATAGGTGAGTTCTACTGTATATAAAGAAGTAAAAATTCTTTCTTTCATCTTATTAATTGAGAAAGCTGGTAACTAATGAGTTAATTGAGAAGTGTATATATATATATATATATATTATTTTCTTCAGTTGTTTGCAGGTGGATGTTTTATGTGTATACACGCATGTACCTGTGTGTGTGTGTGTGTGTGTGTGTGTGTGTGTGTGTGCTAGAGTGTGCCACTTTTAATAAAAGTTTGAAATTTTGAGGTGCAATATTCTCATGTGGTGATCCCTGCTACTTTATTGGCGAATATGAAGTTTTAACCCATTCTGAAATATATGACCCCGGATTGGGGGCATTGAAATTTTGACCCCAGCCAGTGACGACATCAGACCGATTTTTCATATGTATTTGGCCATAAAATCTTTATTTATTAACCGATTCGAATGATTCTTATGTTAATCGATTCAGAATTTACAGTTCTTTAGTTATTAATGTTATTGTACTTATTAATATTAATTGTTATTAGTAGTTATAATGTTATTAATGCATTTTAATTATTAATGTTTTTGTATTTCTTTTCAGATCTTTCATTGTACTTCTTTCAGACTATGGATATAATGCTTATTCGCTAAGGCGAAGTGAAGTAAATGTCAGTGATGATTCCAGTGATCTTATTATTGGAAAACTTTTGACTGACATAAAAACTGATAAAGGCAGTGTGTTCCCATCCAATGGTGATGTGTTGAAGTGTTTTATTTATTTAACTAGAGGAGAATACCAAATGCTTCTCAGGATGAAGTGATTGCGATTGCTTTGAGGAAAGTGAAGGTCGTCTGGGATATGGCAAGTATTCCTACCAAAAATGTAATAAAGAATCCTCTGCCTAAAGCCAAACTCAAAGATTTGATAAAAGAGCGTTCTTCACTAGCTCGTAACAGAGTAAACCTAATTTTGAGCAAACCAAAAAGACTTTCTAAGGAAGTTAGAGAAATTATTTGATATCGCGGCCTGTGACGCCTTAGATAAGATAAAAAAAGACAAGGTTAAAGACGAAAATCAAACAATGATAGACATAACATTTCTCGAAGATCAAAGGACAGAGAGAAGATATTGTCTGGGAATTGTTGACAAAAGTTATGAAAAAAAAGTAGTAAAAAACATACACGAAAGGAAAGCTACAAAAATTTGAAGAGAAGAAAAAGAAAGGGCACTGCAGAAATTCCAAGCACTTGAAACGCCATCGAAAGCCAATTCTTCTTCATCGACGTCCATCAGTGACAACGATAACGATGACGAATTCACCGTTCCTAAAAACACACCCAAAAGACACAAAATGTTTCGTTCCGAAAACGTATCCTCCATGGCAGATCGCCTTAACATCTCTTTGGGACAAAGAATAGCAATGACGGCAGCAGTAGCCTCTGCTTGTGGAATGGATCTAAGCAAGCTGCCTTATCTAAAAGTTCTGCCAAGCGTGCAGCAGAGATGGTTTGAGGTCAAGCATCAAGACAAATAAAGAGGATTTTATTGCCCACCTTTCTCAGTCATCCACTGGGACAGCAAGTTGATAACAGATAAAGCAGGAGGCAAATCGGAAAGACTTCCCGTGCTGGTATCGGGTGCCCCAAAGCCAAAGAGGGCAAGCTGTTGGCTGTTCCTGAAATCCCAAATACTAGTGGCGAGTGGGCAGGCTACTGAAACTTTTGATATGATCAAAAAGTGGAACTTAGAGCGCCATGTTATTGGGTTTGTTTTTGACACTACAAGCTCCACTCAGGACGCCATACTAGAGCCTGTAAGAGACTTGAAGAATATCTATGCAGGAAAGTATTGTGGCTTCTTGTCGGCATCACCTATATGAGCGGATACTCAACAGTGTGTTTGTAGAAATATTTGGAGGAAGCACTTCACCAGATTATGAAATTTTCAAGGAGTTCCGGGAGGAAAAGTGGCAAGGCATTGACACAAGCATAAAAGATTCAGAACACTGAAAATCAAGGACAGAAAGCTGAGGTCTAAACGGCAAAAAGTCTTAGATGCATTAACCGATTTGCTGACTGAGAATGCATTCAAACGTGGTGATTATCGGGATGCGCCGAGTTGACAATCCAAATTTTAGGTGAAGTACCCCAAAAGGAGTACTTTGGCTCCGTCCAGGAGCAGCTCATCGTGCACAATGGATGTCTGCAATCCTATATACCTATAAAATGTATGCTTTTGGATACCAGGCTGGCTACGATGAGAATATGATGAAAATGCTTGAGCAGATATGTCTTTTTAATGCATTGTTCTACGCTAAAACATGGCTACATTCAGACAACGCCGCAGATTCTTCTTTTAATGATTTAAGCTTATATCACGATCTGAAAACCTATGAAAAACATAACAGTGAAGTGGCAGGTGCAGGTCTTAAAGCGCTTGATAGGCAAATGTGGTACTTTGTGGAAGAAGTGATACCACTCTCCTTATTTTCACACAAGGTCAACAATGCAGAGAAGGCTAAGATTGCCAATACCTTAAAAAAGTTAGAGAAAAAATTTATGACATGAAAACTGGCCATCCAGTCTTCCCTATACTCAGGGAAGGAACCAAGCTTTCCGACCTTGCTGGTCCAAAACATGGCAGTTTCTGAGGCTCTTTAAATCAAATGGGGATTGGTTGAGAAGACCAGTAGAAGAATGGTAGAAACACGAGGACTATATTCGCTTAGCTTCTTACGTGCGAGACATGAAGGTAACAAACGATACGGCTGAAAGGGAGGTGAAACTTACTGAAGATTATGCTAAGAGCCTCACCATTAATGAACAGCAACGCCATTTCCTCCTTCAACTTGTTGAAAATGAAAGACGCCTTCTTCCAGACATCTACAAGAAGAGCAGTTTGCGAAACTACTTGAAAAAATAAAAGGTGAGTGTTCTATATACTGTTTCATGCATTAAAATATTTTCAGTATTTAATCTGGGTTAATATTATGAATTATTATTAACAATTTCTCCTTTTTCAGGGTCGTCGACGGCAACCGAATTGGCAATAAACTGGCAAGGAGGGTTCAAAGGAATGTTTTTTATACTACTTTTGTATGCTTTAAAAAAAAAAAATGGGGTTTTGATCATGTCATTGAAAATTTGACTTTTCATTCCGTTTCTGTGAAAGGCTTATTTTAACTTTGACATGTTCAAAATGGTTCCCACCCATCGGAATAAGCCTATTTCTTATTATTATGCTTTTCAGATGGGCCCATTGCCGCGAAGCTGATCTGGGATGATGCTCCAGGGTGGCGGTCACACCCACAATGTCTCCTGTATTGCACCAAATTTGTCTAATTTTTATAGATTACCTGAGTTTTCGACCAAACACTTAGAGTAAAAGCTACTGTTTTGGTATGAAAAAGAAAGTATTTCCAATTCTGCATCAATTGACACCAGAATCATTCGAATCAGTTAATAAATAAAGATTTTATGACCAAATACATATGAAAAATCGGTGTGATGACGTCACAGGCTGGGGTCAAAATTTCAATTCCCCCGATCCGGGGTCAAATATTTTCAGAATGGGTTAAAACTTCATATTCGTCAATAAAGTAGCAGGGATCACCACATGAGAATATTGCACCTCAAAATTTCAAACATTTATTAAAAGTGGCACACTCTAAATTGCATGCGTCTGTATGTAAAAGTATATATATATATATATTTTTTTTTTTTATTTTATTTTAAACACTCGTATACATTTAAGCTCTTATTTTAAGTCCGAAAGGTGATAATAAGCTCCTCCAACAATTGTCTACAGGTCACTCTTTCACAGACATTGTTGGTGTGTGTGGGTGTGTGTGTGGATGTGGGTGTGGGTGTGTGGATGTGTGTGTCGCTGTTCTATTGAGCCTATGTATATATACATGTGTCAGTTTGCTGTCGTCGAATTTGTACGCTCTAGGTTAGGCTTCGTAGGTTAGGATTATTGTTTTTGTCTAGGTTGCGCCCTCTAGGTTTGATTAGGTGTGTGTATATGCATGTGTCAGTGTGTTGCATCACATCAGGTGGCCTCTAACCCTTAGATCCTTTCAAAAAAATTTTACTTTATCTTTTAAAATGGTGGACGCTAAAGTTCATAGTGTGACGTCACACACACACAATACATATATATATATCATTTATTTATTTTACTGTCTTTTTTTTAAGAAAAAGCTAGTAATGGATTAAGATCTTATAAGGGATTAAAAGTTTCCTCTACTGGCACTCCCCTTTGGTACTCCCGTTTTTTTCCCCTTATCTTCCTTCCCTTCTTCCCCATCCCCCATTACCCTCTCGGCATAAATGCACCCATACTACTGTACAATAACATCAAACGGTCTGAGCTGAATCCTTTACTCGTAAAAATCCTATACAAGAATACAGCCTTTACAGTAGGTTTTACAAATAAAATATGAAACTTATTTATGTGAGCTCATATATCATTTTCACTCTCCATGTTTATTTTGTAATTTTAAAACATTAACGAAAAGGGTGATAAAAAAAAATAGCAAACTGAGACATCTGCCACAGTAAAGTTAAAATATTTCAAGAAGCATTTTATTGTCCAATCCACTTTCATTTAGTCTTTTGGCGAAGTATTTACACTGAGAATATATTCGCCTAATGCGGGCTTGGTTTGAAAAAGATTTTGAATACCACTTTGCACGACATCGTGTTAAAACTTTAAGGTCGATTTTTGTTGCGTTCTTCACCAAATTTAGTCTCTATTATTTTCTTCTTATTCGTTTCATTTTTCTCCTCATTCGCTGAACCTTTAGCTTCTAAAATTCCATTTTCACCAATCTGATGCACTCTGGAATATTATGCGAATATACTCAGTTTTAAAAGTGATATCTGTACAGTCACACACACACACACACATACATATATATATATACTTTTATATTTTACCTGACTGGAGCAAATTTGCAGTTTAGCGGAATGGCCAAAGGTACATCTGAAAGTGGAATGAAAAAAAAATGTTAGAAAGTAAAGATTTCTGAAACTTAAGAAATTATTTTTATTTCTAAAAAAAAAAAAAAGATCTCTAATTTTGGTCAATCGAGAACACAGTTGTTCTATCTAATTTAAAATATTAATGGAAATAACAGTTGTGAAATATGAAACAGTTTTTTTTTTATAAAAGGGGGATTCCTGTATAATGAATGTATAAACATTAATTTTAAATCAGTGGTTCCCGACTTGGACACCACCGCCCCCATTACAAAATGTATGTACTTTAATTTTAAAAAAAGTGTGAAATTGTTAGCTTCTATTAATAAATCACTTATTACTTATCACTTATCCTGTTATATTATTATCTTTATGAAGGGGCACTAGCAAATATTGATGGACATAAGGGGGCGATGATCTAAAAAAGGTTGGGAACCACTGATTTAAATACATCAAGCTTTTTAACAAACAGGAGTTCCAGTAGTATAATATTGGTTTTTTAAATAAATTTGAATAGCAAAAACCTACATTTAGAATTAATGTTCATTACTGTTGTTTACTAACTATTAATTTCTCCTGTGTAATCTAGTATTAAAACACATCTCTTGGGATTGTTCAGTTCTAATCTCTCGTGTATAATATTGGTTTGTTTCTATGGCATTGGTATAGTGCTTTCAATGATGACCTTGCATTTGTCATGTCAGTAGTGATAATTTAAGATTAACACATGTTTTAACTATTAATAATACTTATTTACTTACTTATTTATTTATTATTAATTAATAACAACTAGCTGTTTATTTTTAATAAGAGCCCAGTAAAGCCTAAAGCTTAAGGGCCAAATTAAATAAAACAAATAGTCGAGTTGCACGATTATTCCTGTCATTGTAAATTGTAAAACGAATGTATTTATTTTATTATTAATAAAGGTTATTCAATTAAAAAGAACGCGTTTTATTAAGCATTAATTATTGAGGTCGCTCAAATTATTTGTATAACAGAAACGGAAATAAATAAAAGGTAATACCCAAATATCCAATATCCCCAGTAAGTGGGATTAGGGGCTCGAGCTAGGGCTACCTCAGACAAACAGAGTTAAATGCTGTAAATAGTGGTGGCTGGTCAGCCGCCTCGCCGCAACGTAAAAGATACAGAAAAGACAACCACCCAGCTCTGAGCACCGCCGGGGTTCGAACCTACGACTCAGAGGTGTGTCAGTGTCAGCACTACCGAGCGGCGTCCTAATTGATCCAGCCACGAGACACTCCGAAAAGAAGTAACGAATAGTAAGGAAAAAGCGCCGCCGATCTGAGAGAATGTTAAGCATTTTATTTATTATATATGTTACAGTCAATCTGTGAAATCAGTCATTTCACGTAATGCCTAAAACATTCAGGCATTTCGCCTAATTAGTTTGACCCTTAAACATAAGTAATATGCATTACTAACCTAACCACCCTAACCAACTTATCTAATCTAACCTAACCTAACCACTCTAACCTAACCTAACCTAACCTAACCTTTACGAAGTCGTTAATCGCTTAATCGAATTACGCGTAATGCCTGAAATTTTTAGGCATTACGTGAAATGCCTAGTTTCACACATTGACTGTAACATATATACACTGGATGAGTTTTCATCTTTCAATTATATCAAGCACATTACGAATACAAAAAAAAAAAACGCACCAGTTCAAAATATGTATAACATTATAAAATAAAAATGCATTTTAACAATTTTGAAATCGTTCTGTCAGTGATTTTTTCATGCACTGAAATCAAAGTTCGGATGTTCGTTTCATTTTAGCGAACGCGAGTTTGTTAAATTCGAAAGTAATATAATAAAAAAACCCTTTAACGACGGAAGTTTTCGTAGTGTTAAGTTATGAATGCGTGTATTTGAAACGCTACCAATTTATACCAGTCGTCCATGTAGGGTTAAGTTTATTTTTAAGAGGTGCGAGAAACTTACCAGAGAATGTGTCTGATGAATACAGATCTTGTCGTTGGACACAGTCTTGCCATTTGCTTTTCCAGTAGCGAATAAGATCCCCCAAAAAGTATCTGAATCTTGAAAATAAAAAACGTTTGTAATATGATACATCGATCAGTGTATGGAACTTCAGTAATTTAGGTGATATTGGAGAATGAGAGAGAAATAAAGAAAGATTAAAAGGAAAGAAAGAGAGAGAGAGAGAGAGAGAGAGAGAGAGAGAGAGAGAGAGAGTTACAAGGAGTTACAAGGAAAAGAAGTACCTCAAAAGGCCTTGCGGCCCATACCGAGGAGGTACCAATGGCAACGGATGCCAGGGAAAAATTCATACACCCTCAAAGTGTGCAAGATTCGGTCTAACCTTTTCTTGAACTGATCCACAGAAGAACTGTTCACAACTTCTGAAGGTAGCTTGTTCCACGTGTCACAGATCTTATAGGTAAAGTAATTCCCACACACACTAGTGCTAAACCGTTTCAAATCCAATTTCCAACCATTGTTGCGAGTTGGGTTATCATTTAAACTAAACATGCTTCTAAAATCGACATCGTTGAACCCGTGTAAGAGCTTGAAAACCTCGATGAGTTGACCGCGCACCCTCCGAGTTTCCAGCGAAAACAAATTCAGGGCGCGTAAGCGTCGATTGTAGCCCATATGCCTAACGGAAGGGATTAACTTAGTGGCCCTCGCCTGGACTCGCTCCAGCCTCTCAATATCTTTCTTAAGGGTGGGCGACCAGAACTGCACAGCAAACTCCAGGTGCGGTCGAACCAGGGAATTGTACAGAGAGAGCACAATCTCCTTGTTCCGAAATCGAAATTGCCTCCTGATATAACCCAACAGCTTCTGGGCTTTCTTTTCCACCTCTACGCACTGTTTGGTAAACTTAAGGTCGCTGCTAATTAACACACCCAAGTCCTTTTCCAAATCAGTGTCCTCGATATTACTCCCAACATCGAGTAGTCCGACTTGGGATTAGCGTAGCCAATGTGCATCACCTTGCATTTACCCAAGTTAAATGGCATTTGCCATTTTTCGGACCACTCTCCTATCCTACGTAGGTCCGCACGCAGTGGCTCGATCGCTTCGGGCGTCCCAACATTGGCCCCCCAAGCTTGGTGTCATCAGCGAATTTGGCGATCCTACTGACGATGCCACTGTCGATATCATTTATGTAAATGATAAACAACAGTGGCCCCAAAACGGAACCCTGAGGAACCCCGCTATTGACCGAGTCCCAACCCGAGCTAGCCCCTTCAATTACAACCCTCTGTCGCCTATTCTTCAGCCACTTTCCAATCCACCTACCTACTTCCCCACCGATACCCAGCACACGCACTTTGGCCATTAGCCGGCGGTGAGGTACCTTATTAAAGACTTTCTGAAAGTCTAGATAAAGTATATTAATCGCCCTACTGTTATCGTACTCACTCCACATGACGTGGATAAACTCGAGCAAGTTGGTGAGAGACGACCTATGCCGCCTAAACCCACGTTGGGAGTCCCCAAGGAGCTTGTAGGAATCTAAATGGTCAACGCTCCTACTCGCTATTATCCCCTCTAATATAATTTACATACAACCGAAGTGAGACTAATGGGACGATAGTTCCGTGGATTTTCGTGATCCCCTTTCTTAAAGAGAGAGAGAGAGAGAGAGAGAGAGAGAGAGAGAGAGAGAGAGAGAGAGAGAGAGAGAGAGCATTAGAAAATAATTATAGACTTGTAAATAAAATATTGTGTATATATAATTTTAAATAACTTTTTACATTAAACAATTTTCCCCTAAAATTTTCCGTGATACCATACAGTATAAACTATTTAAATACAAAATATAAAATGGTAAAAAAAAAAATTGGCAACTTGACAGCTATATTTAACTCTTTGGTCGTCTGTAACGGCCGCTAAAATAAATAAATTTCCGGAACTTCGTGTAATGCTCTTACCTCGCGTTGAGGAAATAATAGATGATAGGGTTTATGGCTGAGTTGGACATGGCAAGCCAATAGAAGGCAAGGTACACGTGCTGCACGTACCACAGCTTCGTGATGTGCGGTTGGTAGTGCATTACGATGAAATACACATGATACGGCAGCCAACAGACGGCGAACAATGAAACTAACAGTATCAACATCTGCACCACCTGTTATAGAATCGTTGCAGGCAGAATTACAAATAATATTTACATAATCGAAGGACTAATGACGACCGAGTTATGGAAGCACCAAACATTCATATTGTTTTGTTACATTTTTTTACATCTTTTAAATCTTTTATGATGTTTGCAATATGACCTCGAACGCAGATGTACGATAATAAGATTAATTAGATAAATAAACTAAGTTAATATGACTAAAATATACAAAAATAAAGAGTGCAGTAAAATTACTGACATTAAAATCATGTTAAAATTCAATAAAATTAATATATTTAAAATTACAACACACCATTAGAAATGATTGATTGGTTTAACCATGGTTTAACTTTGATAATTACAATAAATATACACAAGATGAAACGATAATTTTATATTTTAGAGCTACTGTACAATTTTTATGTGACAAACGTAGGAACTTTTTATAATGGTTAAAAGTTTCACTGTTAAATTGGTTGGAAACTTTGAATTATAAGGTCAAAATGAAGGAGCAATCCAAGAATAGCAACCCAAAGTCCCCAATCCAAGAATAAGCAACCCAAAGTCCCCAATCCAAGAAAAAGCACCCCAGTTCGACCTCAAACCAAATTAAAGGATTTTAACATATAAAATTAAAAAATATATATTTTAATGTTTACGAAGGATATTGCAATAAAAAAAATTAGAACAACATAATTAAAATAAAAATATTAAAATAAGGTTAATTGAATGCTAGGTTAGGTCAACTGTAAGCCCTTGACGATTGGTTAGGTTAAGTCGTGATATTTTCGTTAAAACTACCGAAAATATCACGACTTAACCTAACCAATCGTCAAGGGCGTACAATTAACTTAACCGGGCATTCAATTAACCATTTTAGAGCAATTAATTCCATTTTAATTCCATTTTAGAGCAATTAACTCCATTTTAACTCCATTTTAGAGCAATTCAAGAATAAGCACCCTCGTTCGACCCCAATCTAAGAAAAAACACCCTAAATTTATTTGGGTTGCTTATTCTTGAATTGCTCCCAAATGAATAACTGTTGTTATGCTTGATACGCAACTTCCTTATATTCTAATACGTATGAGGGTGGAAAGCATTTTCGATGAGTGTGATGTGGAAAAGTGACGCGAGAACCCTTTCTCGTGAATCCAAAGTAGGACAAAGTAGTGAATAACTTGAGTCAGATTTGATATTTAGACTATCATGTTTAAACTATACAGTATTTACAGAAACAAATTTTGGAATCACAAACATTCAAAATAGAAAGTAATCAATAATGTTGTTCATTCCAGAAAATTAACTACTTTCGAGTTGGAAAATAACTCAAACTATATTGATGTCGATAATTATAGTCAGCTATTCCTCTATTCAGCACAGTGATGAATTAAAGAACGGGTTTAAAAATGTGTTTGATCCCGTGGCGTGAAGTGAAAAAGGCGAGCCCTAATCTATATTACAGTAGATTTATATTATATTAAGAAGGGATTCTTCAAACAATTTTCTAAATTTGACTCGCAATTAAATCTTAATATCCTAAAGTCTAACTTGCCTAATTGTATATAAAACACAATGATACAAAAATCCAGGAACGTATATCAAACCTCTTAAATGTTATCTAACCCTTGCTTATTCACCCCAAGAAACTAAAAGAAACTGAAACTACTTAACAGCGAACTTACCTTCCTTTTAACTTTGTACGCGTTTCTAGTATTTGTATTGTCGTACAATTTGCAACCTGAGAGAGAGATGAAAAACGAAGAATAAAAATGAACTTAAAATGTAACAATTTATACACACAAACACGCAAATTATTTAAAATTTTAAAGAATATTCAAGTTTAAATAAGGTGTGTTATCTTACCTACAATTGCGTAGAAAAAAGCCATTAGCAGCATTGGTAAGAGGTAAGTTGTAAGGAATATGAAGACGTTGTACCTGATTAAAAGATAAAAGATTTAGGAGGGATTTTTATATAATTTTTATTAAGTTACACTAAAAGCCATGGTGTTTATACACACACACTGTATATATATATATATATTATATATATATATATATATATATATATAATATATA
>JAJOZX010002738.1:0-15000 GCA_023014485.1 Bathynomus jamesi
TATATATATATAATAGGAGACAACGTTGTAACATTGCTTCCCGTAAATCAGTGAAGTTAAGCAACGTTTGGTCTGGGATGTAGTTGGCTGGAGTACCGTCTTCTGCGTTCAGATGATGTAGCGACCTTTAGATGGTTCGAATCCAACGTAAAATTAGAGGTCCCCCGTTATATGACCCATCTGACCTTTGCCATTACAAAGGAGATTAGACAACTTCGAAAACACGCACGTATCTAACACTTCCTTTGCTTTCCACACCCTAGCATTTATTCAGTGGTATACATACAACAAATTAGGAAACGATATACTCGTTTGTACATCATGAAAGCTGGATGTTGGGTTATTATTTCATGGAAATCTTTGCTAACTTTCCATAGACGGTGATTCTATTAAAGGTTCCTTTAGTATTTCAATGTTCCTTATACGAAACCATCGTGCGTGTGAAAAACTTTATTCATTTACAATTTTAGTAATTGAAACCTTTGAGCTAGCGTTAAAAATCTGTATTCTTAGATAAGTTGTCATTATATTATCACCATAATCATACATTCTGTCTCAGTTGCTGACATATCCTAAAATCAAATTTAAAGTGTTATTTGAAATGGGTTTTTGAGATGGGAAATTTATAATTTTCGTGGACTCTCATAGATTCAAGGTTTTCCGCTTTTCAAAGATGTTTCTGAACCACAATTTTGAAACTCGTCATTCAGCTTGCATGGTGATGGAGGAGTTCAGTTCTTCCTTTCACTCCCTTATATTCTTTGGTTAATATTGAATTTTGGGGCCACCAGATTTCGGTGATCCACCATTTTCATCCATCGGACCAATCAGGATAAGTCTCACCTCTGGGTTAGGTTATACTATATTAGGTAGCCGTTTTTGGTTAGCTAGTTATTTTCCACGCGATCATCTTCAGTCAATCATGCGTCCAAAAAATAGGTGGCCCCGAAAATGAATACTGTATTTACCTAGTCTTTTGAAATTATTGGAATCTTATTTTATCCTGTTATTTAATCCTTTTTGAGTTAAGGTAACTGAGGGATATAATCTCTAGGAGCGCTCCATTTTTCAATATTAAACATACACTCATAAAACATATACCATTTGAAAGCTCACATTTTTCTGAGTCTAAAAATGTAGTAATCCAAAAGTATCAATAGCAAATGCAAGATTATAGAAAAAATTACAAATTACATTTTTATAGTGAATATTTCCTGTTTTGGCTATAATGTACTTTTTTTCATAAAATATTTTTCCTGATTGGGCTATTTTTTCGTTACTCTGCGACTTAATTAGTTGGTTGGATTCTGTTCTGTCTATTTTTTTTTCTAGTTGGATTCAGTTTGGTCGTGTTTGTGATAGAATTATGACGTGCTGTTCGTGTGGTTTCTGACTTTGAGAACTTGGTTCGTCATGTGCCCTTGATGAAGAGAAAGCATTGGATGTTTTTATCTTTTCAATATTAAACATACACTCATAAAACATATGCCATTTGAAAGCTCACATTTTTCTGAGTCTAAAAATGTAGTAATCCAAAAGTATCAATAGCAAATAAAAAGTAACTAAGTTTAATTGTTTGACGCGTGATGTAATTAATTACATTATAAAGGTTGGCTAAGTTATAAATCTTCAGTCTGTGTTGTAAGATGGTATTTTTGGTAATTGTTACGCTAACCTAACCTAACCTGAATATGTTATTACATTATCATTTGTATAATTTAGGTCTCGGGGGTACGGGGGCGGAGCCCCCGTAAAGATCACGCATCACAAATTGATCGGTATAGGGTTTTATATTTAAACCTAATTACTTTTTATTTGCTATTGATACTTTTGGATTACTACATTTTTAGACTCAGAAAAATGTGAGCTTTCAAATGGTATGTTTTCTTCAAAAATTGTAACTTTTCCATGAAGTGATGTTTTAAAGTAATAATTTACATGGTTTATCATGCAGTGCTTCCTCCTTTCGTGAAATCACCTCTCGTGACAAACTAACTTCCTAAAACAAGTGATTTTAGCTAATAGAAAACTAAAAGAAATTGTGACATACATCGCAGTAAGTGCGAGAACTAACAATATAAACTTAAATTTAGGAAAGCATTAGTTCCTATTGCTGTACTTCTGCACTATATATATGTTACAGGGAATCTGTGCAACTAGGGATTTCATGAAATCCCTAAAATGTTCAGGACTTCATGTAAAGTTAAGTCGTGATATTTTCGTTAGTTTTAACGAAAATATCACAACTTAATCTAATGTGAAATCCCTGAACATTTTAGGAATTTCATGAAATCCCTAGTTACACAGATTCCCTGTAACATATACATACTGTATATAGACGGCTGACAGTATTAAATTTGTATATGGTGTTTCTCTAGCCGTTGCAACGCAATCAAACGATTTTGTTAGAGCCATAGAAAAGAATTGGGTAAAATTTAAGATTCACGACAATGAATGTTTTTAAGAGTTCAAAACCCCGCCCCTAAATTCGACTCAAAATAGTTTAAAAAGTCGAGATTGGCTATTCTAAATGTCACGTGACATTTGGAAAGCCCTGTCGGCTTTAAGGGCGGGTTTTTAAATTAAATTCATTGTCATTGTCGTGAATCTGATATTTAGCTAAAATGTGCGAACAATTTTTGCTTTGAACTTATCCTTTTAAAATTAATATTATTAATATTTACTATTCACATAAACGGACTAGGTCGTGGTCACGTCTATAAAATTGCTTCCCGTTAGATCAGCGAACTTAAGCGATAATGAATCTGGGTAACAATTGAATGGGTGACTGTCCTCCGCGACCAGACGATGTAGCGACCCGGGCTTCGGATCTCGCGCAAAACTGTAGGTTCATTCCGTTAATATGACGTTAGATATTGCGAAGGAGGTTAAATGCCCTCAAAAATACGCCTCACGGAAAGTTTTGTTCTATAATTTACAGTAATTTCTTTTCTTTACAGGGACCACCTCTTTACTATGTCTTTATTCACGACTCCCTGGTGAGTACTGAGCTTGTCTCTGATTTTAGTGTAGGAAAGAATAAATTACTGGGGATCATTACAGTAGATCATCAGGACAGCAAAAAAATTTTTCTCGTGCTTTGTAACATTTCATTGCTCCTCGAATCTTTTATTTGAACAATGGCTATTGTTTTCGCTTGATTTTGTTATACATTTTGCCTGCAGTACGCTTTCCATGGAGTTCCACATCCATTGACATGATTCCATATAAATCTCTCGGTTTGATTAAAAATTGTGATAGTACAGGGTGTTCATAGTCACGCGAGTTAATATGAAGTGTACGCATATTAACTCGCGTGACTATGGTTAACTTCGGCAATACGGCCATTTTCACATACAGAGACCGCGGTAGGTAAAATCCTATTTTAATACGATAAATTAAAGATGGCTGGAAGACCACGTGCACGTTCAACAATTGTCGATCCACATCGAATATTACTACACTATGTTAGGTTAATTGAATGCCCGGTTAGGTCAACTGTACGCCCTTGATGATTGGTTAGGTTGTCTGATATTTTCGTTAGTTTAAACGAAAATATCACGACTTAACCTAACACCGATCGTCAACGGCGTACAGTTGACCTAACCAGGCAGTCAATAAATTAAATCCCAAACGGAGATTAATACGGTAAATTCAAAAATGTTTCCAAAAACGTTTATTTTCATTAATTAAACCGGATATACTATTTTGATAGTATACATATTTTTAAACAACATCGTTTTTGAAATTTAATTTACCAAATTAAAATAGGATTTTACCACCGCGGTATACTTGGTAAGAGTTTTGAATAGCTGACCATGCCATTTAATTTAAAGGTATAATATAACATAGCGCTTCTCAAACTTGACCTACCTATACCTATTTGGTCTAAGGAACATTGTATTAACACTCTAAAAGACTTTATTCACAATGACTTCGACTTTATTCACAATGACTTCGACTTTATTCACAATGACTTCGACTTTATTCACAATGACTTCGACTTTATTCACAATGACTTCGACTTTATTCACAATGACTTCGACTTTATCCACAATGACTTCGACTTTATCCACAATGACTTCGACTTTATCCACAATGACTTCGACTTTATCCACAATGACTTCGACTTTATCCACAATGACTTCGACTTTATTAAATTTTACATCGTGAGAAGGACGTTAGTCCGCTCAAACTTTGGTTCGCGCAACGTTAAAAAATATAGTTTTAAGTTGAAAGTTCAGCTTATATAGTATATGATAAAATGACTTTTTCGTTTACTAAAACTTTTATTTTAAAGACAATTTCTGAAGAATTTTTGGACAAATAATCCTAACCTTGTCTTTGTAAAATTGCTCGATTCACTTCTGCATTTAATTGCCGCAGTGTGCGAAATTATAGCAACTTTAAATTATAGTTTTTATATAAGTTTTTTACATGCAACTTTTAAGTTGTTAATTTCTATAATTATTTTTCATACGTTATGCGTATTTTCAGAATGGGTTATGGAGTAAAGGTAAAAGGGAAGGATCTATATAATGATGGACACAAAAATAAACTTTATCAATAAAGCGGTGAAACTTAACGGAGTTCTCTCTCAGTGGTTCTTCATATGCGTGCATGCATGCACGTTCACTTTACATGCGCGCGTGCGTGCATGCACGTTCACTTTAGTAAACGTGCATGCGTTCACTTTAGTAAACGTGCATGCGTTAACTTCACTTGCGTGCGTGCACGTTAACTTCTCATGCGTGCACGTTAACTTCTCATGCGTGCACGTTAACTTCTCATGCGTGCGTACATACACGTTAACTTCACTTTTAAAAAATTATAGACACTGATTTTGTTCCATTGAGTTTGCTTGAAAATAGACAACTGATTCGTACACGTTCCAAAGAAGTGTTCGATCCCCAGAATATTTTAATTTTAAAAAATGTTCTTTATCTCTCCTCTAATTTTTTGCGAACTCCATAATCGCACGCGGCGTTTATAACAATTAAACGCTGTAACCTTCGTTATGTACTGAAATGTAAATCCATTTTTAAACGTTAAATACAGCTATTAAATGGAACTTTTATACATTATAATACACTAGAAATACATTCGTATACAAATTGTTAAAAACGTTTCCTGGGAATCATAATTTTAAAAGTAGTTAATTACCTTTCAAAGGTTAAAAACCTTCGTTGCTCTTACACGATATATAATTTTATTTATTTAACCAAATAAATTTATTTATTTTAAAACAGATTTTGTAGAAATATCCTCAGAGGTAATTCTGTGGCAGGTTATGAATGCATAACATAAGCCATTTTTGTTTTTTTACCTCGTTCAGTTACGAGTGTTGCACATGGTAGAGCGTTTGTGTAATTGTATATATAAAGCATGTAGATATCTATAAGGATAAACAAATAAGCAAAATAATTTGTGTATATATAACGAATATGGTTATAAATTTGAGGTATGAAAACAATTAATTCTTACTTTACTCGTGCCATAAGTTTAATTATTTATATTCATCCCGTATTTGCAGGGACGCCATTATGCATCATTTAATATTCGTTTACTTTGCTTCACTGTTAGTTAGATTTCTTCTCTCTAAGCGTCCGTTGAGGAGGGGAGAGGTTGCGGGGGCAATACTCCCTCCCTATTGGGCGCTACATTCATTATAAGGTATCAGAAAGGCCGTCACATAACTCTGCCCCACCGCCACGCAATCTCCCCAGCAGGGCTGAGATAACAGACCAGGGCAGGCTCGTGGGATTTACCAATTTAATTAAGAAATAAATTAGCAACTTTTACAAGTGCGTTTGCAGAGCTTTTTTCTTTTTAAGCGTGTGTTCGCTTCGTACTCGTGTGTGTATATATACACACACACAGACATTATCCGCTTGTTTTTCTATATTTACAATGTCTGATGGTAAGCTTTGTTCCCATTTCCTACTTCAATTTTTTCAGTTTTCTTTCATTTTAATTTAATTTCTGAAATACTTTTTTGTATATGAAGCTAGTCATGTGAGGCTGCTAATAAGCTTATTGTTATTATAGGCCTACAACTTTTCGTATGAATTGTACATCATGGAATAGAAAGAGATCTAATATCTCAAGATAATTAGGCTAAGTCGGCCAACTTCAATCTATTACATTGCATAAATCAGATTTTACATATATTATTCTTAATAATATCTAATTTAATGGTAGAAAAAAAAAATCTATTTTATGTATGGATTATTATTATTATTATTATTATTATTTTCACTGACTCTGAAAAATACTACTACTCACTATTATTAAGTATTAAGACTCTTAACTACTTTAAAGCTGAAATATTACTTGAAAAATTAAAAAGTTAATATATATTCCAGCAAAAATGTATTGCAGAGCGTTTAATTCTCTCTCTCTCTCTCTCTCTGTATATATATATATATTATATATATATATATATATATATATATATATATATATATATATATATATATATATATACTAAAGGTGTTTAGCTCTTCTCTGTGAATTTTGCATGAGATGCAAAAAGGAGATGCCCTTCTTAGAGGAGAAATGACGTTGGGTGTGTAACTAAAGCCTGTAAGCTACATGCGACACGTTTCATATACCTGTTGTTGGTTGTAGCCTCACTAAATTCTTGAACTAATATATATATATATATATATATATATATATATATATATATATATATATATATATAAATGAAACAAAAATGTCTCTACCTTCGAACTGGGATCTCTTGAGTAGGAATCGCGACCGGATAAAAGTTAACATAACTTGTCGTGTATTTAAACGACGTAAGAAACACTTAACACTTTCCCGTCCAGCACTGTTTTACGATATTAACTCTCCTGCGCTCGTGACTCCTACTCAAGAAGTCCTGGGTTCGAGTCCTGGTGGGGAATTTTTGTTTCGTACAAAAACCATGTGTTGATGCGTGTTGTTCCATCTATGAGACCCCAGTGCTATATCAGAGAGATTTGAATTAAGTACTTCCATTAGCTCGAGTGCGGGAGGGTTAGTATCGCAAAACACCTCTAGACGCGAAAACATTGTGTTTCCTCGGTCATTTAAATGTACGACAGGGTAAATTAACTTTTATTCGCCGTAGTATGATGGTATCACTTGCGACTTGTACTCCGGAGGTCTCTTGTTCGAATTTTGGTGGAGGCATTTTTGCTTCATACAGAACCCACGCGTGCTAATGCGCGTTATATATATATATTTGATTATTTTTGTTGGGTTCGACCTGCAGTCGATCCTTCCACAACATCCCGATTTATTTGCAGGATTTGATGGATGAGAGAGTTGCTTTCCACTTTCATCCTGCTCTCGTAGCCAGATATGCATGGCTGATAAGCGAATTTGCACAAGAACCTGTCCCGTTGGTTCTTAAAGTTATTCAGGTTGGTATGCTGGAGGTACCTCACTTTCGGTAACACACAGAGTTTTGGGCCACATATTCTGAGAGTATTTTCAATTTTCATTTTTATGACCCTTATATATATATATATATATATATATATATATATATAATATATATATATATAGCCGTTATTTTATAATGGATGTATATTTTATTATTGGGGTTTCTTCTTCAGAAAGGTAATAGATTTGGGTTTTTATTTCTTATATACGAATATACATTTCTAATCTTTCATTACTTAATAACTAATAAATATTGTATATTGAAACCGTTCCTTCTCCATTTCGTAATTAAAGTGATAACTTTTCCTAATTTCTAGAAAATTAGGAAAAGATGATACAGCTACCAATAGATTATATCCTAGTAAGGCCATAGAACCCCAGATTTATAGGGGTTTCAGCAGGATGAAGCACCTCTACACACTACTTGTGAGACTCGCAAACTTTTTGAAGAAACATTTTTTGGGCGACTAATCTCCCTTCATGAGCAAGGAGAATGGCCCCTATACTCACCTGACTTCTCACGCCCTGTTTTGTGGGGTTATGAAAAAGACAGGATCTATTCTACCAGATCTAAGACACTTGAAGACCTAAAGACCAAAGTCTACGAGGTAATCAACGACATCCCAGCTGAGCTATTTCCAAAAATTATGTCAGACATTCGCGTAAGGTTGAATATTGTGTGAGAAAGAAATGGCGATTACATTAAACATATTGTTTAATTAACGTTAATAAATTCGTATGTTTTACGTACCTATTGCGTTTGTCTTTGTCTTGATTCCTTTTCTTGCTTAAAACATTTATATAGAAATAGGGACAGTTTATGGGGGGACACCTGGTGTGTGTGTGTATATATATTAGTTCCAAAAACATTTTATCATTTTAAAGCGTTTTTTATTTTGTTACATGAATTAAAGTTAGAACATGGTTTAAAATGAAACCCAGTTTTATTTCGGTGATAAATAACTCAAAGGGAGTCATTTATGAGTCAAATGTTCAAAATGAGCTTCACAAAGAAGACAGCATTCACGAACACGTTTACCATAATTTAAAATAACATCTTGCGCTTGATCATTGTTTATGCATTCGATTTTCTCTTTAATTATTTTCTTTACACCCTCTTGTTGTCCGTGGTTTAGATCTAAACACTTTGTCCTTAAGATAGTCCCATAGAAAAGAAAATCTAGGGGCCAGTCTCTGAGGGGTCTTGATGGATATGGGAAGTATGATCAGTGTGAGATCAAACGACCGGGAAAGCGTTCTCGCAACCCGTCCATAAAGTTGTCGAAAGTATGGCTCGTAAAAATGTTTGAAGAGTGTTCAAGCATCGATCACTCGTTACTTTGACGGCATTGCCTTCCTCGGCTTCAAGGAAGTAAAGGCAATGATACAACCCGACCCAAAGCCCACCATTCACTCACTTTGGCACTAGGAAGTAGTTTCACAAAATGCAAATCTGTAGCAGCAGTTCCCCAAAGTCTGCAGTTTTGTTCGTTAACAAATCCTTCACCATAAATGCGACACTCATCACTGAACAAAATGTTTTTGATACTGAAAAGAATTCTCTCTCACAACTCGCTAAATCTTTCACAAAAACAAACATTTGTCTTCGTCACCATCCATTAATGACTGAAGTGTTTGAATTTTGTGAGGGAATAATTTTAAGTCTTTTCTGAGAATTCTGCGCACTGCAATTCTGCTCAAGTGCAACTCGCTCGGCGGATCTTCTCACAGATTTCTTAGGGCTCTTTGCCACAATATCGCGAACACGTTGCACATTGTTTTCAGTGTGCGATAACGTCGGCTGGCTACATTTTCCTTTGTTGAGCCTTTGAACTGCCCCTTTCTTATGGAATTTAGAAATAAACCGCAGAAATTGTTGGTTAACTCGGGGGTTTTCTGTTTGGGAACTGTCGCCAGAACCTGAGCTGGACTATAATAGCGGATTTTGTCTCCATTTAACACTCGATAATGAAAGTGCGCTGTTCTGTTGGAAACTTATCCACCATTCAATCTGTTGGGGGGGGGGGAATCATCATCACCACCTTAATACACTCGTGCATAAAAAACAAAAAGTAATAGTATTTCCAACTAATCAACATTCCAAACAGTAATATATACACACACACACACACCTTTGGTTAGCTTCCGCCCGAATTGTTCATTCTGACGAAGGTCAAGCTTTTCACTCCACCTTAGACCTACAGTTTAACGTGGAATCCAAACCACGCCCCATCAGCAGCCCAGCGTCTTTGCCACTAGGCCACCTAGGGTACCCATTTATCTACCAACCACTTTCTTTATTGTGTCGAAGGATGAACAGCTGGGTTTTGCTGCGCGCCGGCTGCCATCGGGTCTCAAACCCGGGGCCGATGGATTCGTAGTCATCGACGCTAACTACTACACCACCGAGGCGCATATATATATATATATATATATATACTGTACTGTGTATATATATATATATATATATATATATATATATACTGTACTGTGTATATATATATATATATATATGAGACGTCGCGAGTACGAGGGGCAGTGGCGGCTCGTGACTAAAAATTCTAGGGGTGCTGTCTCTAAGAATGGGTTGAAATAATTACTGAAATAAAAGGATGAGCAATGAATAAAAGTTTCAAAAGTTATTGAAAAAGTTATTCAGTGAGCTCATCCTTATATTGTTCTTGATTATTTCAATTGTAAATAAAAAATTTAGGGGTACTGCAGTTCCGCAGTGCCTACCGACGAGCCGCCACTGACGAGGGGTGAACTCGCCACAGTGGCAATTTTGCGATTGTTTCACGAATGAATAGTTCAACCCTGTCCCCATCTACAGACAATTTGGTTTAGCCAAATACCCCCCCTCATACGCTCAAAATGTAGTTATTTTCAATGTGTGTATTTGTGCTATGTGCCCCTCGTACCCAATGGTCACAAAGTTTAAACGCGTCTATCTCAAAACTGGTATGGTGAGTTCGCCCCTGGTATTCGCAACATCTCGTACATGTAACCTTGGTTTAGCTTCCGGTCGAATTGTTCATTCTGACGAAGGTCAAGCTTGTCACTCCACCTTAGACCTACATTTAACGTGGAATCCGAACCACACACCAACACCAGCCCAGCGTTTTAACTACTAGGCTACCCAGGGTACCCATTTATCTATCAACCAATTTTTTTTATTGTGTGGAAGGGTGAACAGCTGGGTTTTGCTGCGCGCCGCCTGCCTTCACCGGGTCTCGATCTTCGGGCCAATAGATTCGTAGTTAGCGACACTAACCAATACATCACCGAGGCGCTATATATATATATATATATATATATATATATATATATATTATATATATATATATCAGTGGCGACGGAGCCTGACCTGTTATTACTCCTGCTAGGGACCTAGAAAAACGAACATAAAAAACTAAATACACAATTCCAACAATTGCTTCAACAAAATAAAGTGTACATTCTTTTTTCACAATTTTCATTCATCTTGATTCTGATCTCATTCACCCCTGAGTGAACCATTCACCCGGTTGAGAAGCACTGAATTCTAAACCCTATTTCCCCAATGAGGGTAGGGAGAGAGACGTGGGAATAGAGGGAAGATACAGTATGTGGCTAAAAATTTTGAGTAAGATCTTTACTTTATAAAACATGTTATAATGACCATATTAGGATTTATAAATAAGGTTATATAGCTATTTGCATATACACTGTGACTGTACATAAAGTTAATTATTACTGTATTATTATGCATCTTCTCGCATAAAAATGCCCAATTCCACGTCTTGTCAGGCAAACAATTTTAAGCCTGACGTCTCTCTTTGAAACATGGCATGATGTAAATCTTATGATTTTATTTATAATGTTATAAAGTTATTTGGATATTCACTATACATAAAGTTAATTAGTATTTTAATTGATTTATTACTTTGTATCCACCGAATAACAAAGATTTTAATGTTTTAAGTCAGGCAAATTCGTATCTGCCTGACGACTTGCTGCTGTGCCAAATATATGTTATCTTGAATTACTAAACATTTAAAAGCAATATTTGCATATCATAGTGGCAGTTGGGTATTTCTACATATTCTACTTTCGCATAGTACAGTAAATTTTAGGAAATTTAATACACAACATATGGAAAGTGTCCTAGCTTGTGAATTTTGTAATGAAATGTAATATAAAAGTATTTGTTTTGGGTAGCCTAAATTGTAAATTTAATCATGGAAGGCGATATTATAAGGGATTTAAAATCGAGGCCATTTAGTAGAAGAAGCATCGAAGGAAGAAAACTGATAATTTAAAAAGGTCGGCCTTTACCAGTTCTGGCGTGTAAAGTGGGCAATAGATCTTTTCAAACGAGTTGGTATTCTCAAATTGACTGGTTATATGGAAGTATTGATAATCAAAAACTTCATTGTTGGCCGTACTTGTTGTTTAAATTAAGAGAAACAACCTTGGACTGATCAAGGCTATAGTAGTATGAAACACATTTTGGGTGACAGTGCTGTTCACGCAAAATCTTCATCTTACCTTAGCAATTTTAAAGCTTGGAAGTGTTTTGGAAAAACCAGTATTGAAAGTGCAATTAGCAGAACATATGAGATAGAAAGAGAAAATCACAATCAGAAAGTTGATGAAAATAGAGAGTATCTGAAGCATTTTGTGAATGTTGCTTTAATTTAAGTAAGCAGGAATTAGCATTTCGTGGACACGACGAAAGCAGTGACAGTAATAATAAGGGCAATTATAGAGAGCTTTTAAGTTATTTTGCAGAGCTAGGCAGTGTTTTTGCCAATAGATTAGTTGCAGTTGCAAAGGAAGGATCTTTAGGGTTTTCTGGGTTGTCGAGTACTACACAGAATTAACTTAACTTCGATTGATAAAGTTATTGGTAACATTATTCACGAAGAAATCGAAAAGGCTCCGTTTATTTCGATTCAAGCTGACGAAATTATAGACTGTTCTGTTCAGTGTCTTTTATCAATCATTATTAGATACATTCATAATTACGATATCAAAGAGCGTTTTTATGACTTTTTCCAATGTAAGTGCAGACAGAAAAGCTAGTGGTTTAGTGCAAACCAAACAATGTTAAAGTGCTTACAGTCATTTAGTAATGTAGAAAACAAATTAGTTAGTCAAACATATGATGGAGCTGCAGTGATGGCTGGTGAATTAAACGGAGTGCAATAGAAACTAAGATAGTGCTCATTTTATTCAGAGTTATGCGCCCACACTGAATTTAGTTATTATTAAAGTAGCTAATCATTTACCAGGTGGCAAACTTTTTTTTTCACTTGAAGGCATTCAATAAATTTACTTCCTCAAGCACAAAGAGAGAGAATGTATTCAATAATTTTAAAGTTACCATTCCAAGTTTAAGTGAAACACGCTGGTGCTATCGGTCAAGAACAGTATAAGCTATATTACGTCAGTGTGGAGCATTGAAAGAGGCTTTAGAAAGCATTTTGAATTATGAAATCTCATGGGATGAAGATAGTTTAAACGAGGCTGAAAACCTTTACGCAAAACTAGATGACTTTTTATTTATGTTTTATATTTGCTGCTTTGAAGAATTACTGGATCACTTTAACATATTGCTTCCCAAAGCATTCGGGAAGCAATATGTTAAAGTGATCCCTCCTGGGAAGCAATATGTTAAAAAGAGAAAGGTTGGTTGGTTAGAAAGAGGTTGGTAATCTAGGAGATAACCTACCAACCGTAAACAAAGCTATAAATACCCTAACCGGGCATTCTTTATATATTTAATGTAGGTCAACTGAATGCCCGGTTAGGTCAACTGTACGCCCTTGATGATTGGTTAGGTTAAGTCTTGATATTTTCGTTTGTTTTAACGAAAATATCACAACTTAACCTAACCAATCGTCAAGGGCGTACAGTTGACCTATCCGGGTATTCAGTTAACTACATTAAATATATAAAGAAAATGAACGGATGCAAAAAGGAGCTACTGAACTCTTATTTGTGGCAAATGATGTGGCGTGACCGATTCTTCCGAAATCCATTTTTTTACTTTGTGTGACCATATAGCGCAACAATTCTAATAAATTTACTTTCAATCTAATATTTTAACACGTTATGATTTACTTTTTATGCCTTTACTTTATTAAAGCGAACATTTTTTATCGCACTCCTTATTTAAAATATTGGGAAGCAATATGTTAGTGATTAACACTGGAAAGCAATATGTTAGAGGTTCCTGGGAAGCAATATGTTAGTGATCCGGATTACTTAGCAATGCTGAAAAGCTATTTGGTGTTTTACAGTGCAGGATAGTGGACATGGAATTTGCAAAAAAGAAAATTGATGATTTTTATTAGTTTTCTGGAAGGAAAAATCAATGACAAAAGTTATAATGAAATTCTTAAAAAGACATGTGACATAGTAAGTTGTCCGACTATTCCTACCCCTACTAAGAGACTCGGAGGAAAAGTGATAGACTTTAAAGAAACTTACTTTAGCATTCTGAGTACCTCTGTAACAGCCTTGAAGGAACGATTTGAATGCATTCAGTTCTTCTCATTTTTTGAGCTGTTGAATTCATTAATGTTTGCAGTATACGAGTATAAAGAAAATTTCCCCCAAAACGTAATAGAAGCACTTTGACGTAAAAGCTTTAACGTCAGAATTAAAATACATCTATCAGGACTCCGATTTTTGTTGGTGCAAACATGCAAAAGAAATTTTAAAGCTTTGTCTTGACCTTGGATCTACAACAGCCTTACTTGAAACGATCAAATTAATTCGGCTCCTTTTGACAATCCCTGTAACTAGTGTGTGAACGGAAAGAAGTTTTTCAACGCTTAACAGAATAAAGACGTACCTACGAATACCATGACAGAGGAAAGGCTGTCTAGTTTAGCAAGAATTGCCATAGAGAAATAAATTGTAATATCGCTAGAGAAGAATAAAATATTGCACGACAAAGTAATTGAAGAATTTGCACTAAAACCAAGAAGATTGGAGTTCATGTATAAATAAATAAATAAAGGCGGTGTTTTATTTCTTAAATTTATGCCAGTTAAAAATATTCTAATTATCATACATAATATCACAGTGAAACAAGTATCAAATTATACAGTATATATTATATACCATATATACCTGAGTATAGGTCGATCTTGTGTATAGGTCGACCCTTGATTTTTGGCCAAGAAATCATTAATTTATCATATGCCTCGTGTATAGGTCGACCCCAGTTGTTGAGGGTAGTGGAACAACAAATTAGGGTAATAATGTTGTACATTTTCAGACATGGTATCGTAGTTTGCTGTACAGAATGTTTTTTTCTAATCTATTCTTTGCTGAACTGAATCTTTGTATAAATTTGTAGTGTACAGTTACCATATGTCTTTTGTTTCAAATTTAATGAACAAAAATTTATGTATTTTTCTATAAATAAACTTTTAAAAATGTATTCATTTTGTTTTATACCATCCTGTGCTACCATTCTGTAATTTTAATAATTGGTACATATTTGGTAATTTTAATAATTAGTACATATTTTGTTTTCATTGTTTACTGGTACTAAATGGTAAATATTTT
>JAJOZX010002738.1:17500-35000 GCA_023014485.1 Bathynomus jamesi
ATTGAAACTTTTTCCTGTTCCTAAAGTGAAATAGGGTGATTCTGGTGGATTTTTGCACGCAGAATACAAATATGGATACGAAATGTTTCCATAACCAACAGTTTTTGATAAAATTGAATTTGAATTTTGTTTCAAAAACGGGAATATGTGGGTATAATTAACAGCATACACTTTTCGGGAGGTACTGGGGCCGAAGATGGTACTGTGGCACTGAAAATGTCTAAAATAGCAGTTAGATGAATTGCACTTAATGGGAAGACCAGTGATTTGCCAGCAGATGGGGTACAACTAGAAACGCTGGAACGTCAGTGGTCGTGCGAGATAATATAGATATACTATTAAATATTACGTTAAAATTACTAAACTACTACACATTAAACTAACGTTACGTCCAGATGTCTCAACTGAAATCGTTGATAAAAAAATCATTAAAGTACCATCAGTAAAAATGACTGGTACTGGATCCAACAAATCGTATAATATTGGATGTCACTTCAAAGTTTGAACTCTGACTAGTGCATGGTTAATTAATCATTTTTAGGAAAAAGTGATGAATGATGAAATCTAATTAATCAATGATTAACTGATTAAAATTTATTAACAATTAATACTTCTGAAAAGAGTAAGAAAGAGCTTTATTGTTTCTGTTGCGTGAGATAAGACCGAAGAAAACATTTTGCTCAAACATTTAGTTTGCTTTAGTTCAAGAAATCAGGCATGGGCGGATTAGACAGTTTATACATGCAAAAAGGTGCCAAATTGAAATCCATAGTTAGGGATCGTATCATCGATCACTTAGAAAGTAGAGATTTGATTAATAGTAGTCAGCATGGGTTTCGACGCCATAGGTCTTGTTTAACTAATTTGTTAGAATTTTATAACGAAATAGTGCGCGAATACGATAGGCATAGAGCGGCTGACGTTATTCATTTAGATTTTAAAAAGGCGTTCAATACAGTTCCGCATAGGAGATTAATTGCGAAGGTCAAAGCGCACGGTATACGCGGTCAGGTAGCTAACTGGTTAGAAGAATGGCTTCGTGCTAGGAGGCAGAGGGTGGTAGTTAATAGTAGTGAATCGGGGTGGTTGGATGTAGGTAGCGGTGTCCAGTGGTGGGCACCGTTAACCAAAAAGTTAACTTCGTTAACCGCTAATCCGTTAACCAAAAAGTTAACTTCGTTAACCGTTAATCCGTTAATTCGTTAAACATGTAACGGAAGTTACCGATAAACCGTTAACGTTAACTTTTATTATAAAAAAATGAAAAACACAATATATATATAAAATTTAATTTTCCCTCTTCTTCTCGTTCTCCATTTTGTCCATGAGATGCATGTTGCCCTTCATGAAAATTAGCATATTAAAGTTTTCATCAGACAGGGATGATCTCTCGGCCCTCAGGATGTCCTTGCCCATAGAGAACAAACGCTCCACTGCAGCACTGGAGGGGATGGCTGTGTTGAACTTGATGAACAAGTCCACCAACACTTGCTCACCCAAGAAGGCAGCATCTGTCAGCAAGTCCTTGGAGTTGGTCTCCAGCCAGGTCTTGACCAAGTTCTGGGCCTTGCCCTTGAGTGACCTGTGGCTTCTGCTGCTCTCTTTTGTCTGGATGACAGCACTGAAGAAGTCATCCTCCTCCTCCTCCTCCTCGTTGTTGCTGCCCACTTCGTTGGACTGCTGCTTCATGGTCTCCTCGACTGTACCCTCCATGCTTTTCCTCACCCTGGCGACCTTGGTGTTGTCATACTTGTCCAACCAGATGAGGCGAAACCTGGGATGGAAGGCAGCAGCCAGCTGGCATTCGTCATCCTCCAGGAGGGGCCCAAACCTTTTGTCGATGCCTGGATGATAGGAAGTTGGCGAGCGTTGACGAGGAAGTAGATTTAGGCGTATGCGTATCTAAGGATTTAAAGGTTAGGAACCAGTGCCTGGAGTCCTGCGCAAAAGCTAATAGGATGTTAGGCTTCATAGCGCGTAATTTCAAATTTAAATCGAAGGATATTATATTGCCCCTTTACAAGTCCCTAGTCAGGCCTCATTTAGAATATGCCAGTGGCGGCTCGTCGGTAGACACTGCGGAACTGCAGCACCCCTAAATTTTTTATTTACAATTGAAATAATCAAGAACAATATAAGGATGAGCTCACTGAATAACTTTTTCAATAACTTTTGAAACTTTTATTCATTGCTCAATGTTCATCCTTTTATTTCAGTAATTATTTCAACCCATTCTTAGAGACAGCACCCCTAGAATTTTCAGTCACGAGCCGCCACTGGAATATGCCGTTCAGTTTTGGTGCCCGTACTTGCGTGAGGATATTGATAGGTTAGAAAGGGTTCAGCGTCGTGCCACGAAACTAATTCCGTCATTGCGCAACAAACCTTATGAAGATAGGATTAAAGAGTTAGACTAGTATTCACTCGAAACTAGGAGATTAAGGGAGGAGCTTATTGAAGTTTTCAAAATCGTTAATAACATCGATACCGTAAATTTTGACAAATTGTTCACTTTCGATAATAGTAATACTCGTAATAACGGATTTAAGTTGCGTGGTAGACGTTTCATTACTAATATCGCTAAAAACTTCTTTACGTTTAAAGTAATTCATAAATGGAATAATCTTCCTGCGCCCGTCGTGAACTCTACCAGCGTTAATGTGTTTAAGAACCGTCTTGACAAACATTTTAAAAATATTAACGTTGTTTAAAATAAAAAAAAAACAATTAGCAACAGGAGCTCTGGTGGTGGTGGTGGTCGAGGATGAGTCTGTTGACGATTAATGCCAGCTTGTGACATGCCAGCGTGTGATGCCAGCAATAAAATTATTAAAAAAAAAAAAAAATTACACGAACGTAGATGTAGCTCGTAGCGTAAACTAACTCACTCTTTCTTTAACTTTACCTACTTTTTTTTTCTTATCCTCTCCTTACTTTGCATGTCTGTAACTCTCTTTTCTTGCATGTTTGTAGTTTGCATGGTATGACAGTGAGTTAAGACTGTGTTTGCATGGTTTGTAAGCGTTCTTATTTTACTTCTTTTTATCTTTCACCCCTCTCCAATTCTCTCCGACTATTTTTCTGACTTGTCGGCAGCGGCCGGCGGATGATGATGGTGAGTCTTTTTTCTCTTTTTCTGAATGAATGTTAACCCACGAGTGATAGGTGTTCCTCCTTACTTAACCCCTTATTCTCTTTTTTTCTCTTAACCCCCTATTCTTTCCTTTCTCTCGGGCTAACCTTAGAGTGGATCTTGGGGTCTTTGTTAGCCTTAGCTTCTGTAGATCTGTAGATACATTATAAAATTTAAGGTAAAATGGTGGTGAAATTCTGAGGAAACTTAATCATTTCCCATAATTTTCTAAAAATATTTTTTTATTAATTATTAAATTATAAACAATGATTAAAATGATTATCTGATTAATCAGAACCATGCCCTAGCTCTGACTGCCTCACATAGAAACACGCCTGTCCAGTCAAAACTTGTCAAACTTGTTAAGACTTGTCAGGGCGTGACTCATGCAGTTTCAATCAGTGTATGATATGTTCGTCTTCTACAAAGTTTTGTGAAGTGCATTTCCCGCATTTGTTCTACGTTTTATATTTAACCGTACAAATATTTCTTATTGCGTCTGTGGCAAAATTTAAACAATAAATCTGAGATTTCGAAATGTCCCGGAAATGTGTGAATGAACCCGACTCTTTCTGTTATGTTTGCGGCATTAGTGTTGAAAGCTCTGAGAAGAAGCATTACTCTCCTAATAAAAGGAGGTCACAAAATTTATTTCGGATGTGAAATTGGGGATCAGGACAAGAGTTGGGCTCCTCATATCTGTTGCAGACGTTGTGCGATGACAATTGAAGCTTGGATATAGGGCAAGCAAAAGTCGATGCCATTTGCAGTTCCCATGGTGTGGAGGGAGCGAAAAGATCATGTAACCGACTGCTACTTTTGCTTAACTAACATTCGTAGTTTCAACTCTAACAATAAGAATAAAATTGTGTATCCGAATCTGCCTTCTGCTATACGACCGGTAGCACATTGTGAAACACTTCCAGTTCCAAAACCTCCCGAGTTTTTTACTTTAGACTATGATGGCGATGATGAAACGGCTGATGATGTGCCACAGAGGGATGAAGAATACCAACCTCTTACTTCGTCAAAAGAGCCTCATTTAATTACTCAACCTGAACTAAATGATCTAGTACGAGATTTAAATTTGTCCAAAAATCAAGTAGAGCTCCGAAAGTCTAGACAACAAGGCTGGAACTTGTTAGCTAACGATGCTGCTAATATTTCTGTTTCCCGGAAACGCCAAAAGAACTTGGCTATTATTTTTCTATGAGTGGAGATCTTTGCTTTTGTAATGATATTGATGGTTTGATGGTGGCCTTAGGACATTAGCACAACCCACAAGAATGGCAACTGTTCATTGATTCATCAAAACTAAGTTTAAAGGCTGTTCTCTTGCACATCGGCAACATCTACCCGTCAGTTCCTATCGGACACGCAGTCCACATGAAGGAATCGCATGAAAATATGGAATTATAATTTGCATATCCGATTTTGCGAAGAATTAACTGGCACATTTGTGAAGATCTTAAGGTAATTGCGCTACTTCTTGGTATGCAACTCAGATACACAAAATACTGCTGTTTTATTTGTGAATGGGATAGCCAAGCAAAGCATTCTCATTACACTGTTAAGGACTGGCCACAACGTCTAGCTCTAATTCCTGGACAAAAAAAAGTTACGCATCGAAATCTGGTTGATCTCCAAAAAATCTACTTGCCACCTCGTCACATCAAATTAGGTTTAATGAAGAACTTTGTAAAAGTCATGAACAAGGAAGGAGCTGGCTTCCAATATTTGAAAGGAAAATCCCTCGTATCACAGAAGCAAAAATAAAAGAAGATATTTTTGTTGGTCCTCAGATCAGTGAGCTGATGAAAGATACTGTTTTTGATGGAATCTTAAATGAATTTGAAAATAAAGCCTGGACCGCCTTCAAAGCAGTTATTCAGAACTTCTTAGGTTCATCAAACTACAGTGAATTGGTCGATGAGCTCCTTCAGGCTTACGGAATACTGGGCTGCAATATGTCTCTTAAAATACATTTTTTGCATTTCCATTTGGAATTTTTCCAACCAGACCTCGGAGACATCAGCGACGAATACGGAGAGCGATTCCACCAATATATATCTACGATGGAAAAGCGGTATCAAGGCAAGTGGAATCCTAGTACGCTTGCAGATTACTGTTGGATGGCCATCAGGGAAACTGAAGATGTATCGTATAAGTAAATCATCAAGCAAGAAATTTTAGGCGAGTCTGTAATATTATAATAATACCACTCAGTTAGCCTCATTTTCATATTTTTTGTGAAATAAAAATGATAATTTTCTCAAACTGTGGGTGATGGAAAAATTTCACTATTTTCGAAATCAGCACTAAAAAGGGAACAGAACCTTTGTTGAAAAGTGTATAATTGAATATAGAACTCAAATATCACGTGTCAATAAGCTGTATTTTAATATGAGAATTCTTACGATCTGATTATTATTAATTATTTAGTAATTACTTATTAATTGAAGGCATAACGTTCTTGCATTATATATTTTATAACAGTTTATAATGTCGTAATTATTGTAGGATTTAATGTTTAAAAATTAAGTCCTAAATTATGGTTTATTAATTTTCGAAATGTGATCAACCCTCATCCCCTAACCTCCTCAATTAGTATAGGCAAAAGATTTGAGCAGCTAATTTATGGGGCTCCGTCGTAGTGATCAGCGAAGTTAAGCGACGTTGGATCGGACAGTAGGTGAATGGGAGAGAGTCCTTTGCGTTCAGACTATGTAGCCACCCATGGTTCGGATCCCACGTAAAGCTGGAGGTCCCCTCCGTCATATGACCTTAGATTTTGCGAAGGAGGTTAAACAACAACATAATTACATTTAGCTAATCCCTCTCCTATACTAACCAGGGTCCGTAGCTCAGTCGGTAACACCGTATCCTTATAAACGAAATGGAGACACTAAAGTCGCGGGTTCGCATCCAGACGGTGCTAGTAATAATAATAATAATGATGATTCAGGAGTTAGCCTAATGGGTCACGTTCTTCTGGGCTAACCGCTGTGTCCCCTTCTGACCCTCCTGAATTATTATTATTTAATACATTAGCTAAAACAAATGTTCAAATTGATGTCTTGTTTTGGGACCTCCTTTCTGTTGCAGGTAGAATAACACTCAATGGCTAATATGCAAGCGAGTTACACTCCTGAGGAAAAGGTGGAGGCCTCACTTCCATATTAACCATTGCGTCTCTTTCTACCTGCAACAAAAAAAAGGTCCCAAAACAAGACATCAATTAGACCATTTGTTTTACTTTAATGCATTACTTTCGGAAATTTAATTTAAAATAAATTTTCCTATGAGACCGGACTTATGGGACACCCTGTATATATACTGTATATACACCTTGGATGGTTTTGCTTCCGCCCGAATTGTTCATTATGATCAAGGTCAAACTTGTCACTCCACCTTAGACCAACAGTTTAACGTGGAATCCGAACTACGCCCCATCACGGGCGGTCAGAAATTATAAAGTCCTCGCCCGGACTCGATCTCACAACCTCCCGACCTCCCGATCAGCACCCCAGCGTCTTAACTCAGGGTACCCATTTATCTACCAACCAATTTTTATTGTGTGGAAGGATGAACAGCTGGGTTTTGCTGCGCGCCGCCTGTCGTTACCGGGTCTCTATTCCGGGGCCGATGAATTCGTAGTCAGCGATGCTAACCACTATACCACCGAGGCGCATATATATATTTATATTTATATTAATTTGATTTGATACAAAAAAGTCAATCGGTCAACCACATCAAATTAAGATTATCATTTCTGCTAATGTCGCAATGTATTTTCAGCATTTGAAGAAACTAAAAATTGTAAGATTTTTACGTTTCTTTTGACGACATAAGAGACATTCCTTCGTGTTTCGATAGCTTCTTGCGCTGAGCCGTGGCACGTAAACCACCTCGCTGTATAGTTAGTTATTGGTGGTATTTGTGAACGATTCTTTTCAATCAAATATTATTTAATTTTACTTAAATGAAGATTGAACGATGTAACTTTTGTTTCATTCTTGTCTCAGATCTTCTTCATTAGCCTCATTATATATAAATTATATATTATATAAATTATATATTATTTATATAATTATAACCGAATGTTTCATACTTTACACTATAAACAATTGATGATAAAGTTGTGATCACGGTGAGTAAGTGACGAGAAGCATCGGTAACGAAGGATAAAACCCCCTCCGGAACTATTTCACTTCCAAGGAAACCTGTCCACGGTGAAAAAATCAATTTAACCCTCTAACGCCGACTGGGTCGAATACGTACCGTTTCAAATACACGCATTTAGACTTAACCCTACAAAAATGTTCGGCGTTAAAGGGTTAAAGTTCTCTGGACTGATTATTATATATATATATATTATATATATATATATATATATATATATATATAAAAGCTCAGGACCAATAAAATAGAATACCGTCTCAAATGCGCTCATGACCTTAATAATACTTTACGAGGAATATCGAGTATCCGTGGCGTCATTATGATAAAAAAAGACGCCTCTGTGTGTTAGTTTTGAAAAGGAAATCAATATAGAGCAAAAAACCTCATCAAATAGTGAAACGTTAATGCACAGCGGCATACCATAATATTCTAATATCTTGTCAGATGTTACAAAAAATAGAATAAATTCATCGTTTATTGAGTACTGTCAATACCTTAAACCTTTATGAAAGACTTTAACTCTGCGTCTTATTTCGTTGAACCACCATTTACTCTGATTATGGTCTTCAATCGACGTGGCATCGAGTCGACAAGCCTCTTGCATTCTTCTGTGGTTATCGATTGCCAGGTTGTCATCAAACACCTCTTCAGTTCATTAAATATTTCTGGTTTACGCTTTTGGACCTTCTGCTTAGCAATATTCCAACGGTAATACCTTGTTTCTCTATAAGCGAAGTAAAGACACTGAGGTTGGGGTTCGAATCGCGATGATACTGGTAAGAATAGTACAGCTAGTAGTAATATTTAGTTGACCTGAGCGCTGCGCAAGATTTTGGCTCTCTTGAATGATTATTTTTAGATAAAAATAGTGACTTTTAATACCGAAAACTCGAATAAAAATGTTAATTTTTGCATAATCCAAAAATGTAAATATTATTCCTATAAAATAAATCTTACTTTAAACATTATAATTTTTGTAGAAATATCAATTATTTAACGTAATTTTAACTACATTGAGTTTAATATTAGAAAATTCAACTTGGTTGTAAATTAAATCCATTTGATTAACCAGTATAACAGCAGTTAAATTAACTCTTGAGTTAAATTAAAAAGTTATCTTTCAATTTAGTGAAAGTAAAAGAATTGCTAAAAATGATTATTGAACCTTTTTATTACATAGAAGAATAAAGGATATTTATTTTGTTTTGTTTAAAGCTTTACTCGTCTTTTATAGTGAAAATAGTAAAAAAACGACCCAACACTTGTCAATAAAATTTCTACCAATCTTATTACCGAAAACAGACCCCCAACATAGTGCTCGTGACATAGCTAAAAATATTTTGCCCTCGTCATATTAGTGAAATTAACTAAATTTCAGCTCTGTTTCAGTAAAATTAAAAATATACCCAAAATCTTGGTTACAATTTTTACGCGACATTTTTTTCTGGACTACTCTCCTCCTGTTAACAATTTAAATATAAAAAAAATCAATCGGAAGTGGATAATTTATTCGGAGTTTGTAAAAGCCATTCTTCATTTGAGATTCATTCGCACTCGAAATCTCGTGTCGCTAAAAATAATTCATTTTATAGTTATGGAACTCGCTTCTTTCTGCTACTTTTCTGAATGCTCGTATACAGGGTGTCCCATAAATCGGTCTCGTAGGAAAATTTATTTTAAAATAAATTTACGAAAGTAAGTACATTAAAACTAAAACAAATGTTCAAATTGATGTCTTGTTTTGGGACCTTTTTTTTTTTTTTTTGTTGCAGGTAGAATAACTCAGTGGTTAATATGGAAGCCTTTTCTGTAACTCGCGTTCATATTAAACATTGCGTTTTATTTTACCTGCAACAAAAAAAAGTTTCTCAAAACAACACATCAATTTGAGCATTTGTTTTAGTTTGAATGCATTACTCTCGTAAATCTAATTTAAAATAAATTTTCCTCTGAGACCGGACTTATGGGACACCCTGTATATATAATGTATATATAAAATAAAAAATATATGTATAAAAAATATAATCCTTAGAGAGAAATATTAAATACTTGCTTGAAACTACTTGATATCAAGGTAATGTAGGATTCGGGTTAATAGTTTTGATGTATTTATGTATAACTGTCGAGGGAACATTGTATTTCATATCATTCATTGCAACATAATCTTCAAAATGACCATGAGATAAGATGTGCGCAGGAGAAGATTTGAATATGCTATTTGCATTTCCATGTTTAAAATCTGAAGATATTCAGGCACATGTCCGTACTGCATTCCAGGTCATATTAAAATGCCAAAAACGAGAAAAGTCACCAGATAGAAGAGATTCCGGATACAGATCCTCTTCTCTCAGGGACTTTTCCAGTGTGTCGTTGCCAAAAACTTGAAATACTCCAGGTGTGCATCCCAAACGACATTGAAAAAGTTCCAAGAAACAAAATCTCAGGCTAGTAAATCATGCGGAGGTCGGTAAAGGTTAACAACGCACTGTCAGGACATGTATTTAAAACGCCTCTCCCTCAGAGATCGCAGAATGACATCTTCTGACCTTCGCCACGACACGTAGCAAACAATTGGAACTGTTGTATCATGTTGAACATTTGAAAGAAGACTCGCAGAAGATGGACTCGGATCAAAAGATGCAAAGAAAGAAAAAAAAAAACAGCCTTGATTATCTGAATCCGGTCGTAAGAAAAAAACTTTCCTCTAAAGCAAGAGAATGTTAAATTCGAATTTAGGAATGGGCAGATTTTCATTGAAAATAATTCTTTCGTAAACTTCTTTAGAGAGAAGTTTCACGTAGCCTTCTGATGCATCCCATATGACGTTAATAAGTTAATGTCTATTATTTAATATACATATATTCACATCACAACGTTTCATTCAGAATAACATATCCATTTTTGTAGTGTAAATTGTTGTACAAGAGCCAGTAATTGGCACAGCGCTCAGACCAACTAATGTAGCTCACTGAGATAACTCCTGGCGTATTATATTACCAGCACCATCGGGAGACAACCTCCCGCTCCACCTCATTATTTCACCCCGCTTATAGGGAAACTGTGTTACCCATACACTGAGTCACGAGCACTGGCTACATTCAGTGTTAACCGTCATTTTATTTTTATCGAAACTAAAATTATAAAAATGAATGTATATTTATTCAACAATTTTTTTTAAATTATATAATTTTTTTATCAGAGTATTTTGTTTTTGTTTATTTGGATTGTTTTGATTTCGTATTGAACAAAAACTATAAATTAAAATTATAATTTGGATAATATGAAATGTCTTGAATAATTATTTAAGACTCCTTTCATATTTATTAAAAAAAATCTTAATAGAGAGAATAGCTATAAATGCCAAATTTGGTGAACAAAGCAACGCCTATGAATGGCGTAGTGAGAACATTTTATACATTGGATGATAAACATTTCAGGATGAGCGGTTCGAATCCGGCAACAGTATAAAGATTTTCACATTTTTTTTGTAATGAGTATATGTAGTTAACCTAAGAAATCAGATAAATGATGTAATAGAAGAATTTCAGAAAAATGGACAAATTCAGCTTCAAATAAGAAGTAAGTAGGAAATTAGTCAAAATACGAAGTAAAAAGTTTACAACCTCCCTTCACCTTCTACTTTATTTAATGTCTTAATTAAAAGGTCAGGGGAATATTTGCAAATTAGCCGCAATAGTGATCAAAAGCTTCAATTTTGGTACAGATGTTCTATGGGGTAACCGAAAATTGTTTATCTTAAAGGGCAGAGGTTCCAAGGTTAAGGTCAAATCAAGGTTTCAAGGTCCAATGCTAAAAATGACTCTAAGGGGTTCCAAAAAACCTTAGCCCCCCCATTTGCAGCTTACATGTTTACTTATATCGAAATAGTTTTTAGTGATTATAAAAATATAAAATTCTTTATTTATTGCAGGTATTAAAATTACTCTAGTTGATAAAGTAATAATTTAATGGCTTCTCAATTAATTGGTGATTCGGAGAGGCAACGTGTGATGATCGTGTACGAGCAATAACATTTCGGGAAGCTTGTGATGCTGGAGCCATCTTTATAACACGTTCATGGGTTGCCAAAAAGTTGCGAAGAAGTGAGGACTTCGTCAAAAGAAATTGGAATAAAACTTTGGATGAATGTGAAATGGATACAACCAAATCTGGGCGCCCAAATTTGCCACTCTCTCAGGAAACAAAGGACATCATTGAAAGCGGTACGCGTAAGCGGAAAAACAGCTGTGCTAAACTTTCTAGAGAGATCGAAGTGTTGAGAGGAAAGATCGTTAGTGGTGAGTCATTCGACTGTACCGTCATAGGCAAGGTTTAAAGCCTTGGCATGAACTTCCAAAGCCAAGAAAAACTCAACTTAACATCGATGACAGAATGTGGTTTGCCCATTATCTTGAAGATTGGGATGTGGATGATTTCATGATTTAGCTGTCTCCGATGAATTTTTTGTTTACGTAACACGCCGGCCTAACTACCAAATGATCGAGTGTGGGCCACAACACCAGATGAAATCGATGACAATGAACATTATCGCGAATTATTAAAAAGTCCAGACTGTGTTGGTGTGTTGTTTTGTTCACTGCAAAGAAGCTCATGTGGGTGCTGAAGCCAAATGGTCAGAGTTGGGATGGACAGTATTTTCGTGATATTATTCTATCCCAGCATGTCATTCCTTTTCTAAGAAACCCAAACAATGTTATGGATGTCGATCAGGTCACACTTCTGCACGATAAGGCCCCCTGCTTTAAGGCATTAGCCACTCAACAGTTGTTGCGGAACCATGAGATCGATTTCTTTGGAAATGAAGAATGGCCAGGAAATTCTCCTGACCTGAACGTCTGTGAACACATTGGATCAGTTATAAAGGACAAGGTTGAATGTCTCTTGTTACAAGAACCTGCAGCAAATCGATTTTGAAGGATACAATGACGCAACACATTGAAACTGTTTTAGCAAATTTGCGTAACGATCAAGATCTATTGACGTCACTTTTGGCAAGCTACCCAAAGCGAATTCAGGCTGTCTTGGAAGCCAATGGCGGGAACACCAAGTTTTAATTGTTTCTCATTAAATGCAGGATTAAATTCTCTTTTGTAAGGTATGTTTAGTTTTACTGTACCTCTAATGGTTTAGGCCATGGGCGGGGGGGCTAAGGTTTATTGGAGCCCCGTACTCGAGTATTTTTCATTGTGTATCGCTCACGTCTTCTTTCAAGAAGCTTCAAGAATTGTATTCGAAATCAGTAGTCTTCATCTTTGTTTGTTCTATCTAAGTTTGCAATGGTTCGTTTTCTGTACGGGCTTGTGAGTACTGAACAATAATATTCAGTTACTGGTAAGACTGTACTTTTCGATAATATTAGCATGATTTTTGCTTTTCTGCTATGGCCTTGAAAATGGTTTGTATGGTTTTGCATACTTAAAATAAGAAGGTAGTTTGTAGTGGATTCTCTTGCAGATTTTGGGGATCCACGGTGCCGTATGTGCGAGGAGGAAGGTCGGGGAGGCTTGTTACCCAGACTGTGTCGTCTCTGTTTATCTGCAAGCCGGTGGCGGCACCATTATAGTCTGGGGCTGCATGTGGTCAGCGATAGTTAATAAACTTGTGTGAGGGGCAAATGGATTCCACAACATACATACATCGATAAACTAATTTTCTTCTATGAAAGCAGATGTTCCCTTCTGCGAAGACAATACCCCCATGTCATATATGAAAAGCCAGCAACCGCCTACAGACGTAGGCAAATGGGATAAGTGAGGTGGAGTGTGTGATAATTCACAGATTTAGTGGGATAGTTTTGTGCGAGTTAACACTTCTGGTATCTCGGAAGCTTAAAAATTATATAAAAAACTATGATAGAAACATTTTTATTGTTGGAAAAAGATATGTTGGTTCTGGTTGGGTTAGGTTAGTTAAGGTCTGATTAGGTTAAGTTAGGCTAGATTAGCAAGTACATCACTATTTAATAACTTACAGAAAACACACTTCGAGCCAACAATTCCGTCCGAAATACTTGTCACGTCATTGTAGGATCGATGGAACTAAGGCTAGGCTAGGTTAAGTTTAATTAATTAATTTTTTAGATAATGGATTTAAAAAAAGTCGAAATCTCGCTTATGCAGAGATAAGCACTGTGTGTGTGTGTGTGTGTGTGTGTGTGTGTGTGTACACGATGTAAGTTAATGTAGATCAATTTTTAACTTATGAATCAAATGCGGAGATTAAATATTATGAAACTTTCCTCCATTTTATTTCTAAAGAATGAAAAGAAAAAAAAAGTAATTCCCAATATAAACACTTAATGCTAATGGAAGCAGGTTGTAATTCGGTACAAGTTCTCTTAATGCCTTTAATACTTTTAGAATTGTCTGTATCCTGATTGGAGCATATTCGTTGCAAAACTCGATTTATTTCAATATTAATATATTTTCTTAACTCATAAATAATATAAGCAAAAATGATAATATTGCTGAATTTGTTGAGCTCTTATAAAGGTTTAAACATTAGTTTTTTTCTTTTGTTAGGTTATTATTTCAATGAACGTAGTCTAATCGATTATATATATATATATATATATATATATATGCTGCAAACCCACAAGGAAAAAGAAAAACGATTCCAAGGCCTTTCGTGTATTCAAAGCTACCCTGACGAGGTGTAGCTTTGAATACACGAAAGGCCTTGGAATCGTTTTTCTTTTTCCTTGTGGGTTTGCAGCATTCATTCATTTCACGTGTTTTATTGTGAAATTCATCATATATATATATATATAAATAAAATATTTGTGACGGTCCAACTGCCTGCGAACTTTTTCTTTCTTTGTTTCTTATGGCCGGCCAAACCACTGGCCAGATTTGGATGGAACTTTGGGGATAGGGGTAACTGAGGCCGGGGAGGAACATAGACTACGTGGTGTCGGCCTCCGAGGTCATCTGAGGCCGCTGGAGGCCTCTCTATTCCGGATTGGTTGAAAGATAGTGAGATCATAAACACGTCATAAAAGATGGTGACAAAATGGGTGGGGCTATATCATAGACACGTTATAAAATGGGCGGAGCTCTACTATATATATATATATATATATATATATATATATATATATACAAGAACATAGGCTATGTGGCGTCGGCCTCCGAGGTCATATATATAATATATATATATATATTATATATATATATATTATATATATATATATATGTGTGTGTGTGTGTGCAAATAATTCACAAACAGCACGTGATCTTTTTAATAAGCAAGGAACCACAGGGAAAAGGAAAATAAAACACAAAGTCCGAGCGCTTTCGTGATATATTCACATCTTTAGGGACAAGGGAGAGATGTCCCTGAAGATGTGAATATATCACGAAAGCGCTCGGACTTCCTGTTTTATTTTCCTTTTCCCTGTGGTTCCTTGCTTATATATATAACGGGTCCGGCAAAAAAAAAGTGCGCTTGATTGTAACTTAAGTCAAAATGCGTTTGGTTGATTTACATAAAATTTACAGACAATAATTACCATTGAATTTTATATAAGCCAGCCAATTTTTATAATTGAATGATTAAATTTGGTTGTTTAATATTAACTTGATTTGTGAGTTCCATAAATCTAAGTGCACATTGAAATAATTTTTCTCTTGTTTTCGGATAAAAAAAATTACTGTAGTTATCCCTCAAATGCCATTCTCTGATGAAGATAAAATAATTATTAAGCATTGTAGGCTTAATAGGGGATATGGAAGGCACAAAATATTGGCAGGATTCCCCACTAAAGGATGGACACTGGGCGGACTGGATACGTTGCTGAAAAAAATTGATGCTACAGGCAGTACTGTTAGAAAAAAGGTAGTGGTCGTCCAAGAGTGTTAGAACGGAAGAAAACACTGAGGAAGGTTTTTTTCCTGAATTCTCAGCCAAGATGATAAGCCAGGCATTCACGAAGACTCCAGAGCAGATTTCAAGGTCGATTGGAATATCAGAAACTAGTGTAAGGCGAATTGTAAAAGAAGACCTCGGACTTAGACCATACAAACGTGTACGTGGACAGAAGATCAGCACCACTGACCAAGAAAAACGAGTCATAAATGCAAAAAAAATGCTAAGACGCATCACAGTTATGAAAGCAAGTCAAACATTTTTTACTGATGAAAAAATATTCACTGTAGAACTACCAATGAACTCTCAGAACAACAGAGTATACTCAGAATCCCATCAATTAAAGAATCGAATTTCGGACGAAAGATTGTATGCAACAAGGAGCCACTTTTCCAAAAGTATTATGGTGTCTGTCGGTGTTTCCAAGCTGGGAAAAACATCTCTTCATTTCGCTGAGCCCGGCGTGAAAGTTAATGGCGAATATTATCGAAATGTTCTTTTAGTAAGCATGATTCCAGAGATGCGTGCTCTGGCAAATGGAGGTCATTTCATTTTGTTTTTCAACAGGATGGAGCAAGGGCACATACGGCAAAAGACACTGTTGCTTATTTAAATGGACGTGTTCCCGAATTTATTGAACCGGGGAATTGGCCTCCGAACAGTCCTGATTTGAATCCTGTTGATTATGGGATCTTGGAAAACTTGTCAGAAAGAGTTTATCGTGGTAAGAAAATCAGAAATGTTAACCACCTGAGAGATGTTCTGATTGAACACTGGGCCGAATTCCCACAAGACCAGATTGATTCAGCAGTAGATCAATTTAGACTAAGATTTCGAAAAGTAATAGAGGTTCGAGGAAAACGTATTGAACAGCATTTTTAGTTTGACATTTTAATAGCAATTTTATATGAAAGGAATGTTTGGTTGTATAATAAAGAAATGTTGAGTATTTACGGTATTTTTACATTCTATTTTTGCTTACGGGCTAAAATGAGGTCTATTTAGGTACTGTGCTAAAAATTTAAAGAAATGTTGTCAGATAACGTTATTTTATTTTGTTAAAGTTTTATCACAAGTTAAAAGAAACTGAGGATCTTTTAAACTACTACCCCCACAGCTTCAGAGAGGGGGGACGTAGTTTGAAAGGTCAATATTAGGGGGAAGATAATTTAACAGGTTTTATTTATCTTATTTATATAATAGAATTTTTAAGATAAAACTTATGTATATAAGATACATATCTTGAAAAGTCTATTATATTCTATCATATTTCCGGTTTATAGAGAACCATTATTTACATAGGATAAAATTTAATGCCCGGTTAGGTCAACTGTACGCCCTTGACGATTGGTGAGGTTTAGTCGTGATATTTTCGTTAGTATACACACACACACGCAAGTTTAATCGTAATGGGAATAATTTTGCGGTTGGCAGAAAAAGAAGCAGAACGGAAGAAAATAGTTGCAGCTGTGCCTGAACTATCTGCTTCGAGTATCAGCAATGCTGATGATGAGCCTGGTACATCCTATTCCTTTAAAAAGAAACTGTCCAGGAAGCGCAGGGGTAAGGACATCTTAATCGCCGGAGCTAGCAATGACATTGGACCGGACCAAGATGACTGACCGCCAAACCGTCTTCGTGCTGTCCGCTGCTGCTACTTCTCTGGGGCATGATTTGGACGAGCTCTCCATCATTTAAAATACGTTGCAGAGAAAGAGAATGAAAGCAAGCAAGAAGATCGCTAATGACATCAAGCAGTCTTTTGAGCCAGATACTCTCCTCACCGTCCATTGGGACGGGAAATTATCTTACTTCCAGACCCGACCGGGGATAAGAATGTAGAGCGACTATCTGTTCTTGTGTCTAGGAGAGGGACATCGAAACTTCTTGCAGTACCCAAACTCGGCTGCAGTAGACTGCTTATACGACTGGAAATTGCGCGATCGTGTACAGGCGATGTGCTTTGACACCACTACAATCAGTACTGGTCCCAAACTTGGAGCTTGTACACTCATCGAAAACAAGCTTAAGTAAAAGAGAGTTCCTTGGAATCGCGTGCCGCCACCACATCAATGAAATTATCATATCATGTGTCTTCGACAAGCAAAGCTGGGCACTTGCGGTTTTTTTTGCGGTACTGCGGTACTACCGTGTTTGTCGGTACCGCGGAAAGTACCGCGGGAAATTTGAATGCGGTAGCGGTACTGCTGTACTTTCAGCGATCCTTTGCGGTACTGTGTTATGCGGTACCGGTTTGGTAGTGCGGTAGTACCGCAGTACCGCAAAAAAAACCGCAAG
>JAJOZX010002738.1:40000-55000 GCA_023014485.1 Bathynomus jamesi
GGTCTTCTTTTGAAGACGTCCACATGAACACCAGGTATATTTCTTATTTCTTTTGGTGAGTGGTTAAATGGTCTTGGTCCTCTGACGAGAAAGCTATTTTCCTTCAGTTTGAGGATGTTCCTTGACTAGTCGTTAGTTTGCGAATATTGCACAGTCTGACTTTCCTATTTTCCAATGTTGTTTGAATGGTTATGGGGTTCATTTTGAGATTAGGTACTGGGTTTTTTCATTATATTTCATGTGTATATTATGGTGTATTTCTTCCTTTCAAGTGAATATAGCTTTAATTTGCGCAATCTTTCCCACTAATTCAGTTCCTTTCACCTTGGCTGTGAAATTTTTCTGAATTTTTTCTGACTGACTAATTTTTTCTCTTTTATATGGGAACGTTAAGACTGAACAATATCCCAGTTTTGGTATGATCAGTGTTCTCAGCAAGGGAATCGTTATGTTCTTGTCCCTTCTTTTTAAAGTTCTCAGTCTCCAGTTATTAATTTTGCTTTTTTTATTGTTATCTTGTTTTGTCTCTCAAATTTTACAAAGTCGGCCATTATAACTTCTAAATCTTTTGTGTTGCGTTTCTCTGAATTTTCTGTCCATTTTGAGCATAGTGGTCCAAAGATTTTATTTTCCTATTTCTTCCATATCTTAAGAGATGAATTTTCGGTATTTCATTTCATTTCATGTTGTTGTCCTCTGACCATCTGTATCTTTTGTTTGTTTCTGTTTGTAAGGATTCAGTATTACCCGACTTATAATATTTTTTTTGTTTATTTTTATGTCATCAGCAAAGGATGTTACTGTTATTACTGGTTACTTCCCTGGTATATATCAGTTAACATGATTATAAACAGTAGTGTGGCTATTACTGTTCCTCGTGGTACAGAGCTACTGGACGTACCTCCGATTGTGATGATATTCCTTGGACTATAACCACTTTGTGCCGCTTTCCATAACAAAGTTACATATTTATTTCGTTACTTGGATTACTATTCTCATATAATGTATTTCACTTTTATATGCTATTATTCCATGGTCACGCTTATCGAATACCTTGACAAAGTCTGTGTATTGTATATTACATCATAATTTTTATTGTTTTCAAATGCATCAGTAATATTGTTATAATATTCTATTAGCTATGAGCCTATGATACACATTCTCTTCTTGATCGGACACTATGTTAGTTCTCACCGAATCTTTCCAAAAATATTTTTTCTCTGTCTATCCCTTCAAATATTTTAATGAGAGAAGATGTCAATGACGTTGGTCTATAGTTCTTTGCTTTACATCTATCTCCTCCTCTATATATAGGAACAATGTTCGCTCTCTTCAGGATGTCCAGTATTTCTCATGTGTCCATAGATATCTATATTCAGTAGAAGGGCAAAGCTGTTTTTAATGTCTCCCGTTCCATTTGTAGGGTTCTGTTGGCGAATGTGATTTCACTTGTATAGCTCGTGTTATATCGTCTGGTGTAAAATCAAAATCAGTTTTGTTCTCTCATAATTCTTCAAGGAAGTTGCATCTATCATATATTATTTTATAATTTTGGAGGATACTGAAAACTGTCATACTGAGCTTTTAATATTTCTGATATTTCCTTTAGATCATTGTTTAGTGCATTATTTTCTTTCCTTAAAGGTCCGATAGTCGCGTGAATTTTTTTTTTTTTTCCCACAAAGCTGTAAAGGTATTTGGGGTTTTCGAATTGGACTGATATTCATCTGAAGATTGAGAAATCGAAGTATTGTTTTTTCGGTATAATGATGAACTTCGTGTACGGAAGTCTCGTATTGTTGAACTTTAAATTTCCACAGTACCCATTATTTACGATTCAAACATTTTGGTTTGAAATATTTTGTCATTAAGTATGGCTGGAGATTTGGAAGTTGAAAGCCATATTGGGAGAAGTATTTTATAATTATAATTATTATTTTATTATTATTATTTATTATTATTATTATTATTATTTGCAGAGAAGTGTACTTGTAGTTGACTGATTAATTATTCATTGTCGCACTAATTTCGATACCTATGCCATAGTCAGTATTAGAGGTGGAAAGATTACTCTGTGTAATCGATTACGTTTGTAATGATTACGCATTATTCCAGTAATCGTAATGGTGCCTTTTTATTCTGAAGTGAGTTTATTTTATCATTATCCAATGTGAAATCTCAAAACAAGCTCCGTTACTGTGACAACTTAGCGAAGCCATTTGGGAGAGTCTGTAGATCGTCACCTCGCTTCCTTTTTATATATCGATGACTACCGCGTCGCGTCGTCCCTAGATCCTCACTTCAAATTGGATTGGCTCAGAAATCGGGAAGAAAAGGATGAATTAATAACTCTAGTCAAGTTCTTAATTGTAAAGAAGTCACGCGCTGAAGAGGAAGATGGTAGAAATCAGAAAGAGGAGGAAGGAGGAGAGGTAAGCCCCAAACAGCCAAAGCTCTTTTGCTTCATGGAGCAAACTCCCACACCCCAACGCATCAGGCGGCCATCTTCGCGTGAAGATGACGTTGATAACTACGTAAAGAAAGATCTATTGCCGTATTCTTTTAGCCCCCTGAAATACTAGCGTGGTTACAAGAACTGCCCCCTGAAAGAATTAGCCCGCGAGTATCTTGGAGTCACAGCAACCTCGGCTCCTACTGAACGCGTTTTCTCCATCACAGGGAACTTCTACCGAGAGAGGGGGGCGGGTTTGGGCGTTGACACCTTCGTGTACTATTGATAATTAATCAAGTGCAACGTTGAATTATTATTCTTGAATATGTAATATGTCTGAATCAATAAACGAATTAGTTTAGACTACTAGCCTGTCTATTAGTTGGATTAGCTTTATTCACCAATCGCCATCACCACAGTTAATCAAAAAAAGTAATCGCAATCATATCGTCATGCCAGTGATTTGCTGTAATCGTAATCGTCATGCCAGCGACCCGCTGTAATCGTAATCGTCATGCCAGCGACCCGCTGTAATCGTAATTATAGATTTTAAAAAAACCGAGTAATCTTTCCACCTCTGGTCAATATAGTATGCCTGTACTTAAATTTATTTGTGTACTTAAAATTTATTCATATACTATATCTATACCCGTATCCCATCTCTGTTTTTAAGCTGCATGGCTTTTCATAGAACTACCTCTCCTACCCATGAATGTGTTACAGCCTCTTTATTGCACATTTTCTCAAATCTGGAATTCTCGATTACAGAATTTTCATCTTTGGATCGCAAATGACCATAGAAATGGTGTGAAGTAATGAAGTAACTTAAAAAAAGTCATACATATTTATCATGCATGTTTACCATTACACATTCTTATAGAAATGCCTGGCGGACAGACTTCGCTTTAAAACTGTGATAAAACAATTCTCATCACAAATGGTAAAGTATTCTAGTAAGAAACTGATTTTGAAAATGTAAATTTTACTTAAAATGCTTCCACGCTTTCAACGGCATATTCAGATTAGAATACTGTAAATCTATTAACGTCATATCGGATATCTAAATTAAATTGTACAGAAAATAGTGAAAAATAGTGTAAAACTGTCACTTTTATTCATTTTCTGAATAAAGGTTTTTTTTTGTTTGTTTGAATATCATCCCATTTTATGCCATTTCCATCCTCATCTTAGGATTTCTACCTTATGTTATATGGGGTTGTTTAACCTCCTTCGCAACATCGAAGATCATATGTCGGAGGGGACCTACAGCTTTACGTGAGATCAGAACTCGAAAGCGGAGAACGGTCCCCTATCCAGCTACTAACCAGACCCAGTGTCGCTTAACTTAACTGATAGACGGGAAGCGGTGTTTCGACATTGGCCACGACGTAACCCGTCCCCCACCTCGGTCATGGGATAGGATAGGATAGGATAGGATAGGTTAGGATAGGTTAAATTAGGTTAAGGCAGAGTTGTAACGTAATTAATTGCAAGTAGTTAAATTACTGGTAATTAGAGTAATTATTAATTCATATTTATACTTTCAATTTAATTACAATTTTAAGTAATTGTAATTAGAAATCAAATTGCTTTTTTAATTACTTTCTTATGCCATTATACTCGTGTAATTCATCCTGACTTTACATTAAAAAGTGGGGATGGCTTTTCATTTGTAAAACATAGCCAACCACATATTTCAGTTCATCCATTAAAATCTATAAGTAACAGTGACTCGAGAACTTTGTTCATCCACATTGTTGGATACCCCATTCATTTATTCAAAGAACCGAGGTTTCTTCATATGCCAAATTATTTCATCTTTAATTTGAAGCTTTTAAATAAGTAATGGAAAAGTAATTGTAATTACTTTAGAAAAGTAGTTGTAATTGAATTACTGCAGAAGCAAAGTAATTAGTGTCGTAGTTTAATTACGTTTTGAAGACTAATTTTAATTTAATTATTTTTTAAAGTTAATTTTCACAACACTGGATTAAGGTCAGGTTTAATCTGTAGTTCTGAATTAGCGAATTCTCCTTTCTGAACCAGTACATGACCATGACGTGAAGTTGAAAGCAGTGAAAAATGTAACCGTTATTATCCAAAGACGCAAGATCCTGCATCGTGTAACTGTTTAATACGAGTCTCTTCCTAGTGCAAATTTAATGTTTGTAATTAAAAAATAAATAAATAATAAAGCTCTTCATACATAAGTTCAGGTTCATACATTTGCATCCGTTCAAAGAAGTTGAAAGGTGAAACTCCCCCAAGTTTTTATTACGACTTTATACGTGAAACATACGCATTCGTTTAGGTAATAAACTACTCAAATAAATATATTTAAGGCTAGTATAGACTAAATTAATGAATGACCTTAAAAATATATGACTGCTTTATTAAGTTGAAAATCTTTCATGAGGGAATGAAGCGGATAACAATACGAGACAGTCAATATTCGAGATAAAGTGATGGTAAAATGTTTTTAATCAGTGATATAAACATATGTATTTGTACTGAATAACCTTTTTAATTATTTTGTTATTTATATCAAGTTTCCTAGTTCATTAGTAAGATGAGGGATATAAGTATCTATTATGCTATGTTAATTATTAGCATACTGGACATAGGACCAGTTATAGAAAGTACCGAACAGCTCCATTCAGAGGGGATTAACACAGATTTTTAACAGATGAATGTGTCCTCGGCAAAATCATTAACAAAGAGAACGAAAACTGAAGGCACCAAAGTAGTTCCTTGTGGAACAACCATTTTAATTGGACTGTAGTTCCGAGTTGCAGGAGTTACAAGTAACTCATTATAGGTGGTTAGATTCTTAAAATAAGTCGTGAACAAAACCAGGGAATCTGTTTTTGTTAAATTAATGAGGAAAATGTCATTTTCGATGACAGTATCAATTTCATTTAAATAAAATAATTATTAAAAATATCTCTTGAAATTGAACAAAAGAAACTCCTTAATGTTCCCTTCCCCAACTCTCCCCAAAAAGGGTGATACATTTTATATATATATACACACACACACACACACACACAGTGTATATGTATATATACCGTTTATATATATGTTACAGAGAATTTGTGTAACTAGGAATTTCATGAAATCCATAAAATGTTCAGGGATTTCATGTAAGGTTAAGTCGTGATATTTTCGTTAGTTTTAACGAAAATATTTTTACTTAACTTAACCAATCGTCAAGGGCGTACAGTTGACCTAACCGGGTATTCATTTAACAGGGCATTCAATAATTTTCCCGTAGGTTTAACGAAAATATCACGACTTAACCTTACATCAAATCCCTGAACATTTTAGTGATTTCATGAAATCCCTAGTTACACCTATTCCCTGTAACATATATACACATATACAGGGTGTACCAAAGTCCGTTCTCATGGGTATTTTGCCTTAATATTTTTCATTTAAAATCCATACAATTAACGTTGTTTATGAACGACACCATGACATGCCAGGGTGTCGTTCATGGAATAACTGACATGCCTCTATTTGGCTTATATATAGTGGTGTAGTGGTTAGCGTTGCTGACTACGAATCCATCGGCCCTGGGATCGAGACCCGGTGAATGCAGGCGGCGCGCTGCAAAACCCAGTTGTTCATCCTTCCCCACAATAAAAATTGGTTGGTAGATAAATGTGTATCCTGGGTAGCCTAGCGGTTAAGACGCTGGACTGGTGGTGGGGCGTGGTTCGGATTCTACGTTAAACTGTAGGTCTAAGGTGGAGTGACAAGCTTGACCTTTGTCAGAATGATAATTCGGCGGGAACTAAACCAAGGTTAACCAAGGTTTTATATATATATATATATATATATATATATATATATATATATATATAATCCACAAAAGAAAATTTAAAAGAAATAAAATTAAACTAAAAGATAACTAAAGTTTGTCGAAAGTGCTTCCATCTTCGTTCAGGCCGGGGTAACATACTGTAGTAATGGGCGTATGGGCGGAATGATGCTCCATGTATAGAGCTGTTTAATTCTTCATATTTCCACTTAAACTATGAATGCATCGCTAATTATATATATACACACAGTATATATTTTTGTTTTTGGACACGTATGCTAATAGATTAAGTAATAGGTTAATAGGTACAGTAAAAGCTTCGCTGTTTTTTTTAACAAAGCACCACTTCGCTCATACGCCCATTCAGGGCACGAGGAGGTTGCGGCATCATTGCCAAGGAGTGTTAGGATAGTTTCTGTAACCGAGTTTCATAACGAAGTTGAAAACTCGCTTATAGCTAATAGTTAATTAAGCTTTATTTGGGGGCTCATAAATAAGTTTTTCTTATAACCGACTTTTTAATTTAGTTAAAACTTAGTTACAAAGTTTTAGCTAAGTAATAAAATGGCATCAGCGGTGCAAGTGCTGACAGAATTAAACCGAACAGTTGAAGTATATTTTTTGTATATGGTAGATATTCGTTGCTGTTTGGGGTGCGGCTGTGTGTAGTTTGCCGTATTATTAGAAAATAGAATTATGAATTACTCTCAAAATAAGACTTGAGCTGATGGATGGAAATTCCAAATGGGACAGAAATTGCTTGAGTTGGAACGCATTATGAAGTACTGTGGAATAAGAAGTATTACTAAGAAACATCAGAACTCGTTTTGTACTGTTCTAATTTTTTTTACTTCTGATCTAATAGTGATCCGTATCTACTGTCATTTAAGGGTCATCTACAAATTACGCAAGTGATTGGGGAGGTCAAAGTGACTGGTTGGGGCAGTAAGAAATTGCGAAAATCTGCTTTATTTACGTAATTTGTGCGTAGCTTCTTATCAATTCACGATAAATAAACTAAAACCTTTCTCTTTGAATATTGAGCATCACAGTTATGTAACACTGCGATATTTTCACTGCTCTATAGTTACTAAATGTTACCGTTTTTATCAGTATACCTGAATTTTAAACTTGATTATTAACTAGTAATAAACTATTTTTGAATAAGACTTGGTAACTAAGTTTTTTTTGGGGTAATATAAATAAGGTCTTTCCGTAACTATCTCAACACCGTTGCCAAGTACTGTACATAGTTAACGTACCAACGAGGCTTCCCTACGTGGTTCATCATCATCACTGAAGGAAGCAACAATGTTTTGAGTTATCATAATCTAGTGAGAGGTCATATTCATAAACATTTCCATTTTTGTGCCGTTAGTTTTCGTTGAGCAGATACCCCTGGCTTTCTATATAGGGTGCACACAAAGTCCATTCCCGATTATAAACTTTAATTACATGAAATCCAAAGAAGACACAGTGATGCTTTGTTTTGCATCTTGTTGCATAATACGCCAAGTTTTTTTGTTGTCAATGTTTGGTGTGGATTAATGCATGATAGGGTGATGTGTCGTAAGTGTACCTGGACATGCTCGAGTTCTTTGTAGCTCCCAAATTGGAAGATCTTCAACCATCCATCATTTTACGGCAAGACGGTGTGCCTCCACACTGGGGTTTGTTAGTGCGCGAGTTGTTGGACATCACTTTTCCCGGAAGATGGATTGGGCACGACGGGCCGGTGCCATGGCCTTCACGATCTTCCGATATCACGCCCCTGGACTTCTTCCTGTGGGGATATGTAAAGGATTATGTGTACCATACTCTTGTTGCTGACATTGAAACTCTTCGTCCAAGGATTTGCGATGCCATGAACAGTGTCACGAGAGAAATGCTAGCGAACGTATGACGTGAACTCGAATTTAGCTTGGATGTGCTACGTGTAACTAACGGCGCACATATTGCGATTTAATGAGAAATATAATAAATTTGATGCGTTTTGTAACAACACGCAAAACAAAGCATTACTGTGCCTTCTTTGAATTTCGTGTAATTAAAGTTCATAGTTGAGAAAGGACTTTGTACACCCTGTATAATTAAGTTCAACCTGATTTCGTTTCCGCCAGAATTGTTCATTCTAACGAAGGTCAAGCTTGTAGTTCTATAATAGGATGGCATTCGAAATTAATTTCTATACCAACAGTATACTTTAAAGTTTTTGCTGCTAAACCTACAGCTATGTTTAATATAAAAAAATGATTAACGACACCTCTTCAATGAATTTCTCTCTATACCTTTCAAAAAAGAAATTTCCATATAGAGTACACGTATCATGCAACAATTTAAAACAAATCAGTAAAAGTATTAATAATACACGAAGTTTTGTTACGTGGCTAAATATTTCTCCGTAACTATCTTTTGAGAAGCAAAATGGAAAATCATGTTGAAAGAACAGACTTATTTTTATACTCTTTTAGTGGTATGGGTACATATATGACGAGTGGGGTGGAAGGGGTGGGGGTGGGAGTGGCACTGAGGAGTGGCACTCGAAAGGGAACTTTCAATTCTTTTAATCTCTCAAGTGATCTTAATACTTTTAAATCGCCAAAAGAAAGGCAAAGTAATATAAAAGCTTTTTTTTTTCTGGAAAGAAAGGTTCCTGAACTCTGCTATAAATTTCCTACATCCTTTGCCATTTGTTACCCCATCATACCCTGTGACCATCTAAAAAAAAAAAAGAAAAAAGAAGTCCTTTCTGTTCCTAAAATTTTGTCATGTAACCTCCACTTCAAAAAAAAAAATCGGAATGAAAATAAAAATCTGAAATTTTCTTCTATGCAAAAATAGAAGGTACCGGAACGCCGTTCCGGCGTTTCGCTAAAAAAAAAACCCTGTATAAAAGTATTTTTACGTTAAAAATTAAGTTTTTCCTACACACACACACACACACACACACACACACACACACACTTGGTTATTCTGACGAATGATTGTCACTCCACTTGGCCCTACACTTTAACGTGGAACTCGAACCACGCCCCACCACCAACCCAGCGTCTTAATCACTAGGCTACCCAGGGTACCCATTTATCTACCAACCAATTTTTGTTGTGTGGAAGGATAAACAGCTGGGTTTTGCTGCGCGCCGCCTGCCGTCACCGGGTCTCGATCTCGGGGCCGATGGATTCATAGTCAGTGACGCTAACCACTACACCAACGAAGCGCATTTTATATATAAATATAATAAACAAATTATGAACTCTCTCCTCACCACCGCCTCTGTACTTTAGCCGTCCAGACAGTTCCTATATCCCTCCTTACTCTGCCCACAACCCCCGAAAACCCACACGACCCCTACTCAAACTTCACAGCCCATATACGACATGTATGCTTTTATTATTATTTCGATATAAATTCAGAAAAAAATAAAAGATAAAAAATTACCAAAAGTATATTATTTACAATTTAAAATAAAGCCTGAGTTCAAAAGATGTATTATTATTTCAAATAAAATTATATACTATTTAGAAAGAAATGCCAGAACAACACAACCTCCTCCTCCCAACTCTACAGCCAGAAAGACAGACTGAGGGAGAATTAAAGCCAATAAAGCCAGGTAAAGTTGGAATGACTGACTGAAATGGCTAAAAAAGCCGGTGTGACTGTCCTAAAATGGCTGAAAAAGCGGAGAACAGGGGTATAAGCATCGATATATCTGCGTAAACAGCACATATTAATCTACATTATTATGAGTACAAACTTAAATAGCTATTTACCAGCCAAAATGTGTGTGTGTGTGTGTGTGTGTGTGTGTGTGTGTACGCGCACAATACTCTGTATTCGCATACCTGTATACACACATATACACTCAATCACGTCGGCCACGCCCACTTTGGACATATAAAGAGAGGAAAAATCAAAATCGAACTTCCGTTTCATACCACAAACGCGATTGAAAATGAATTTACAAAAATTTTTACATTGAACTAAATTGGTTTAAAAAAAAAAAAAAAAAACAAGTTTATTATAAAAATTTTAAAACTAGTTTTAAGACAAATATTGGAAAAATATAAATTACAAACAAATTGCCGCCGCCGCAAAAGCTGCGAAAGCCGCAACGCCGCGAACTGTTTAAATATCTAAGACTTACTCCTGGATAGGAATTCACGGGTTCCAGAGACCCAACACTCATTTCATTTCTAACCCATGATTTTCTATTAAAGAATAATTATGTTTAGTTGAACTCTGCATGATCATTTGTCAGTTCATTAAATGCGTTTTATACAGTGGCTGAAAAAGCCCCCTTTCGAAGAACAGTTCGGTGACTCGGTGCAATACCATCGTACCAGCGTTCGTAGCTCGGTGGGTAACACCATTTCCCTATAAGCGAAGTAAAAACACTGAGGTCGGGGGTTCGACCCCCGATGGTGGTGGTGGTGATGAAAATAATCGGTAGGAATTAGCACAATGGGCCGCATTTATTTGGCCTGACCGCTGTGCACTCCTGATTCTTATACTATCGTAGTTACTGTAAACATTTTGGGAAAAATCATTGTGACCAACCACACCTTTCAAATAATGACGTACATTGAAAATAGTTTACGTGTCAAAACACACCTTTTACGGTCGTGCGTAAATAAAAGCAAGAAAATACTTTGTTTAGCTTCAACTGAGAAGTGCGTATTATTTTTATCGATTGCATAATGTTGAAACTTGTAAACAAGAAAATATGTGGAAATATCTATGTATGTATGTTTGTATGTATCTGATATATATATTAGTCACTAAAAAATCAGGCAATTTGGCAATTGATTTGTTAAATTGTGATACACACAAAACCGAACCTAACCTAACCTTTCTGGTAAGGCTGCATAAGCATGACCACTGATACTTCACAATATATTGCCTAAAAATTCGTTAGGTTAGGTTTTGTTTTCTCTCTATCACAATTTGACACATTACCTAAAATTTTAGTCAATTTACAAATTGCCTGATTTTAAACACTGTAATATATATATATGTATATGTGTATATATGTGTATATATGTATATGTATATGTATATATGTATATTTATATGTATATATGTATATTTATATGTATATGTGTAATATATATATTATATATATATATATATATATATATGTATGTATATATATATATATATGTATATATATAACAAGTAAGAATATATTTTGGTACGAGATTCTTTTATAAAAAAGAAAAACTACAAAATGGACTTTTTGAAGCTCTTAACTCAAGCATTTTATTAAGTTTATTTATAACTCTTTAAAAATTTATTTCTTCAAATGTTTTTTAAAATGTAAAATGATAATGAAACATTTTTTTTTGTTAACATTATTTTTTTTTTGTTAAATTTAAAAGTTGAATTTAAAGCTGGAAATTATTAGTTTTTATTTATGAAGGTAAAAATCTAACGTCTCTAAGAGCCTTCTACACACACACACACACACACACACACACACATATATATATATATATATATATATATATATATATATATTATTTGTGTGTGCGTGTATTTTTAACTACCTTACGAAACTGCGACAACCTTTAGAATAAATATAGATCTTATCACGACACGAATGTGCGTGTAACGACATTAGCGGTGTCGTTATAGTTTTAGGCTTAATTTTTTTATCTGAAAATCATTAAATATTATGAAAAAGAGATATAAAAAGAAGGTTAGATTAACGTCACGTTAAATTTGATTAATTTAGTTAAGTTTAGATTAAGTTAAATGTCACCATCCATAAATGAAAATGTGGAAATCTCGGGTTTTCGTAAAAGTAGCCAAACGTGTGTGTGTGTGTGTGTGTGTGTGTTTAAATTAATTTAAAGCTGCTTAATAGTACTATTTATGGCATTTAAGGATAATCTCTGAACAGTTATTTTGCCGCATTCGTGCTTTCGTTTACATTAATAGTTTCTGTGTTAAAAAAAACCAATGTATTTGTTTGGTTTTTTGTGATGGTAGTATGGGTAGTGAGGTTCATGTACTCCTTCGTGTTCTTATGACTCCTTGTGTGTTCATGCACAAAACGAAAAACTTAAATCTGAACATTTATTAGGTTGTTATAAAGAACTTAAATAACCATAGTTTGATTTTAATATGAAAATTAAAGTCAAATGCGTAGTCAGCACGGAGGAGATATTGTCCCTGCGTCCCTGGAACATGGCCGTCCCGGGACGTAGCCTTAGCGACGCAGTCTTCGTATTATGTTTGGTGTTAATTTTTCTCTTATTTTTTTAATAATTCATTCAGATTTTTTCATCCATAATTTGGCTGATGAAAATATATTAATACTGAAATTAATATTTTATTATTAACCTATTTACTTTATACTCGGGTGAGAATTGAATGTTTATCCAGTCTAAACCGACCTCCTCATCCTCCTCCTCCATTTGGCTCTCGGATTAAATTTCACTTTGTATTTCCAGTTTTCGTCAGTTTAATTCCTACAAACGTCTTTTGCTTTGAGCGATCCAATGATTTTATATCCGTTTGTACATTTAAAAGCGAAGAAAAACTTCTTTTTTTTTCGTATGGATTCCTTCCTCGATAAGCCAATTTGCTGTCTTTGTCTTTATAGGGATTGACTGCCAAAGTTTTATTTCCACATTTCGTTAATGGTTATTATAGAGGAATGTATCATTATGATTCATGTTTTGTAAAACCTTTTTTGGGATGTGAATTTCCTGCTGAGCTGTTTGGTGTTCGATTTGGTGAAGCATTTTCACGCAGCGGAACTGTCCGTACGATGTCGCAAAATATTTCTTTATGGTTATTATATGGTCCTGCAAAAATGGTCAGGTTCCAACATTACATATTACTTTTATATATTATATATATATATATATATATATATATATATATATATAGGGACGTAGACGGGGAGGGGGGGCTTCAGCACCCACAGAAGTAAAATCATAGGTTTAATATTTCTTTGCATTTTTTGAAATTATAAGTAAGTACACCGTGCCAAGTACCTTCAGCACATGTTTAATTATTGTAATACATTTATGAATGTGTTTTTACTCATTTGCACACACACACACACACACACACACACACATATATATATATATATATATATATATATATATATATATATATATATATATTTATAATTTTTTTTTAGCCCCTCCCCAAAAGAAATTCTGGCTACGTCCCTGTATATATATACACACACTTTGTACAGTATATAATGTCAAATGCCCAATTCACTCCAACCTTTACATTAATTTTTATCCGTGCTTTTATTTTACCCAGTAATTCCTACAAGGCATATTTGTTATATTTTAACAATTTTAATCACCTACGCTTGTGTTAAGGTAGGAAGGAGTGGGGGGAGGGTCTATTAAAAAGTTTAGAGAAAGCGCTGTTTTTACCGGATACAATGATTATTTTTTCGAATTTCACCACATTAGAATTTTAATTAAAAAATCAAATAACTCCTACTTGATGCTACATCAGGCTTTTATTTAAGTTAGGTTAGGTTAAGCTAAGCTAAACTGAAAAAAAGAATCTCTTACAAAGTTTGACCAGTTTAAAAAATAAGATTTAATGGGTAAAAAAAAAAAGGCTTTCTATTGTCCTATTGGCGCTACTTGGGGTATATATTATATATATATATATATATATATATATATATATATATATATAGTGATATTTCACGTAGTAAAATGAAGTTTCGCTTCAATCACTGGAGCATTCTCAAGCTTGAGAATGCTCCAGTAATTGGAGCGAAACGTCGCTACTCCTGCTTTCATTTTCCTGCGTGAAATATCTCAAAACCATCGATTTCGCCGCATATTATATATATATATATATAATGTGCGTGTGTGTGTTTTCAAGAAATGTTCCGAATCGATCTGTGTTCCGCCACTTTGCAGCATCCTACCTCATTTTTAGGGAGTTTTATGGTACTCATTCATGTACCAACTAAGGAAGCAGTGATGTAGGTCTCGAGATCGGTCTCGGTCTCGAGACCGATCTCGAGACCCAATTTGCAGATCTCGATCTCGGTCTCCGCTATTTAGATCTCGGTCTCGATCTCGGTCTCGACAGACGCGGTCTCGGTTTTTCTCCTCAAGACCTCTCGAGACCGTAATGAGAAATACATGTTATTGGCATACTCATGATGGTGGCTTGGTTGAACAGACACAATTCAGAATGTTTATGAAAGTTTGTAAAAGTAAGGGACTCTAGGTATTCACTAATCAGTCACCCTGTTTTGAGTTGCCACGTTTGTCTTGCGGGTGTGTGTGGGTCTGGATTTTTTTTAGGTTAGCGCTACAAAAAAATTTGTCCCCCCGCGACCGTCAGATTAATTTTATTGAAAATGGAAACACTAAATAGAGAATTATTTATATATTATTTATTTATTATTTATATTTATTCATTATACCGGTATATTTTTTATCATTAAAATTCATTATAGATCTCTTTGGGCTCAGTGGATGTTGAATTAATGTTATATATATATATATATATGAAAATTATTTTTACTGCTCCCACCCGATAAAGTAGTTCCACTTCATAAAAAAATTATTTTGGCAAAGTTTTTACCAGATCCGATAATATTTAGGGGTGGCTGTCAAACTTTAAATTTTGAACGAAATCCTTAAAATGGGCAAAATCTGCAGCATCTAAATTTGCTGGCCACTTGTGGTACCTATCTGAGGAAATGGTGGGATTGGCACTGTTT